>OX101754.1:95118080-95718080 GCA_944452675.1 Tachina lurida | reverse complement strand
AATTTATATACATACATACTTATATCTACATAATTCACTGTTTGATGAAAAAAATAATTAATAAACCTCTTAATATTATACCCTGTTAAACGTTTCAATCAATCCATTTATTATATCATCAGATATTATGGCGAAACGAGACATTTAGACTAAAGAAAACACAGAAAATAAAATAAATTATAAATTAACAAATGCATTTCTAATGCAAACAGACGATTTACAAGTTTTATTTTTCTTCTTGTTTTGTTCTTTCTTTTGTAGAATCGTATTGAATTTGTATTATGTTCTTCTTGTATTTTTTAATTTTCCCTATTTTTTGTGTGTTTTTGCTTTCAGTTCTATTTTTAAAAATGATTTTTCTTAAAAAAAACTTTTTCTTTTCATCTTGCAAATTGTGTTTGTATTTCTTGAAATTGTTATATATGGTTGTATTTGAAAAATTTATTACAATATTGTTCTGATTTTCTATTCTTTGTATAGTTTTATTTAAATAAATTTTAAAGTCTCGCGCCAAACGATTACTGAAAAGGTCAAGCCAAATTTGAATATTTTGTAAAATAATTTATGTACTTGTTGAAAACAAAGGGAACATAATAAAATAAATTATTTTGTTAAACGGCGAAAAAAAATTCATTCAATAAATTGCATACGTAATATCAATCTTATTATTATTATTATAATACAGTGCAGTTCGCTTATAAATAACAGCCGTTTTAAAGAATTATCCCGTTTAACGAGCAACTTATCCGTTCCCAAATATTCTGTATTAATATTTCATACAAATTAGAACACTTGTAACGAATTTTCGTTTATATTGAAGTCTTTTTATTTATTCCATAAATAAAACTGCACATAAATATTACGCTGTTCTCTTAACTCAAAACTATTTCTTAACATAATATTTTTAAACATACTTAAGTCCGGATTAAACGAACTTCGCCTATAACAAATAGAATTGCCCGCTACCAGGATTTCGTTATAACCGAACTGCATAGTGGTTATTTTTGATTTGGCTTTATAAAAATTAGATATTTTATATTAATATGTGAATGTTTTAGTTTTAGAAGTTTGAAAATTTAGAGTTAAATATATAAACGAGTATGTGTGTATACCTCATATTTGTTTGTCCAAGAATTTTGCAAAGCCCTGAATACGAATCATATTAAATTGATTGCGTGGACATGGGACTATTTCAGACAACATAGTTGCGGATGAATTGGCAAAGAGTAGAACCCTACTCAGAGACGTCGATATGGACAATATCTATAGGCTCCCACTCTCATCCTGCTGGAGACATTTCGATATTACCTTTATTAAATAAACTCAAGATAGATGGCGCAATGAGCCCACCTGCTCAATAGCGGGAAGCCTTTTTCCTCGTCTAAACCCACACAGAACTAAAAACCTCATGAACTTCACTAGAAAGCACTTGTGCAGCACACCGACTGCACTTTCGGAACCCATGCAACGTATGGGTCTCCCGTACCATAATTACTTCTTCAGAAGAGGAGGAAAGTATCTCGCATCTCTTCTGCTTCTGTAACGCTCTGGTAGATCTCCGTCTGCACTGTCTTGGCAGATTATTCTTCAGTAGCCTATCGAAAATAGGACTCAAAATCTGAACCTTTATATTAGGAGCGGGGGCTGGTATGGCCACCGACTATCTCCTATGTGTGTTGGAATTTATACGCAAATGCCGGGATAGTGTTGTAAATTTCCTCACGTTGCCTAAGCGACCAAAGGATCTTTTTATTTATTCTATTCGGTATATCAGCAATAAACCCTCCAGATTTTGTCAGCATACTCTCTAAATAGCAAAAAGAATCCACACCTTCACTGACTCGTTTCTGAAATCTAAATTCTTTCGATAAAACTGAATTTATTCGCAGCACCTTGGTTTTGGATACATTTACTCTTAAGCCTGCTGCTGTTGAGTTTCCGATTGTTTCCAGCTTGAGCTTTATGGTCGTAAAAATATGTGATAACAAACATATGTCATTAGCATAGTCAAGGCCCTCCAGCCGTGTTTGTAGATCCCACATTATTCTACATCCTTCTCCTGTTTCGCCCTCATAGCTATATTTACGACAATATTAAAAAGCATTACGCCCCCTTGGTCTTACACCCTAAACTGTTTTCATGTGGGAACCGATAAGTTGATTGCCAAATATAGAACTTATGTAAGAGATATCAGATTTCTAGGAACTTGTTTGCATGCAAGGAAAAGCTAACTAATTTTTTAACTCTGTATGTCCTGTTACTATGCTAACCAAATTCCGCAGTGATGGCATTTTTAAACCTAGTATCTCTATTGTATTTTCACTATTTGGTCACTCTTCCATCTTTGCTAGCTTATCCGCCCCCTTTTCCCAGAGATGACTTTATCTCATTTTTGCATTGAAGGATGCAAAATCTCATTTTCTTCTAACCGCATTCTAATCGTAAGGATACGGATTGGTGGTTCGTTGTAAAATTCGTTTAGCTATTTAATGTCTTCCGTTATACCTGTGTCTGAAAGAATGTCTTATGATTTGTCAACTGAAGTCCGCTAACCGTTCAAAATCTATAAATATGAAGTATAATGACCATCACAGGCTGCTACACAATAAGTCCGAACGTATTTTATAGACAAATACAGGAAAGTGTTATACCTCTTCAATTACCACGATCTGTTAGACCACCCTTTTTAGGTATTTTTACAATGATACTACCTTCCTTATGCTTTTCTGACAACTCTTGAGCAGACCAAAATTTCCTTATTTTTTTATTTTTTATTTTATTTTTATAAAGAGAACTAACACCCAGGCAATGAATGCCTACCGCGATTACTAGGTGCTACCTTCTTTAGGAAAGGGATAGTGATAGAGAAGTCAAGTGGTGAAGGTGCTTTTTGCACGTTTTTAATAATGCAGAGTTGCAGCGCTTCTGGTGTCAATGAGTCGTATTAAATTTTCAAAGCTTAGTAGCCATTTTATTGGTTATTTTACTTCGCCGATGATGTTACATTAGGATTAGCATCTGCTGAAGTCGGTATAGTTCAGTGACCAGTGCCTATGCCTGCATCACTAGAACTTCCATACAACAACTGTAATAAAGGGACACTAATGCACGTCAGAAAAATGCGTGGTGTTGTTATTTAATGACTGTCGGAGACCGGGTTCGAACCCAGGATCTTCGGTTTTGTAGCCAACGTGCTAACTACTTAGCATAATGAGTGTAGTGCAGTGTACAGGAGTTTCCAGAAGATCCGGTACTATACTATGTAGCTCTCTAAGGCTTGAGTGAATCTATGATTTCTTGCCGGTATGAGTTCTACCTTGTCATATTTAGGAGATTTTCCGATGCTGTAGATGCATCTCTGGCAAAACTCCTTTTAGATTTCTTAACGCTGCCACAACTTGACTCAGGAAGATCTAAACTGCTACTGGGCATGGATAGGAAGTCGATGCGAATCGTGATAGGCGCGTTGACTTGTCACTGTTCAACGCCATAGGATTAGATGGCTGAGGACATCAGGCGCTTCATCATGGGAATTAGTGGCTTAATGATGGATAATAGGGTCACTTCTGGGTACAAAGGGGGTAAATATTATTTTTAATGGGCAATAGATCGGAATCACAATGGACCCAACTGGGTCTCCGAGTGGAGGAGCGTTTTAGCACCACCCTTTCTAACCTAACCTAGCACTGCGTTTAACGATACGATCCTGTTCACTACTTCACTAAAGAGTTTTTGTCGTGTTTCTAGTTTTATCTGCATTAATAGAAGCTTTGACATCTTTTTTATCTAGAATTAATTTCCATGCGTCTTCCTTGATACATGATTTACAAAGGAGCGTTTTTATTGCATCCCAGTTAGTGGTTAGTTAAAGGTGCCATTTTATCGAACGTACAAAAAGTTATTCAATAGTATAACTTTATTTTAACTTACCAGGTAGAATGAACTTGACTTGTAATAATATAAACTTTTTATGCATCCTATAAAATCCTATATTTAAATAACGCCAGGCTGTAATTTCAAATTCGTACTATTTAGCGAAAGCAAAAATCTTTCTGAACTCAATTTGAGGATATTTTTATTGGATATCACAAGTACTGTAGATTTTTAATATCTCATTGTTTGAGTGTTTTTAATACTTTACAGGCCCTTAAAACCAAATTAGAAAAAAGATCAACTATATTAATAACAACATTTACAACATTGTTTAACACATCAGCAAAACAAACAAAATGCCGAGTTACAGCATTAAAAGAGAAAAACAAAGCTTTAACATTACGAGGGGTACAATAGTTGTCATGGAAAATGTTTCTATAGCGTTTCGACATACATACTTACATGCATGTTTAAATGCAGTTTATTGCAAGAGGCTCATCGGTGTTAAAAATGCTTTCCGGCTTTAATTTAAATTGGTAGTCTACGGACTGAAATCAAATATGCTAGACGACTGCAAAACGTAAATCTTCATCAATGTCTTCTTTTGCTGAATACAACTGCTCTAGATAAAATATTCCCCTTCTAATGGAAGTCGAAATATACCAACCACTATAAGGTCCATTACCTGGCATTTTGAAGGTTGGTACTGCAACACACTTCCGCTCGGAGACCCCTTGTGATTCCTTTCTGTTATTGCTCGATTATAATAATTTAATACCCAATTGTACCCAGAGAACCCCTATTATCTGTCACTAAGCCACCCAGTTTAACTTTCCCATATCACTAATATTCTCGTGGAAACGCCTGGAAGTTGCAGCTTCTGTCAATGCCAGATAATATGTTTAACGGTTTCTGGTTCATCTTCATCCACGCATATTTTACATAAATCTGGAGTGCCAGTTTCCCAAATGCTATGCTTGCTCTGATCGAGCAGTAACCAGTCAGCGCGTTTATGAAGACTTACATCGCCTTCCTGAGTCAAATTTTGGCCACATAGCCCTACAGACTCCACAATCCCCCTGCTTCCTCATGAACGGTTGATCCTGCTTGCCACCTAACTAGTGAGTTCCCTGTAGTAATGACCTATACGTAGCTCAATCGATCTGCTACACATTCCCTTGTCTAACGCCGACCCTCTTCTTGCCAGCTCATCGGCAATTTAATTTCCCTCAACACTGTTGTGGCTGAAGTAATTAACACGTAGAGAAAACCGAAGGTCCTGTGCTCGAGCCCTGTCAACGGCATTAAATAGGTTAAGTTAGCTGGTAAGAAAAGGAGAAATTTAGAGTCCAGCTCACTTGGGTCCAATACAATGACCTGTGTGATAGGGAAGGGATACTGATCATTCTATTACAACTCTGCTTTTTTTTCTTTGCACGCTTATTTGCAGTGTTGCAGCGCCTCTGGTATTATAAAGGGTGTTTTTTTTAGAGGTATAGAACTTCGAATTGAAATAAAACACAAGAAAATCGTTTTAATGTCCATCAATTTGGCTTTATTGGAAGGATAATTTTATGCCATTAATGTTTAAATATGATTTCGGGCATGTGGCCGCCGCGGCTGGCTCGAATAAAGCCAATTCTACAGGTCCAATTTTCAACCACTTTTTCGAGCATATGGGGCCGTATGTTGGCAATAACGCCACGAATGTTGGCTTCCAAGTCCCCTAACGTTTCTGGTTTGTTGGCGTAGACGAGCGACTTCACATATCCCCAAAGAAAATAATCCAATGGTGTCAAATCACACGATCTTGGTGGCCAATTGACAGGTCCATTCCGCGAAATTATGCGCTCATCGAATGTTTCCTTCAATAAATCGATTGTGACGTGCGCTGTGTGGCATGTAGCGCCGTCTTGTTGGAACCACAACTCATCCACATTCAAAATCTTCAAAATCTTCCATAAAGTTGATGGACAAAGCTCCAATTGCTGTGCACGGTGGCGAATCGATTCATTCGGGTCCTCTTCAACACTTTGCTCTACAGCGGCAATTGTTTCTTCGGTGCGCACTGTTCGACGTCTCTGCGGATGCGTATTATCACATAGAGTAAACGTAGTGCGAAAACGATCCATGGTTAACCGAATTAATTGCTCTGATGGACGATTATGTCGACCATAAAATGGACGGAGCTTGCGGTAAACTTCGCGAACTGAACCATTATTTTCGAAATAAATTTGCACGATTTGCAAGCCTTGTTCTTTGTCAACCTGTTCATGATGAAATGGCAAACCAAACTAAATATTAATCACTTGACAGCTGACAAAATGGCCGCCAGTTAAAAAAGTGATGCCAACTTAAAGTTCTATACCTCAATAAAAAACACCCTTTAATTAGAAGCTGTTCTTAGTAGCCATTTGATTGGATTCTGCTACACAATACCGACGAAGGAGGGCGCTCTGATGTTACATTAGGACTAGCATCCACTGAAGCCGGTGTAGTTTTAGTGACCACTGCCTTATGCCTGCATCACTAGAACTTTTCCCACAACAACTGATACAAAGGACACTAATGCACATCAGAAAAATGCGTGGTGTTTGTATCAGTTGTTGTAGGAAAGTTCAAAGTGATGACGGCATAGACCATGCTCACTGAGCTACACCGGCTTCAGCGGATACTAATGCTAATGTAACATCATAGCGCCTTCCTTTCTCAGTATAGTATAGCAACATAATCGGCGAAGTAAAATAACCAATAAAATGGCTGCTAAACTCAAGTTCAAAAATTAAATGCGCCCCATTGGCACCAGGGAGGATGCCTTATTAAAAACGTACAAAAAGGAAAATTGTAACTTTCCTCTATATCTTCCTTCACCATCTATCTTCTCTATCACTATCCCTTTATTAAAGATGGTAGTACCTAGCAATCGTGGTAGGCATGCATTGCATGAGTGTTACTTCTCTTTAAAAAGAAAAAAAAAAGATATAGTCTGAACACTATAAAGTCTCCTAAAGTCACTAAATAGTTCTGATTTGATTTATAGCTACGTCACTGTCGACGCATAAGGCCTCAAGCTTCGTGGCTCTGAGGATCGCCAAGATCTCAGTGTGGAAAACGCTGCATTCATTCGGTAGTGTGAAAGGAATACAAATGTTAGTTCCCAAGGTATAGACACCAGCCCCTGTGCCTTCCCCCATTTTCAACCCGTCTGCAAAGTCCGCACTACCCTCATATAGCTTATCAGATTTGACCCAGTAGTCCCTATCTGGCATTCTCAGTTAAAGTAGGGGTTACAGAGCTTCGATCCCTAAAACTGACCTCGTTTAAGATTGATGTTTTACCTGTAACTCCTGTTCTCACCAAACCTGCTTCAACGAGTTTAACGAGTCGCCGTTCTCACCTCATAGTCCTCTATAGGAACCAGGTGAAGAATGATGTCCAAGGCAGCCGGAGGTGTGCTCCTCTAGGCACCTGTGTAGACTCCACCTCCTGCCTATGGAGTTCCTGCGTGCATCTAACAAGTGTTAGAAGTTGCCAACGCTCACCACTTGAATGGCTACCCTCGTATCATTCGATTAAAACTAAAACCTCAAAGTGACACTAAAATGGCATGTAAAAATAAATTTATTAGTTGTAGACAGACTATTATTGTGTTTGATGTTTTAACCAAAGTGATCACAAGAGTATGTATGTACATATGTATACTATAAAATATTGTTTATAAAAAAGAATATACTTTGTGTTTCTTTTTTGTTTTTTTTTTCGGTTTTTAAACAAAAAGCACGTGGTTCTATAAAAAAAATAAGAAACAAAAAAGTAAATTTATGAGCCACTCGAATACGCCATGTTCAACTGTAAGCGAAATAATATTATTTCAGATTGTAGGACTTAAATTATATAATTTTATATTTTTATGTTATTTGTTTTGCAAAAACTATTACAGCAAACCCCGCTTAATAACTACCTCATCAAAAATTTCATAATTTTTGGGGTAATTATCCGGGAAAGGAATTAAAGCTAAAACGTTTAATTACCTCATATAGATAATTATGAGAATAAAAAAATAAAAAATAAAAATTTAATTTCTTTTCATATTTCCTAAAGCAAAACTAACTCTGTTAGGACATAGAAAGCTATTGTGCGTCAGGGTGTTATTATGTAATTCGATTCGAAAAGAAAACAGTTTGTAGGTTATTAACACTACAATTCGAACAAATTTCCGTTCGATTCGGATTGCATAATAAATCTTTGAAATTTACTATAAATCTTTGAAAATTACTATAAATCATGTTAGATTAACATGAAACACATATGAAGTAAAATTATTGCCGAAAAAGATTAAATTAACCTTGTTTACCTAGATTTTAAGTTGACAACTTTCTGTGTGTTCAATCTATCTTCTGCCTGCTAAAGATATTGTTTGAGAATACTATTTCTAATGGTGCCAAACGGCACATGATTGATGAAGAAATTCGAACTTTAAATCATTGGTTTTGGCCATCGTAATAATGGATGTATGTGTGAACTGTTGCATTGTCGTGATTAAACAACAATTTTTTTTCATCCCTTAAACACTGCAATAAGTTATCATAATACTAGAGCTGGGTCTAACTCGTTTAGTCGTTCATTTTAGACACGAGCCGATGATTTAGCTCATGAAATTTAAATTGGTTTGATCATAAGTTTGTGTCTAAAATTAACGACTGAACGATTTGGACCCGATACTAATCCTAATGTAACATCAGAGCGCCCTCCTTCGTTGTGTAGCAGAATCATCGGCGAAGTAAAATAATCAATGAAATGGCTACAAAAACACAGCTTCAAAAAATTAATACGCCTCATTTAAAATGCATTATTAAAAATGTGCAAAAAAGCAGAGTTGTAAAAGAATGAAGCTTTCCTCTAACTCTCCCTTCACCACCTGTATTCTCTACCACTATCCCTTTCCTAAAGAATGTAACACCTAGTAATAGTAGTAGGCATTAATGCCTGAGTGTTACTTCTCTTTTATAAAAAAAAAAAAATATATATATACTCACTGTTGGTTATTTTTCATTCTTCAAGATAATCAATAAAAATGATAACCAGATGATTTAATCTTGCATGCAGATGGAGTTATGTTCGCCGTCTTTGAATACGATTCAGCCCCGTTCTAGTCCTTTTCTTTGACTATTGCTATTGTCTCAGGTGTGTAGTGTTGGACTTATGTCTCATCGACGCAAAAGCTCGGCTTTATTGCGGTGAAACATTGTCATAGGCGTAGAACGGCCATTCTGGGGGTTAATTAAAAATTGCATGTAATTGTTTATTTTAATAAAAAGTCATAATGCCCTCCCGCCACCCTAGAAAAAATTCATAGCTACGCCAATGAACATTGTCAAACACTCTATTGCTATTTTGTGACCAAACGCGACACCCATCTTGGGCACAGCTTTCTCATCTCCAAGTATCAGTCAATATGTGAAGTATAGCACTGTTGAAATGCCATTTATTTTAGCTAGATCACGCAAATTCAGCCGAGGATCATCCAATACCAAGACGATTTTGAGGATTTCTTAACCGTTTCTGGCATGGCACCTCAATTTGCCGATCATTGCAGTGTTCGTATTGCCAGCTCTTACGGCCTTCTTTAAACTCTGCCACCCAATATATTATAGAAGTAAGCGATTCAGTAGGCTCCCCCAGAGTATTATCTAGCTCGACTTTAATGTTGGTTGGGCTGAGATCTTTCAAATGGAAGTATTCACTAAGATGGCTTATTTGGCAGCTGGTACCGTACCTTGAAACTTAAAACACATGTTTCATAAGGTTACCACTTTTCACCAAAGTAATTTTTTCAAACTAGTGCTGCCATCTATATCGGATATTTTTGAGACTGCCCTCCATTCAAAAATTTATCTCAAACCAATAAAAAATTTTAAAATTTTGCAGCAATCGCATTGAGACGGACGGCATTACCTAACCCGATTTTATATCATCTTGGCCTTATGTTTGCATTATTTACTCCCTTATAATAAAATTAGCTTTTCTAAATTAAATGTGCGGTTTTTCATAAAGTTTTCACAATTCGGATGCCGCCAAATAGACAAATAATTTTTTCCCACCCACGCTAAATTCCCATTAAGAATTTGCACTCCCCTCTCTCTTTTGTCTGAACTGTATGTATATTGTCCTACTTCAATGTCTAAAATAAAGATTTGTCGTCATCAATGAGACTTTATTTCCTTCGTTTTTTTTTTGCAAATACATAATTTCGAAAGCTTTATGTTTTGTTTGTTTTTTTCTGGTGCCGCCAGCCATAAGGAAAATTTGAAAATATTTTAAGAATTTTGCATTTAAGAAATACAAAACGCTATAATTTGCAACGAAAACTTATTTAGTTTTAATATTAAAAATAGAACCACAAAAAATGTTTATTTGGACAGTTGGCCAGCATCTGTCACAAGACACAATGAATTTGATTCCTTTCAAAAAAACATATTGCTTGAAAGGGGTTAAAAAGTTTTTATTTATAATTTCCAAACGAAAGAAATAAAAAATACCTCCAAGAAGCAATTAGATTTTATGACTGTTTTAGAACATCAATTTATGAAAATTTGCTTGGACCATGTCTAAATGATAGAATGTTTAAAATTAGAATAATTTGTAGTAGCGGGTCATGTGTATTCCAATATACATACATATTTTCATGGAAGTACATATACAAAATAATCAACACGTGTTTTTTCGTATTTTTTTTTTTTTTGAAGATAAAATATGAAATAATTTTATTTGGACAACAACATGCATACAGACATACATATGTACGAGGGTGGATCATTTGGATTTCCCGCCTCTTGATTGAAATGGCAACACTGCTCCTGTCAAGAGGCAACTGTTAGTTGACTCCTGTCTAAATTTGAACAAGCTGTGTCATTTACGAGTAGTTTGTGTTTGGCAGCCGTTGATAACAGACTACAACCCCCCGCCCCCCCCACCACCCTTTGAGAAGAAAATGAAAAAAAGTGTGGTCGCACAAGTACATTCTGGACGGCCAATTGAGGTCAGTACACCTTAAAATATTGAAAAAATCCACGATATGGTGTTGGCCGATCGAAGAGTAGAAGTGCGTGAGATTGTTGATGCCGTAGGCGTTTCATATGGCAGTGTGGTTTCGATTTTAAATGATCAGCTGGGTTGAAGAAAGTTGTCTGCAAGATGGGTGCCGCGTTTGCTCTCAATTGACCATAAACGTAAACGTGTGACAACTTCAAAGAATTGTTTGGAGTTGTTTAACCGCAATCCGAATGAGTTTTTGCTGCGTTTTGTAACTGTGGATGAAACATGGATCCATTACTGTACTGCGGAGAGCAGGCCGAGGTGAGTTTGTCGGACAAAAAGGTGATGGCAACAGTTTTTTTGGGATGCACCTTCAAAAGCGAAAAACAATAATCGGCGAATATTATGCCAACTTATTAGACCGATGTAATGAGGATTTAAAAACAAAACGACCCCATATGGCCAAGAAAAAAGTTCATTTTCATCAAGCGCACACGTGTGCAGTCTCAATGGCAAAACTCTATGAAGTGGGCTACGAATTGGTACCCCATCCGCCATATTCTCCGGATTTAGCCCCTAGTGACTACTTCCTATTTGCAAACCTAAAGAAATGGCTCGGTGTAAAGAGATTTAGCTCCAACGACCAAAGAAATGCCAATTTTAAGAACCTAGAAGGGAAGGGATACAAAAACTGGAGAAACGTTGGACTGAGTGTATTGACTTAAAAGGAGATTATGTTGAAAAATAAATGTTTGTTTTGCAAAAGAAAACTGTTTCGTTCAAAAAGTCACGGACTTATTGATCCGCCGTCGTATGCGTAATCATAACATGAGAAAAAAATAAGAAGGTTCTAATGACTGATTTTGGCAGAGGATAAAAAAACATTAATACCAGTGAGTTTATTTAGGTAATATGGTGAATCGGAATATAAAACTATAATCTTTACGCCAGATAGTCGACATATGTAACTTAAATGCTACAGCGTTACATTTGAAAGTAAATTGAAGTTATACCAACTAATAATCTGTTAATATAGGATAATTTTGAAAAATCGTATATATATTTAACTAACGCTTGTGGTTTAACTAATGATTTTCCTTATAAATTTCATTGGTTAAACCTCCTTCATTAGTTAACTTAGGAATGTAAATTTGAGCTTAAATCATTTAAATCGTTGCTATAAAAAAGCGAAAATTCACTTCAAATACTCGTAATCAATTGCTGTTCTTATAAAAGTTTGACCTTCAATAAAAAAAAATTTTCTCCTCAGGCAGCCAGACACTACTACCAACGTCGGGACTTAAGGCGTATCATTTCATATCTCTTGAAAAAGCTTCAATAGCAACATAAGAGATGATGTTTTATTTGAATTTTTTAAATGGCTAGAATCCAACATGATACTGTTTAACGCCCCTTTTCACAATGTATGGTTAAGAGTTTACTTGAACTTCAACTACAAGGTCTTCATACAAAACTTGCCGTTAAAGTCCCTGTTAGCTTTTTATTGGACATTGTGAAAAGGGTCGTAAAACCTAACCTAGCACTTTATTGTCCTATGATACATTATTTTTAACAATCACAATGAGTGAATTCACAAGTATGTAGCATTAAATGAAAATTAATTTGATAAATACTTTTGGGTGCAGCCAACGATCAGAAGTTTCTCATAATAAGGACTATTGGATATTTTTTTTTATAGCTATGCTGTTTATGGTACGATACAAGAGTTAGGACGTAGAGCTTCTAGGCGAGAAAAAAATCCCGGGAATTATTTTTTTACAAATCACGGAAAATTTTCAACAGGAATTTTCGGGAATTTAATATTTACGTTTTTGGAATTTGCTTTTTTAGATTGCTTAAAAATACAATTTTGTAACGATGCATAATATAAGCATGGAAACAGATGTAATAGAGGTTTCGAGGTGACTCCAACGAAATATTTTCAACCTAAAAACTCTTTATAGGAAATAGTATCTAGATTGGCAGATGTAGGTGGAATTTACCTCCATGCTATAACTTAAAGCATATGACTTTATTTGTTTTTGTCTGTTTTTTGAATATTGTTGTTCTTGAAATGGACGAATGAAGTTGTTTTGTTGTTAATTTAAATGTTGTATGTTTTTTTCATAAAATTATATTTTTTATGGACGCCGTTTAATTGAAATTCCCGGGAATAGAAGATTTTTTTTCTCGTTTCCCGGGAATTGGAAAACTCCGGGAAATTAGAAACCCTAGTTAGGACGTAATTTTCGTAACAAAAATAATCGGCACTATTACAGTAATAAATTTATTTTTGTTTTGATTTCTTGGTACTTAAAAGCAAACTACGAAAATAAATGAAACACATTGTTTGATTTTGTTTTGTTTCGTTCTTTGAAGTGAGTGAAACAAAAACAAAACAAAAACAATGAGAACGATTGCTCAATTTGTGTTTGTATTGTTTTGGCACATGCGCACAAATCAGCCGGCTAATAGCCGCCACCGGCCACAAAAAAATACATTAGCCCAATTCACAATCTTGTGCAAATGGTGTTGCATCGTAGTAAGAATTGTTTAGTGGTGAGTATTAATAATTATACCATTTTACATATGCTACTATGCAAGACCATTTGCACAAGATTGTGAATTGGGCTATTATCTTAGAAATAAAAATAATGGGAAATAAATGGAAAAGTTTTGAAATGTTAGCGGCGAATTTTACATCATCAGATAATATATTTTTATTGCATTGTTATATAACACATTAAGTTAGTTTTATATAGCTAGATAAGCAGCATAGCTATAACCGGTTTCTCTTCTGTTTTTTTGATACCTGTTTACGTACAACAGGATTTATATTAGATAGGATATTAGACCACTAAAAATCAATTAATTTTTCATGCAATTGTGCGAATTTAAAGGCTGCAGCAGTTTATTGCGGTCAAGTGCAGAGCAAAAAATTATTATTGCAGAGTAACGTATTCAAAAGAATAGTTTGCTCACAAGGTTCATTCAAGAAAACTTTTGTAAACATGTATGTATTTTGTAGCTAATACAGAAAACAATAAGATTTCAATGTCAACATTTAAAATGTCTCATTCAAGGTATGAAAAGACG
The DNA here is from genome assembly GCA_944452675.1 of Tachina lurida. Classification (NCBI taxonomy): domain Eukaryota; kingdom Metazoa; phylum Arthropoda; class Insecta; order Diptera; family Tachinidae; genus Tachina; species Tachina lurida. The sequence continues at coordinate 95,704,076 of OX101754.1, read as the reverse complement.
TTAAAAAATATTGTACAACTGACATTGAAAGCAATTAAAATGTTTTGTACAAACAAAAAAAAAAAAACGAAATCTCTTTAATTTGGAAATTAAAAAAACTTAAATAAGAAAATGCGTGGTAAATATGATGTGTGTGTGTATAGTATTTTTCTTTTTCTTTGATTTTCACTTTTAATAAGATCATTGCACCGTTTGCATGTTCATTCTTTCGTTCGTCCATTCAGTTGTTACACTTGAAATTTTCCAACATCATTATTATCATTGTGAAAGTGTGAATATGCAAAATTATTTGAGTATTTCATCCGCTTAGGAACGAATTTTTTTTTTTAACCTTAACCTCAAATGCAAATAAAAAAAATTATAATAAAAGAAAAACAAGTTTTGCCAAAATAGCCGTGTCATTTTAATTTATTTTATGCTAATTTAGTTATTTATTTATCTCTAATTTTGTTTATTCTATTTTTAACAATATCCTTCCTTTTTACTGAGATGGGTGCATACATATTTTCTTATTAATTGTACGCACTAATTTTCTTATTGAATTAGTTGAACTGAACTGAACGTACGCGACATTTAATGCAACAAATAGAACATACATAAAACTTGCAAAAAAAAAATCAAATATTTTTCTAAAATATTTTGTATTTTCATTTATTGACGTGTTTTCTGACCTTGGCCCGGTTCACTGTCATGTCGTACGTACATAAATATGTAGATATACCTTCAGTTTTTGCCGTTTTTTTTTTGCTCTCTAAGTTTGTTTCTTAATTTTTGCTATTTTCTGAACTACAAATCAAACACTAATGCAATTTTCAGTTTGTTAGATTTATTTCATTTTAACTTTTTTTTTTGCTGGTCTAACTAAAATTGTTGTATATGCCATGACTGCGGCTTTTATAAATTTATATTTGCCACCGGCGCGCAATAAATAAAAACATTAATTATTTTCTTGTTTTGCCATGATTTATTAAAAAAAAATCATATTCATACATCCATACATTCATATATCAGTATTAATTGCTTTCCTTCTAAGTCAAACCCTGGCGGCTTTAATAGAAAACTATCAAGGAAACTGATCAATTGAAAATTTTGCAAGAGTACAAAAATTTAAGAAAATATGTATGTATTTCAATCAATGAAACAGGGTTTTATGTCAAATATCAAATATCAGAATCATTCGTTTTGAATGTGATTAAATATAAAAAAAATGTGAACAAAATATATCATTGAAATTGCTGGTGAGCCAAAACTTTTACGTGTGACTGTAAATTTAAAAAAAGACGAGAGGTTGTCTTAGCACACCCGGTTATAGCTATGCTGCTTAGCTATATACAACAAACTTAATGTGTTAAATAACAATGCAATAAAATTATATTATATGATGATGTCAAATTTGCCGCAAATATTTCAAAACGTTTCCATTTATTTCCGGCGTACGATTAAATTAATGTATTGTGAGTGGCCGAAGGCGGCTGTAAGCCTGCTGTGTTCTCTAGTTTGTGCTCATGTGCAAAAACAATACAAAAACAAATAGCTCAATATTTCTCATTGTTTTTGTTTCACTCACTTCAAAGAACGAAACAAAACAAAATCAAACTATTTGTTTCGTATATTTTCGTAGTCTGGTTTTAAGTACAAAGAAATCAAAACAAAAATAAATTTATAACTAATAGTGTCGATTCTTTTTGTTACTAAAACCACGTCCTCGCTACTGTGTCGTGACATAAATAGCATAGCTATAAAAAATTCCAACTTTTCTTCCTCTCTCTCCAAGCACTAATATCTTGTCAATCTTACCACAAACGGTAAGTATCGTTATAACCGTTATATAATCACAACAGTAGATATCACTACCCATGCCACAATACAACAAAGTTTTGTACTTACGCCAGGGATGGAATTCATGGCAAAATATTACTTTTTTTTTTGTACATTAACAATCTCAATGTCAATAAGAAACCACATGCTATAAATTCTAGAATTTCGTCATTAAATTTTAGTGCCACATTTGTATACAAATAGATGTATTTACACATAATCTCACATAATCAATTGGACACCTTTAGTTTAGCTGATAAATATGATATTCCTAATAAAATAGAAAAAAATACCACTTTTGTAAGAGTACTAATCGAATAGATGATTTCATAAAATTTCACGAATATTTTAAATTACAAAACTTTTCTTCAAGTGTAACTTTATTTTACTCTCATTTTTCTCACCAATACAAAAATTTTTTTTTGCGGATCGCTGAATTAGAGTGACTGCTCCAAAAATTAGACAAAAACGGGTGTTACTGCTAGCCTAGGTACGGTAAAACGAATAATTCGAAGTGTCAAGCATTTAAGAAAAATGGAAATTAAAAAAAAGACACCCGGTTATAGCTATGCTGCTTAGCTATATAAAACAAACTGAATGTGTTAGATAACAATGCAATAAAATTATATTATATGTCATACATGAAATACCGAAGTATATTTATTTGACATTAAGTCTTTATTTATTTAATTTGAAAATTTTAGCTTGTTTTTATGGTTAAGCTAAATTCAAAAAGTTTTTGGCTTGAAGTCTGCTGACGAGTTCCAAAAGCGTGAACGAAATGCATATAGACAATTGCTTAACCATAAAAACAAGCTAAAATTTTCAAATTATATTATATGATGATGTCAAATTCGCCGCAAATATTTCAAAACGTTTCCATTTATTTGCCATTATTTTCATTTCTAGCGACGCACGATTAAGATAATGTATTTTTTTTTGTGGCCGGTGGCGGCTGTTAGCCGGCTTATAGCCAATCGGCTATGTTCTCTGATTGTTGCACGGATGGAAATCATGGTACAATTGTACTTTTTATGGTACATTTTTTACCTCGTTGGTACCGTGGTACTACCGCGAGTTGCTTGGTACAATTTAAAAATGCCAATGTTTCACTATATCGTCGGGTTGTTTCTGGTTTCCGGTACATTATTGCAAAATACATTATGTCTGCAGCAAACCAGAAGCCAACCGCTGATAACATTAATTTTGCCTATGTTGTCTTTAATTTTTTTGTATGTGTTTTATTTAGAATAACCGATTTCTAACAAGTCTAATCTACGAATGTACCCTTATGAATGTAATATTTATTATTTTTTATGTTATTTTTAATTTTTTATACTGAATTTTTATACACATTTTTGTTAAGTTTCTGTTGTTTATTGTTTACTTCTGAATTTTTACACATTTTTTTACGTTTCCGTAAATATTAAAAAAAAAATGGTGCCGTCATGATCCAAAAAGTACATTTTGTTTTCACAGTTGGTACAAAATCCAAGAAGTCATTTTCCTTCCCTGGATTGTTGTGGGCATGTGCAAAAACAATACAAACACAAATTGAAAATGAGAACGATTGTCATTGTTTTTGTTTTATTTTTGTTTCACTCACTTCAAAGAACAAAATAAAACAAAATCAATCAATGTGGTTCGTTTATTTTCGTACTCTGCTTTTAATTAAGTACAAAGAAATCAAAACAAAAATAAATTTGTAACTGTAATAGTGTCGATTATTTTTGTTACGAAAATCACGTCCCAACTCCTGTATCGCGCCACAAATAGCATAGCTATAAAGTTCCTTGAAATGCTACTCGTGAAGCAAAATGACTCCAGTTTGCACGAAATCACATGTCTTATAAGAATGAATGGCAACGTATTGCTTTTCAGATGAAAAAAGTTTAACTTGGAAAGTCCAGATGGATACAATTGTTATTTCCATGATCTAGGTAAAGAAGAACTTTACCTTACCCTCATCCCTAAATAAGAGCGGCAAGCGTCGCGTTAGCAGCAGGGTACGTATTTTCAGTACAATCAAACAATATTTTCACATTTAAATGTACTGAAAATGCGTACCCTGCTGCTAACGCAACGCTTGCCGCTCTTATTTAGGTATGAGGGTTAGTCATTTGCTAAGCTGTGAAGGTAGTTTGATGTGGTGTGCGGCCTATTACCTATTATGGTACAAATGAGATTCAATTTCTGACTTCTAAAATGAACGCGTATAGTTACAAAGCTGTACTTAAAAGGGCGTTTCCACATTTTTCTTCTGTCTAGGGACACATTATGTGGGTATCTTAACAATATAATACCCCAATCCACACTACACGGGCTAAAAAAAGAGTGGGTTCGAAGCCAGAATGTCAACATTTTGGAGTGGCCACCATAATCCCCTGGTATGAATATTACAAAAATTGTGTGGGGATTGTTTTCTCGCACAATGTACGAGTCCGGCAGACAATACGAGACAAAATAAACCATAATTGAAGGATTTAGAAAAGCTTGAACTGGCATTGCATTACCATTAGGTGAAAACCTTTACAACTCCCTTCCAAGCCGTATTTTTGAAGTCATGTCAAATAAAGGATAAATTATTAAATCTTTACGAAAACATTATAAAAAGGCTTTAAAAAGTAAAAATAAAATATTTTCTAAATTTTTTCTTGTTGAGATTTTGAATTAATGGCGTTGAACCTATTCAATTGAGCCAAAAAACATTTTTCAAAAACATATTATGTACAATTTTTTTTAGTCAGTTATTAGTTATTGTTAAAAATCTTTTCCGTTTAGGGCAAAATGTACAGTTAATTAGTTAATTATTAGTAAAATAAAATGATAACTATTCTTTAACTAATACTTCTTATTCACAGTCTATTGTTTAACTAGAATTCTTAATATGAGCTTTGAATGGTAACCCTATCAAACTATTAGGTTTCAGTACTGGCAACTCTACTATAGCATATGGTTTTTGCTTACATTTGTTATATTATTTCTTAAAAATGGACAAAACCGTGCAAGATAATGAAATAGTGCTGAAATTGGTTCGGAATACCCAAAAAAATATAATAGAAAATAAAAAAATAATGTGTTACAGCTAACTGCAAAGAAGAGTCTTGACAACGTATGTGTCACAAAACAACAACAACAAAACAACAATACTAATAAAGTTTACAACGAATCAGCTGTTGTCTAACTATTTGTTAACCAATGGCATTTGTCGTTTTAACTAATGGTAAACAAAAATCTGTGAATCAAATATCATTGGTTAAACTATTGCTATTAGCTAACTAACGACTGTGAATCAGATGTTGTGCAAAATTTTACCATTTACGTCTCTTTTCACAATGTATAGTTAATAGTTAACGTGAACTTTAACTGACACTTCTTCATACAAAACTTGCAGTTAAGGTCTCTGTTATCTTTTAACCATACATTGTGAAAAGGTACGTTAAACGTTTAATATTATTGCAAACTTTATTATTTTTCGTAATAAATTAGTTTGAATGTAGGGAAAATTGTGAACCTATTCAAGTGAGCGGTAGTGTATTCTTAATATAATAGAAATGCAATCAAAAAAAGCGCAAATGCATATAGACAATGTGGTCGAACTTAGATAAGTTGCACAAAGATTTAAGTATTTCCTGATTTTGGTCTAAAGTATTACATATGAAAAATTAGTTCATGTTCATAAACATTTTAAGTTTAAGGTAGTGGTACCGCCATGGTCTAAAAAATACATTTTGTTTGCATAGTTGGTACATATAAAATTATGAAATCCATTTTTCCATCCCCGACTTGTACATACATATAATTGTATACACTTATGTATAAGTATAAACATATTTATATACATACATATTTAGTCAAACGGAGATTAAAGCACAGAACAGACTGTTTGGGGAGAAAATATGACTAAAAAATGCTGACTTTTAATTTGCATTTGAAAAACGTATAAAATTCCAATTACGAGCACAAGTACACAACAATTACATTTTGCAAAGTTTTGTGGCAATTCAGACTAGATAAAGTAGGTATTAACCTAAATAATGAAAATAAAAATAAAACAAATTTTAATGCAAGTGCATTTCAAACAACTGCTTTCATTTAAAATACAATTGTGATAGATTTAATTTGCTGGCATAAAATCAGTGTATGTAGATTTACTAATTTATAATATTTTCCTTACTTAACGTAAATATATGTACCGATGTTCGCAGGCTTACTGAAATAAAGTCATATGTAAGTAATAAGCTAAATTTGCCTTATTTCTCAATCAATTGAAATACTCGTATAAGCGCATAATTGCACCACACTGCATTGGTAATAAAACCATATAGGCTTAATCCAGAGTTAATTGAGTAATAGTGCCAGTTTGTCTTATTACTTATGACGAAAATTGGTACATTATGACGATAGTGTGATCTAGGCTTATCAATATACGAGGGCTAATATTTATACATCGGGATATGTCAATAGCTAAAATCTGGCAACACCATAACAAAGTTTGACATTTTTTTTTAGCATAAACGTACTCACAACCTTTTGATGTACAAGTGCTATTTGTTTTGTTTACAGTGATTTCAGAAAATCAATTTGACAAAGAAAAAAATTAAAATTTAAAGAGAAGGTTTTCGTTGGATTATTTTTCACAACTTTCGACATGGATTATCTCAACAAGAATGCACAAAGAAACAGTGCCTACTAAATACCTCATAAAATAGAAAAAAAAAATAATAAGAAATCTATGTTTTTTTCAATAAGGAAATCTTATTAATTTCATAGGGAAAACCTTTTTTAAAAAATCAAGAAGAAATCTTGTAGTTTTTATTAGGTTATCTTCCTGATTTTTTCAATAAGGGTTTCTTCTTGTTTTTATTAGGCGACCTCATAAAAAATAAAAAAAAATTGCGTCTTTATTCTCTGTACTTAAGTATTTTCATTTAAATTCTATACCATATACATATGTAGTATATTGTAGATGTCATTTATTTATACATACATACATACATACACATTAGGTTATATTCTTAACTAACTTACTCACCAAGTATTGGACCAGCAAACTTCTACCTGATAGACAAGCACTCTACCCAATATGCTAACAAGCAGCCTGAATAACCATTAAAATTATTGTGCAAACATTCTTATACAAAAATTAAAAATATCATACAAAAAATTGTCTCTATGTCTATTTATATCTTCTATATATATAAAAAATTGTTGCAAGTGTGTTGTGACTTTATAACTTACGAACGGTCAAACCGAATTCGATCAAATTTTTATGGTTTGTTCGTATGGTCGTGTAGATGGTTTATCTAAAGTTTTCACGAAATCGGACGACGCGTTCCGACAGATGGCGCCATATTTAGTTTTTTTGTGTTTTTGCACCGTAACTCAAGAACTACTGCACCGATTTAAACCAAACTTTATATACATGCTCTATGGGGCGTAAGAAGTGTTTCTGTGTAGTTTGAAGTTCGTCCGAAAGATGACGCCATATTTAGTTTTTTGTGTTTTTGCACCGTAACTCAAGAACTACTGCACCGATTTAGACCAAACTTTATATACATGCTCTATGGGGCGTGAGGAGTGTTTCTGTGTAGTTTAAAGTTCGTCCGGCAGATGGCGCCATATTTAGTTTTTTTGTGTTTTTGCACCGTAACTCAAGAACTACTGCACCGATGATGACAAAACTTTATATACATGCTCAATGGGGCGTAAGGAGTGTTTCTGTGTAGTTTGAAGTTCGTCCGGCAGATGGCGCAATATTTAGTTTATTCGTGGGCAAAATCCAATTTTCATATTGTACCACCAATGCCATATACAAAACTAATGTTTGCTTAGGGCCAGCAGCGCGGACCGGGGTCAGCTAGTACATATATAAAATATGAGGTGTCATAAAATCAAGAAGATTTCCTTATTAAAAAAAAAAAATCAATAAGATGCTTTACACATAATCATATAGGAACCTAATAAAATCAAGAAGAAAACCTTATTGAAAAAATCAATAAGATAGCCTAATAAAATCAAGAAGAGAACCTATTTAAAAAAATCAATAAAGCAACCTAATAAAATCAATAAGAAATCCCTATAATTTACAATTTATAAGAAAACCTACACCCAGGGAAAAAACAGCTTAAAATCTATAAAAACCATATTGAATTAATAAAAAAACATTAACGAAAATCTAGTCATGTTGAAATTTCTTATTTCAATAGCGAAAAATATTAATTTACAGTATTAATTTATTAATTTTATTTATTTTTAAGTATCTCACCATAAATTTTCTATTATATTGAAAATCATTGAATTAATGTGACGCTTTCGTATTTTGAAGTTGCAGCTTTTCCCTGAGTGTAATAGAATCAAGAAGTTTTTCTCTATGCCAAAAATAACGGAAATTGAGTAAAATAAGTTGTGAATAATAAGATTTCTTCTTGATTTTATGTGGTTTTCTTCTTGATAAAATTAATAAGATTTACCACACAAAAACAATAAGGAATCGCTATGAAAAAATCTTCGCTTCTTTCTGCTGGGATACCCCTTAGCCTAAAAACGTTTCATAGAGAAAATCTTCTTGATTCTATGAGGCAGTTTTTTCTCTGCGCAGAGACCCGTACAATATCAACAAATATGCTGGTGTTGTGTGTTTGACTATACAAAATATTAACATTTTTCTCTACTGGAAATTCATTCGTACATATTTTAAATCTAAAATTGTTTGGTGTTTTTCGTGTCAATTTTTCTCAACACGAAACGAACCGAACACGCACGAAATCAGAGTTTTTATCACGAACACGTCGTGTTGAGTGGTGTGTGTGTCGTGTCACGAAAAAACACGACACGCGCCCACCCCTACTTTCGACTACAGTAAAAGATCGGAAGTTGCTCATAATAAGGGCCTAATTGTTGTTTTCATTGCAAAATTTCGACATCGTTGAACAGACCTTTAGTTCTATGGGCGTTATTTAATTTTCATAGCAGTCTGTGGGAAAATAATGCTTTAATGGAAAAAGAGAAATGAAATGTGTTTTTTTAACAAACTCACTCCCTCATTTTAAATTAATTTCAAATTTTACTCGTAACGAGTTACTAATTAATTTAATGTTTTTTTTCTCTATGTTTAATGATTTGTATTTTTCTGAATTTTTTTGCTCTCTCTTCGTTATTATTATTATTTACTCTGTATTTCAAATGCGTTCGTTTAATTGGCGATTAATGCATAATTGCATCAGTTGTTTTGCAGATTAGACGAAGGTAAATTTGTAGTAAATAAAAGATAAATTATTATGCACTGGACTGGTCAGAAAAAGGTTTAATTACTTTTATTAAAAAAATAATGAAAAAAATGAGAAACGAATGAAAAAAAAAAAGAAAAGGTGAATAACATTTTAGATTTCATTATACGAATATCCATTAGATACTATTGCAGCAAAGCGTGCAATACTAATGCTTAATTTAATTTTAAGCATTTGTTGTTATTGTCGAGTGCAGTAGTATCTATTATTAAGCTTTAAATGAACTGAAGGAAACAATTTTTTTTTTCGTTTTTCACTTGATTTTCGTTTTCTTTTTCTATCTTTTTAACAAATATTTCATTGAAATGTAAACAAAACAACATTAAATGCTGCTGCTCACAGATAAATATATACAATTGTTTTAAAAATATAAAAAAAAAATAACTTTAACACTTTCGTTTTTGATTTTTCGAATTTCATTTTAAAATTGTGTGCGAATGAAAATGTTTGTTGTTATTTTGTAATTAAATAATTTTAAATTGAAAGAATTTTATTTAGTTTTTGTTTGGTCAAAGAGAAAATTAAAAAAAAAATACATTGACTGCTTTACAAGATCTTATATTTTTCATTTACAATTTCAACATTGCACATAGGGGCAACTACTTACATATGTATGTACATACATATCGTCGCTGTTTTAACTAACTGACCTAACTGACATCATTTTTAAAAATGAGTTTTTAAGTCCACTACTAGACTTTATGAGTCATAATAGACCTTATCCACAATTTTTATGACTAAACTAGGGTTTGGGAAACGGGGATTCCCGGGAAAACGGGAAATTAAAAGTGCATGTTATTTCATAAATATATAGAATTTATAATCCAATTTTACTTTAATATAAAAACTTATTATTTTTTTATATATTACAAAAGTTCGTTTGAATGATTGTATGACTAAATTTACACGAACGTTGACACGTTTTTCATCGTCTGTTTAAACACTTACATATACCTTGTTCGAAGGAAATTTTTTAATCTTAAAATTTAAATTGAGTTTTTGTTTTAAATGTAACTGTAAGAAAGAAAGAATTCTTTCGACTCCGATAAACAAGAAGTAAAATGTCCATGTTTTTTTAATATAAAATAAAAATGTTAGCTATTCAAATCTGGTCTGAAATTTCATAAAAATTCCATTAAATTGAGGTCATACCATATCTCCTAAAAAAGTGGAATAAATTGTATAAGTATCAATGATTGCAATGATATAATCGTTTCCTAAAGTAAATAATTCGATGCTAAGCGAACTTGAAGTGATTTTTCGCCGAATTAGTGAACAAATTTTGATTACAAGTAGACGCTATTATGGAAACCTTGCAGAAAATATTTTAGGAGAAATAAACTGAAAGACACTTAGACATACTGTGGCTCAGAGTATTCAAAATTCGGCGCAGCGCAGTATGGTACTGTAACCTGTTTGTACTTAACGATAAGAAACCGCCTGGAACTTTTTCAAAAAGAATGAGAAACAAGCAAGACAAATTCTTATTAAAATGAAGGTAGGTCTTATTAGAAAATGTTCTACTAATTGTGGTAACAGTCGTCAATTGGTTTTTATATGATCTTTTGCTGTGTAATAACTTTATTCCATTTGCTTAAATTTAATTAAAAATTCTTAAAAATTTGTCTTAGAACTGCTTTTTTATTAACTTTTATTTCAAAAGAATGTTTACATTACTAAAACAATCGAAATTTCACCAACTTTCATTTAATAAATGTATTTAATTTAGAAAATTAGCTTTTCCCGGGAATCCCGGCAATTCCCGGGAACTTGATTTTTTAATTCCCGTTTCCCGGGAAGTGCAAAAGTCCAGGAAATCCCAAACCCTACTGTAAACATTACTGTCGAGCCTACTACAGTAAAAATATTTCAGACATTTCCATAAGAATACATGTAGAAAACAATCTCATAAAAGCTCCTCTCCTGTAAAATTTACAAAATGTCAGTTAGGTCAGTTAGTTACAACAGCGACGATATATACATACATATGTATATACACACACACGTATATGTATATGCATGTAGATGTGTGTATATATTATATGTGAAGTACACGCGATAATTCAAAATTTATAAATGAGATTTAAAACGGGACTAAAGTACAAAGTTTAAATTATTCATACCAGAATAATTATAAAATCAAGCCTTTCGTACAAAAATAGTCGATATAAAAATGTTGGTTCGAAAAGTATTTAAAATATGCATTAGGCCGGTCCTTATATACATATATATGAACATATGAAGGGTGTTTTTTATGGAGTGACACAAGTTTAAATCATGAAATATATTTTTAATATCAATGAAACCGGCTTTATTGGAAAGGAAATTTTATGAAATGATTGTTTAAATATGATTTCTGCCATGTGGGCGCCACGGCTGGCGCGTAGGAGGCGCAATCTGGGGGGTTATTATGTAATCCGAAATGTGTTCGAATTGCAACGTTAATAACATACAAATTCGAATAGTTTTCGTTTCGAATCGAATTACATAATAACCCCCCTGGAACACCAATTTTCAACAACTTTTCGTAACATTTGCGGCCGTATTTCGCCGATAACTCTTCGAATGTTGATTTCCCGATGTTCAATTCTTTGTGGTTTATCGACGTAGACAAGTGACTTAACATAACCCAAAAAAAAAAAAATAATCCAATAAGGTTAAATCACACGATCTTGGTGGCCAATTAATTGGGCCATTACGTGAAATAATTTTTTCATCAAAAGTTTCTTTGAGTAAATCAATTGTAGCGCCCGCTGTGTGGCATGTGGCTCCGTCCTGTTGGAACCACATATCAGCAAGATTAATGCCACGTAATTGAGGTGCGAAAAAATTTCGAATCATATTCCTATACCGTTCACCATTGACAGTAACATTCTGACCATCATCGTTTTTGAAGACATATGGGCCAATGACTCCGCCAGCACATAAAGCGCACCAAACAGTAATTTTCTGTGGATGTAATGGTGTTTCGACAAAGCTTATGGATTCTCCTCACTTCAAATGCGACAATTTTGGTTATTTACGTACCCATTCAACAAGAAATAGGCTCCATCGGAAAATAAAATTTTAAAATTTTTTCAACTTTTCAATATTTTAACAACTTGTACGCGTTGCTCGGGTGAAATGCTGTATACAGATTTGGCATTTATTTCGTTGTCATTTTGTAGTATCATTTTCAAAATGTGTGCAACGCCGTTCACATATTGTTTTATATGCACACAAAATGCCATGTATCCCGGCATAAGTCGATTCAAACAAAAAGCAACTATCAGCTGTTAAATGGGTGCTCAAATAAAGCAGTGATGCCAATTCAAAGTTGTGACACTCTAAAAAAACACCCTTTATGAAGAAAATTATTTTCTCGAATTCACATCACACCAAGCGCTTGGAATCGAAAAACACATAAAAAAATTGAGCACGATTAGATAGTTTTTAGCCGTGCCTCAAGCCACTCTTAGTTTTTTAACCGACTTCAAAATAAGGAGGTTATCAATTCGTCTCTTTTTTTTTGGCGGTGTTAATTCATAAATTGGTTCATATTAGACCGATTGTAACATTTTTTTATTGTCTGAGATGGTATAACTTCCCATTGGTCCCATTGCAAAAAATTTGGTGGGAACACGCCCGCAAATTTTTTTAAATATGATTTTATGATATTCTACTTATTTGATTGATGCGAAAGCTAGCAAATACCTTTGGTTATTGTAATTACACAGTTTAAAGTTGAAAAAATGGGCGGAGCTATGCCCATTAAAATCTATTATTATATTTCACGTGGTTCCACTTAACTTACCACACACCTTGAGCTCAAAAATAGACATAATCTTCCATATGAAAAAATGGGAGTCACGCCCAGGGGCATTAATATTTTATCTTAAGCGGTTCTACTTTAACGATTTTTGCAAAACTTAGCAAACACCCTGAGCTCTGGAAAACAAAATCTTGCATTTAAAAAATTGGCGGAGGCACGCCCATTAAAATTTAATTTAATATCCCATACATTTTTTTCGAAAATGTTCTCACATCTTTGCATTGAAGTCGGTTTTTTTTGGCAGATTTATTTTTATATTTTTTTAAAAATTATTTTAAAAATGCAACTTAAACTAATGCAACTCACGAAATATATCGTCGGTATCCTGCAAAAAAGTCCTAAGTCATATAATTGTGTTTCTGAGTTATTGGAGACTTAAAGTTTATGGCCTCGGGGAAAATATTTAAATAGCTTAGATTTGAAAATTTATATTAGAATATAGTAATTAAATGGCTCAACTTTAAAATGAAAACAAACAATTTAATTCAGTTTCATTTATTTAATTGCTTTTTATACAAAATTTAAATGCATCTTGGACATAGGCTCTTTTTTGCATTAACAAAAATTATTTTATAGACATGGAATTTTTTTTAAGAAAATGGGGTTTTCATAATCTTTCTATTAAATTGGTTCATCTTGATCTGATTCTGATTCATCATATATATTCGGTTCTGGGACCTTATTTCTGACTATTTGCATGCCTTCAAACTTTGGTACCAGTGATGAAACTCCTCCGGCATGGCTCCTGATGTACAAAGATTAAGTAAATCTTTCTTCTTTTCGATACTTATAGGAAGGTTGCTTTTATACGCCTTTTCAATGTTGACTTTTTTCAAATTCATGGACCGATATTTACCAAAAACACGTATTTCTTTATAGGTTTCTCTATGGGCGTATTTATACTCTTACACCAGGTTTAATCATTTGGTACCTAAAAGATTTTACTTTCAACCAGTTTGTTTTATCCCCATTTTCGTCTAAATTTTTGTTTTTTATAAACTCCGATAGCTTTGATAAATCCAGAAAATCGGAAAACCGCATTGGAGTTTTATTATAAGGATTTCCTTTACTTCCAAGTGGTGTTTAAGTAGGATATGAAATGCGTAATATATTTCATAGCCTACTTAAAAATATCTTATTAACAAAATATACATATATTATTCTTTTCTGATGAGTTTTCTTCTTCTTTAAATTTGAGACTTGAACTATTTCTGCAGCAATAATATAAAAAAATATAGAAAACAAATTCTGCAAAAAAGGTTTAAAGTACACTTGGGACTTTTTTGTTCTACATGTTTGGGTGTTTTAAATATAGAATAATTTATCTTAATACAATATCTACAAAAATATTCTAATGAAACATGGGATTTTTTTACAGCACATAGAATATGACTTTTGGGACACTTCTGCATCATTAACTCCATTTCGCAAAAAGTGGACTTAGAACTTTTTTGCAGGATACCGACGATATATGTATTTTCTGTTGGTTGTTTTGATGATTGTGCTAAAAATTTAATAACAAGCACACAATATTTTTCGTTTTTAATAGTACGCGAATCAGCTGATTTTAGCTTTTTTCATGTCATCTTTTCCAGCTCTGATATCCTCTGTGCTTTTTAGCCCAGAGGGCTAAACAGGCAAATTCGAAGCATTTCCATTCATTTTGAATTGCGACTCATGAGAACAAAACAAAAGAAAAGGTCCGCTGCACTATTGTTGCCATATGTATATGCAATTTTGTTGTATGGCAACACTCGTTATGTAAAACCGAAATAGAATGAACTTGGAAGCGCTGAATTGTGATGTTTTTTCTTCTTCTGGTAATTAGTAATCCGATTATAACTAGACATATTCAAGAAATGCATTTATGAATAGTAAACGGAGCACTAATGATATTTGTTCTTTAAATCATTAATAATTGTTACAAAATCTTTCAGAATGCAGAATATGGATTTAATCCTCCAAATAAAATATGAAATTAAAAACCATCCAAATAAAAAAAAAAAAATAATAAAAATCTGGACAAGTGCCAATTAATTAATTAAACATAAAAAATGAATTTTATACACGAGCGCTTGAAGTAGTGAACATTGATGTTTTTACTTTAAATTGGACACATGACCTCCCACATGGGAATTAAGAAAAATAATAAAACAAAACAAAAAAAAAACTACAAACAATTTAGTAGAATTTAACAGACATTTTGTAAAGCAAAATTAAAACAAACATTTCTCCGGTTAATTTATTCAGGGTATTCCTATAAAGTGGCAGAGATAAAAAATTAACGCTCCCTGGTATTTAAACATTCATTGCAATCAGCTTGGCATACGCGTTAAAATGAAATAGAAATTAAGTTGCGCTTTTAAAAAAAATTTTTTTAAATTTAAATCATATGATCATAACAAACGCACAACACATTACGGATTATAAAGATAAATAAATGTATATATATTTACATATGTAGTATGTATGCATATGGTTGAAATTATATCTGTGGCAATAAGGAAAAAGTGCTTAAGTCCTATTTTACTGTTTTGCAGGAGAGCACTTTTAAGCGTTCAAGTCGATTTTCATAAATTTATTTCTTTTACAGTTAAATTGGGAAATTCTCTCTTAACCTTTATTTTTTTAAGCAAACATCGTTCTGCACATTATAAGTAATATATTTAAGTTGAAATACTCGTATACCAAAAGTATAACCTAATTTAAGCTATTATTCCGAATGAGATTAGAAATCTAAAAAAAATAATTGTGTTTTTCATACGGGATTTCCCGGGATCCCGTACAAATTTCCCTGGATTTTTTTTTATTTTATTATGGCAACTTTAGTTTGTATGTACACATTCCTTGATGAGTGCCGTTTTTCACTTTATGAATGCGATGGTCAGCGATGCCAACTATTTATAACCCAAACGCGCTATACCCCTTCTCAAAACGCGCTAGAACGCGCTAAGTTACAGCATTATCAATAATTTATAGTAAAAATGCGCTATTTTCATACGCGCTAAATTAAATTTTAATGAAAGTTGATGTATGTATTAGTAAATACAACTAATTTTTTAGTAACCTTTTCAGATTCTGCAATATTGCTAATTAGAAATTATATCCTAAATAATTAAAATCATTTAATACAGAATCGGATTCGCCTTCCGAATTATCGAAATCCTTAGTTTTTATTTTAATTTTATTTGTCAAACTTTGTAACAAGTTATATAAATTGTCGAATAGTGTTGTGATTCAAATGCTTTTTGAAGTACAAGAAGACTAGATGCTTAATAACTTATATAAATTTTTTGGGTCACGATTTCAAAATATTTGCCATTTACAATATTAAAATGCGTTTTTAATTCTAACCACAGTCAAGGGAATTTTATTTGCAACATCTGAATCGTTAACGAATTTAAACAAAAAGATGAATTTTGGATATTAGACAAATGGTAAATGTATACAAAAAAGTAAAACGATATTGAACTGATATGATATTTTTGACTTTAATCAAAACGCGCTAATTTAGCGCTTTTTTTATTAAACGCGCTAAGGCGAAAAAAAGCGCGTTTGGCATAGTTAAAACGCGCTAAAACTAGCGCGAAAGGCGCTAAATTGGCATCACTGGCGATGGTGCAATACAATAGCTAAAGCGTTACAACAACTAAGACCGACCTTACATCTGGCATAATGTAATTCTACAACAATTCATAAAAGTAAAAATAGAAATGCGTAAAGAAATAAAATAAAAATTACAAATAATTACAGATTCTTCTTGGGAAAAAGTACGATTAACAGCATTAACAGCTTATTCTGTACTAAAGTCATATGTCCAAAGAAATATTTTGTATTGTTTTGTAGTGGGCGGGAATTCCCGGGAAACCGAAATGTTGTTCCCGCTTTCCCGGAAAATGAAAACGTTCGGAAAAAGAAAAACTCTAGTCGCAAGTTATAGTGCTATAACTTCCTGAAAAATCACACAAATTAGTTGAGATTTTGACCAGGGGTACTTTTAAATATGCAGACTACGGAGCTATCATTAACTCAAAATCAGCTTAACTCGACTTAAGCACTTTTTCCTTTTTGTCACAGATTTGAAAAAGCTGAAAGATGACTATTTAGAGAACCTTGCGAAATTATATGTTGCTTTAGGCTTCCAAAAGATAGAAAATAATTGAGTAAAGTAATATATATATAATAATAATAATAATAATAATAATAATAATAATAATAATAATAATAATAATAATAATAATAATAATAATAATAATAATAACAAGTAAAATAAGCACTTATTGAAACTCCCTCGTATTTGATATAATACAAGAAGCAATAAGAAAATAAATCCCATGTACTATGTAGAAATTGTAATATTTATAAAAAAAGAAATTATACTGATAATAAATTATGTGTAGAAAAAATATGTAAACAATTTTGATTTGATATCTGGGTATATAAGAGTATTTCGTCGGTAGAGTTTAGATTTCGATCATAAAGAAAACAAACATTCTTTTGCTCCACATACTCGTGCGTATGATAAGTCTAGTGTGGTTCTAGTGTATTGGGTGGGTACGAGTATTATTGGCTGGATTTCCGTTAAAAATTTCGATGATATCATCTTTTATTGTTTAAACATTTCTTTTGTTTTATTTTCTCTCCTTACAATTTGTTTTTATATTTTTCATAATTTGTTGTATATTTTTGTAGAATTTTTTTTATTATTATTGTGTAACTCGAATACATAAATGAGAATGAACTGAACTGTATTCTCTAGTGCAAGACCAGCAAGTGCTGATAATTTTTGTAGCAATGCAGCTTTTTTCAGATTTATATTGCAACAAAAGTTGATTTAAATGTTTTATAAAAAAATACATACATGCATATGAATTCTAAAAAAAAAAAGATATGACGTTGCAATTATGTCCGATTAAGAGGAAATGTTTAATGTAAACTTTTGAGCATTCTTGCAATACATGTTGCTTCTCGTTAATAATTTCGAAAAATGTTTGAGATTTTTTAAAGTGGCCGCAACGAAATTTTTGCGTAATAAATCAGGGCTAATTGTGAAAGCAATGGTATTAATTGCGTAAGTGGCAGCTAAACAATTAATCTTGCTTTTTTTTCAAAATATTTGGAATGAGAGTAAACTATAAAAATTCACTTATCTATGTACATACACATCGCTACCTTAATATAGATAAGCCCTAACTCATTATTTTTTTGAAATCGATATATTTGTATATTTCGATAGAAGAACATCTAATGTATAGAAAATAGCAAAAATCTCTATTTAAAATAAAAAAAATAGTGAGTTATGGCCTTTCTATATAAAAGGAAACGATATATAATTTTTGTAAAGTAGTTTGGAAATGATTTCTTTGGTATAACTTTCGAAATTATATTACATATTTCTAAACAAAAACCCGATTGAGTAGACAATAATCTAAGTCATATGAATCTGAATCATGAAACCTTATCTATTTGTCATTATAAAAAAAATTAATTTGTTCTTCCTTATCATGTATATAAAGGAATGATAATAATATTTCCGACTCAAACTTAAACAACGTCTTAACTTAAAAAAAAAACCAGTTTGCCATAAAACGAGTTTGAAGTTGTCAATTTACACTAGGGATGCCAATCGGGACAATTCGGGATTTCAAATAATCAAATCCCGGGATTTTGGGATTTTTCGGGACTCTGGGGTTTTTTTTAACATTAAAAGATATATGCTTTTTTATAGGTATTTAAAAAAGTCTTTGAAAGATGTTCAAAAACAAAAGTTTTATAATTATTTCATATTACATTGTTAAATTTAATTATCTCATATATTCATTATTCATAAAAAAGCAAAGTTACAAAACAAAATTATTTAAATATTAAAAGTGCTCACGTCAAAAGTTGCGCTACTGTGGAAAAGCAAGATTGCAAAACCGTCAAAAAAAATTATCACAACAACCACATAAAAATTATTTTGCACAAATGATGTAAAATTATCAGGGTCTAAATAAGTGCAAAATTATCAGCGTAAATTTTGCTCACGACAGAAAGTGCAATTAGGCATTTTACACACTTGCAAGAGTTGACGCGAATACCTTTATTATATCTTATTAAAGCTGTTAAAAATATTGCTTAATATTATCAAACAGATTGCAATTAATAAAGGAAAGGAGAAAAAATATGGTTTGGAAACACATTTTCATTGACACTATTAACAGAATGAGACACGGTTACCACGGTTACTATCTTCAAATGAGGGAAAAACATACTGAATATATTTTAGTTAATTTTAATTATTATTCGAACTCCATTTGTTTCTATATTTATAATTTGAACGGGGTAAGGTTCGCATGAATGATGAATATATTTTTATAAAACAAACAAAACTTAGTAAACAATTTCGGGATTGACTGAATCCCGAAAATCCCGGAATTTATATTCTGGGATTTGGGATTTTCGGGATCGGGATTTCGGTATCGGCATCCCTAATATACACACAACTTAGTGAAAAAGAAAATTTAACTTTTCTCACAAGAGTTGAGTAACCTTTTAGTCCAGAGTTGTCCATAACATGGAACTTTACTCGTATTGTTTCAATGTTATTTATGTCTAAACCATTCATTAACTGCTTGATTTATGAATATTTAAGACCAAAAAATATTAAATTAATTAATAAATTATATAAAACTAGTAAAAACTCATATAACATTACACTGAAATCCAGTTAATTTGTACTAAACTATTAATAGGGCAACACTGTTAGTTAACTTTCTATTTACTTGCTACAAGTGAAACAAGACAGTGAGTCTTGCAAAATTCCTTGGCAGCTGAGTTGGAAGTAGACTGCAACTGCCGAAAGTGTTGTTGTGTTAGTAAAAGAGTTTGAGTGTATTATGTTTTTCGAACTTGCACTTGCACGTGTAAACAAGATTTTTGTAAGAACTTTTTACACAATATGAGGATTAATTCTGTATCCCTAACTTCCATTTTCTGAGTTACGACGTTCTTTGAGTAAATAAATGTCTTATAAAACCCCAGCAAAAGAAAAATCGGAACTAGTTCCAAAGGTTTACTCCTTTCACTTTTGAATTTAATATTCTAAGGCTTGTTGTTTACATAAAAAATTGTCCCAGATAATATTTCAAGTACTTATCATTCATTTATTTGGATGACTTCTGTCCTATGGCACAACCATGTGTTAAATTCATTGACGTTTCACTATAAATATAACTGCTTGGAGCTGAGTTCAGCAACGCTATAACTAATGATTTGTATTGTAATTTTTTGCTGGAACTTACTATCTTCAAAGCAAATTATATCATCCAAGCCATTAGAATCCTTATCCATATTTTTTTTTATTAAATATTTCTGAATGCACTAAAATGTAAGCATGTGTTATGGAGGCAGAACACATATTTATGGTGAATAGTCTAGGTTAGGTTAGGTTAGGAAAAGTGGTGCTATACCGCACCTCCACTCGGAGACCCAATTGGTCCATTGTGATTCCCTTCTGTTGCCCAAAAAAAAAAGTAATATTTACCCCTCCCCTTTTTGTTGCCAGAAGTGAGCCTATTATCTGTCACTGAGCTACCGAATTCCCATGATGAAGCCCCTGATGTCCTCTAGTTTATACTTCCCAATATCAATAATGCTTTCATGGAAACGTCTGCTCAGCCATCTAAGCCTATGACGTTGCAGCTTTGGGCACTAACATATAATATGTTCAATGGTTTCTGGTTCCTCTTCATCCCCGCACATCCTACAAAAATCTGGAGTGCCAGTTTCCCAAATGCTTATTCTTGCTCTGACCGAGTAGTGACCTGGCAACGCGCCTATCACAATTCGCAACGCATGCCTATTCATGTCCAGCAACAGTTTGGATGTTCCTGAGTCAAGTTTTGGCCACATACTCCTCCAGACTCTACAATCCTCCCTACTTCGCCATGAACTGTAAGTCTTGCTTTCTACCCAATTACTGAGTTCCCTATAATAATGACCTATCGGTAATTTCACCGATCTGTCCACATTCCCTCATCTAACGCCTTGTTCTTGCCAGTTCATCGGTAATTTCATTTCCCTCAACACTGCTGCGGCCAGGAACTCAACATATTCTGACACTATTTTTGTCCATAAGCAAGTTGAGGTCTTTCCTACAGTCACTAACAAGTTTCGATTTGACGTTGTATCCCTTTAAATCTTTTAGCGCTGCCTGTCTGTCGACGTAGAATGTTACCTTATCACATTCAGCTACATTCCTGGCCACCAGCTCCGTGGGCCTGTGAATCGCCAAGATCTCAGCCTAGAAAACGCTGCATTCATTCGTTAGTCTGAAAGAACTACGAATGTTCGTTCCCAAGATATAGACACCAGCCCCTGTGCTTCTCACTGTCGAATTTTTATCCAAGCCCGTCACACAAACACTTCAAAAACATTAACTATTTCTGCCTTCAGAAAAAAATACTAAAACTCACTCAATTTCGCACACATCCTTTAAGTTCTCACAATAGGTAAATGGAAGATGTGTTTCCCTGTAATATTTTCAAGACCGATAACTTCACTTTGTATTTTGTTTAAACAAAAACAAATATTTTTATTAACACCCAATCTTATTGACAATGAAAACGTATTTTTTTATTAAATTTCTATTACTGAACTCTTGCGTTAGTGGTGAATAAAAGATTTTTCCCTCTCCCGTATTTGCTTATTCCCGGGCTATTTAGAATATGAAGATTTTTCCCGGGAATAAATAACTGGGAAGAGAAAAACCTCCCCTCGAAAATTCACAATTATGTTGAATTAAAATTTTAACATGAATTATACTGTATTTATATTACAATATTTAGTTTGAAACATGTGCGTGAAGATAAATTTTAAAATTTATAACCCTAGACACAAACCGTCTTGTTTAACAGAGCTCTGTTAACAAAAAAACAGACCTCTGTTAAATAATAATAATTAGTTTTTACCCACAAAATGGACTTGATACCCAATTTTTTAAGCAAAATGAACCAGAAAATTTAAACCGAGATCCGTCTCTATGCTTTCTTTATATGTATATATCATTTAATACATCCAACAACAAGAAAAATACATATCTTGACCCACAGTCATAAAATATTTTTAAGTAATTTTTTTCAAAACCGGTAGGAGATGGGGAAAAAAAGAATATTGGAGAAGACTCCTGAACGCCTCTGGATCAATGTCCAATAGTCAAAAGTCTTAACAGCCTGTTTTTGTAAAAATTACAGCACAATTTAAAAAAAAAAATTTTCAAATTTGAAAAATAATTTTTGTAATTTTTTTCAAAAACGGTAGAAGATGGGGAAAAAAAGAATATTGGAGAAGACTCCTAGACGCCTCTGGATCAATGTCCAATAGTCAAAAGTCTTAACAGCCTGTTTTTGTAAAAATTACAGCACAATTTAAAAAAATATTTTTCAAATTTGAAAAATAATTTTTGTCATTTTTTTCAAAAACGGTAGGAGATGGGGAAAAAAAGAATATTGGAGAAGACTCCTGGACGCCTCTGGATCAATGTCCAATAGTCAAAAGTCTTAACAGCCTGTTTTTGTAAAAATTACAGCGTCCAGGAGTCTTCTCCAATATTCTTTTTTTCCCCATCTCCTACCGTTTTTGAAAAAAATGACAAAAATTATTTTTCAAATTTGAAAATTTTTTTTTTTAAATTGTGCTGTAATTTTTACAAAAACAGGCTGTTAAGACTTTTGACTATTGGACATTGATCCAGAGGCGTCCAGGAGTCTTCTCCAATATTCTTTTTTTCCCCATCTCCTACCGTTTTTGAAAAAAATGACAAAAATTATTTTTCAAATTTGAAAAAATTTTTTTTTAAATTGTGCTGTAATTTTTACAAAAACAGGCTGTTAAGACTTTTGACTATTGGTCATTGATCCAGAGGCGTCCAGGAGTCTTCTCCAATATTCTTTTTTTCCCCATCTCCTACCGTTTTTGAAAAAAATGACAAAAATTATTTTTCAAATTTGAAAATTTTTTTTTTTAAATTGTGCTGTAATTTTTACAAAAACAGGCTGTTAAGATTTTTGACTATTGGACATTGATCCAGAGGCGTCCAGGAGTCTTCTCCAATATTCTTTTTTTCCCCATCTCCTACCGTTTTTGAAAAAAATGACAAAAATTATTTTTCAAATTTGAAAAATTTTTTTTTTAAATTGTGCTGTAATTTTTACAAAAACAGGCTGTTAAGACTTTTGACTATTGGACATTGATCCAGAGGCGTCTAGGAGTCTTCTCCAATATTCTTTTTTTCCCCATCTTCTACCGTTTTTGAAAAAAATTACAAAAATTATTTTTCAAATTTGAAAATTTTTTTTTTTAAATTGTGCTGTAATTTTTACAAAAACAGGCTGTTAAGATTTTTGACTATTGGACATTGATCCAGAGGCGTCTTCTCCAATATTCTTTTTTTCCCCATCTCCTACCGTTTTTGAAAAAAATGACAAAAATTATTTTTCAAATTTGAAAAATTTTTTTTTTAAATTGTGCTGTAATTTTTACAAAAACAGGCTGTTAAGACTTTTGACTATTGGACATTGATCCAGAGGCGTCCAGGAGTCTTCTCCAATATTCTTTTTTTCCCCATCTCCTACCGTTTTTGAAAAAAATGACAAAAATTATTTTTCAAATTTGAAAAATTTTTTTTTTAAATTGTGCTGTAATTTTTACAAAAACAGGCTGTTAAGACTTTTGACTATTGGACATTGATCCAGAGGCGTCCAGGAGTCTTCTCCAATATTCTTTTTTTCCCCATCTCCTACCGTTTTTGAAAAAAATGACAAAAATTATTTTTCAAATTTGAAAAAATTTTTTTTTAAATTGTGCTGTAATTTTTACAAAAACAGGCTGTTAAGACTTTTGACTATTGGTCATTGATCCAGAGGCGTCCAGGAGTCTTCTCCAATATTCTTTTTTTCCCCATCTCCTACCGTTTTTGAAAAAAATGACAAAAATTATTTTTCAAATTTGAAAATTTTTTTTTTTAAATTGTGCTGTAATTTTTACAAAAACAGGCTGTTAAGATTTTTGACTATTGGACATTGATCCAGAGGCGTCCAGGAGTCTTCTCCAATATTCTTTTTTTCCCCATCTCCTACCGTTTTTGAAAAAAATGACAAAAATTATTTTTCAAATTTGAAAAATTTTTTTTTTAAATTGTGCTGTAATTTTTACAAAAACAGGCTGTTAAGACTTTTGACTATTGGACATTGATCCAGAGGCGTCTAGGAGTCTTCTCCAATATTCTTTTTTTCCCCATCTTCTACCGTTTTTGAAAAAAATTACAAAAATTATTTTTCAAATTTGAAAATTTTTTTTTTTAAATTGTGCTGTAATTTTTACAAAAACAGGCTGTTAAGATTTTTGACTATTGGACATTGATCCAGAGGCGTCTTCTCCAATATTCTTTTTTTCCCCATCTCCTACCGTTTTTGAAAAAAATGACAAAAATTATTTTTCAAATTTGAAAAATTTTTTTTTTAAATTGTGCTGTAATTTTTACAAAAACAGGCTGTTAAGACTTTTGACTATTGGACATTGATCCAGAGGCGTCCAGGAGTCTTCTCCAATATTCTTTTTTTCCCCATCTCCTACCGTTTTTGAAAAAAATGACAAAAATTATTTTTCAAATTTGAAAAATTTTTTTTTTAAATTGTGCTGTAATTTTTACAAAAACAGGCTGTTAAGACTTTTGACTATTGGACATTGATCCAGAGGCGTCCAGGAGTCTTCTCCAATATTCTTTTTTCCCCATCTCCTACCGTTTTTGAAAAAAATTACAAAAATTATTTTTCAAATTTGAAAAATTTTTTTTTTAAATTGTGCTGTAATTTTTACAAAAACAGGCTGTTAAGACTTTTGACTATTGGACATTGATCCAGAGGCGTCCAGGAGTCTTCTCCAATATTCTTTTTTTCCCCATCTCCTACCGTTTTTGAAAAAAATGACAAAAATTATTTTTCAAATTTGAAAAATTTTTTTTTTAAATTGTGCTGTAATTTTTACAAAAACAGGCTGTTAAGACTTTTGACTATTGGACATTGATCCAGAGGCGTCCAGGAGTCTTCTCCAATATTCTTTTTTTCCCCATCTCCTACCGTTTTTGAAAAAAATGACAAAAATTATTTTTCAAATTTGAAAAATTTTTTTTTTAAATTGTGCTGTAATTTTTACAAAAACAGGCTGTTAAGACTTTTGACTATTGGTCATTGATCCAGAGGCGTCTAGGAGTCTTCTCCAATATTCTTTTTTTCCCCATCTCCTACCGTTTTTGAAAAAAATGACAAAAATTATTTTTCAAATTTGAAAAATTTTTTTTTTAAATTGTGCTGTAATTTTTACAAAAACAGGCTGTTAAGACTTTTGACTATTGGACATTGATCCAGAGGCGTCCAGGAGTCTTCTCCAATATTCTTTTTTTTCCCCATCTCCTACCGTTTTTGAAAAAAATGACAAAAATTATTTTTCAAATTTGAAAAATTTTTTTTTTAAATTGTGCTGTAATTTTTACAAAAACAGGCTGTTAAGACTTTTGACTATTGGACATTGATCCAGAGGCGTCCAGGAGTCTTCTCCAATATTCTTTTTTTCCCCATCTCCTACCGTTTTTGAAAAAAATGACAAAAATTATTTTTCAAATTTGAAAAAATTTTTTTTTAAATTGTGCTGTAATTTTTACAAAAACAGGCTGTTAAGACTTTTGACTATTGGTCATTGATCCAGAGGCGTCCAGGAGTCTTCTCCAATATTCTTTTTTTCCCCATCTCCTACCGTTTTTGAAAAAAATGACAAAAATTATTTTTCAAATTTGAAAAATTTTTTTTTTAAATTGTGCTGTAATTTTTACAAAAACAGGCTGTTAAGATTTTTGACTATTGGACATTGATCCAGAGGCGTCCAGGAGTCTTCTCCAATATTCTTTTTTTCCCCATCTCCTACCGTTTTTGAAAAAAATGACAAAAATTATTTTTCAAATTTGAAAAAATTTTTTTTTAAATTGTGCTGTAATTTTTACAAAAACAGGCTGTTAAGACTTTTGACTATTGGACATTGATCCAGAGGCGTCTAGGAGTCTTCTCCAATATTCTTTTTTTCCCCATCTTCTACCGTTTTTGAAAAAAATTACAAAAATTATTTTTCAAATTTGAAAATTTTTTTTTTTAAATTGTGCTGTAATTTTTACAAAAACAGGCTGTTAAGATTTTTGACTATTGGACATTGATCCAGAGGCGTCCAGGAGTCTTCTCCAATATTCTTTTTTTCCCCATCTCCTACCGTTTTTGAAAAAAATGACAAAAATTATTTTTCAAATTTGAAAATTTTTTTTTTAAATTGTGCTGTAATTTTTACAAAAACAGGCTGTTAAGACTTTTGACTATTGGACATTGATCCAGAGGCGTCCAGGAGTCTTCTCCAATATTCTTTTTTTCCCCATCTTCTACCGTTTTTGAAAAAAATTACAAAAATTATTTTTCAAATTTGAAATTTTTTTTTTTTAAATTGTACTGTAATTTTTACAAAAACAGGCTGTTAAGATTTTTGACTATTGGACATTGATCCAGAGGCGTTCAGGAGTCTTCTCCAATATTCTTTTTTTCCCCATCTCCTACCGTTTTTGAAAAAAATTACTTAAAAATATTTTATGACTGTGGGTCAAGATATGTATTTTTCTTGTTGTTGGATGTATTAAATGATATATACATATAAAGAAAGCATAGAGACGGATCTCGGTTTAAATTTTCTGGTTCATTTTGCTTAAAAAATTGGGTATCAAGTCCATTTTGTGGGTAAAAACTAATTATTATTATTTAACAGAGGTCTGTTTTTTTGTTAACAGAGCTCTGTTAAACAAGACGGTTTGTGTCTAGGGTTATAAATTTTAAAATTTATCTTCACGCACATTTTGAAACTGCTTTAGTGAGTTCGATATACTAGTGTTAATTTATAATATTTCTGTGGCGAAAAGGAAAAAGTGCTTAAGTCGAGATAAGCTAATTTTGAGTTAATGGTAGATCCGTAATCTGCATATTTGAAAGTATCCCTGGTCAAAATCTGAATTAATTTGTGCGATTTTTCAAGAAGTTATAGCAAAATAAATTGCGGCTTATCTTTTTAAGACTTCTAATCTCATTTGGAATAATAGCTTAATTTAGCTTATACTTTGGTATATTTCAACTTAAATGTATTATTTACAGTGTGTAGAACGATGTTTGTATAAAAAAAATTAAGATTAACAGAGAACTTTCCAATTTACATGTAAAAGAAATAAATTTCTTAAAATCGACTTGAACTCTTAAAAGTGCTCTCCTGCAAAACAGTCAAATATGACTTAAGCAGTTTTTCCTTATTGCCACAGATTTAATGAAAGTATTGTATTTTTTTTAGTTAAACTATTTCATTTATACTTTTATCTATGAATGTATTTTGTTTAACATGCCTTTTTTGTGATAACGGAATATTCAATTCGATTATACGAGTTAAGAATTTCAAAAATAAAAGCAACAAACTTAAAAACAAACCACAAAACGGTTTTCAAATGAATTTTAAGGTGATTAATAAATAAAAAATAAATTAATCAGTTATTTGTTTTTTATTTCTTAACAACAATATTCGCATAAATTATTTATTATATTTGGCAAAAAAAAAAAAAAACAAAAACAAAAAACTCACAAAAAATTTCTAACTCTAAAACAAACACACATTTATAATCATCTAAGGAACACAGTGGGTCGAATTTAATTATAAATGTCAACAATAATTTAATCAAATGGCAAAACTGCATATACATACAAGTTTTGTTTACAGAGGGTTTGTGAAATTTTTTTAATCATCATTTGAGGAAAAATCATTTTCATCTCTCAGATATATTGCGCAATCTTTGTATTAGCCAAACAAATTTTAAAATGACTGTCCAAAGTGGAAAATATAGAAAAATGCTAATACATATTGCCAATTGTAACAAAAGTCGGAAAACCTAAAATCCCTAATCTTAAAAATTAAAAATAGTAATAAAAGTGGCAAAAACTTGAAAAAGTGAAATAAAAATATGCTAGAATTAATATAAGGACCTTTTTAATACATGTCGCTGTCTATAGCAAACTTATTATTTTAAATTTTTTATTCTTTCACAATGAAAGAATTCATTAAAATGAAAAATTTATAAAAAATTACTAGCAAATAATATTTAAAAAGATTTTTAATAGAAAAATACACTTTGAAGTCAAAATTTTACCCAAAGAAAAATGCCCCTAACATTTTTTCTTATTTTTGATTTCCCCCGAATAGTTACATAAATTAAAAAGAAACATTTATACAAATAACAACAAAAGAAATAGAAATAAACTTTAAAAATTTTCTTCTGTGGGTATATTTTATATATTATAGCTAAAATAAATAAATTCATTTCCGTACGGAAACTAGATAGGTAAATACTATGCGAACTTTACCCTATATAATATATAGTTTTGGATTTTTTTTTCGATTTTGGGGATTTTTTCGGTTTTGAGCGTGTTTTTATATGGCGTTTTTTAGTTTTGAAGTTTTTTTTTTGGGAATTTTTTTTTAGTCGGCGCTTTTTTCGGTTTTGGCGTTTTTTTCATTTTGACGATTTATTTATTTATGCGATTTTTTTCAATTTAGCGATTTTTTTTTCATTTTGGCGTTTTTTCCGGTTTTCGACAGTTTATTTTAGTTTTAAATTTTTTTTAACTTGGCGCTTTTTTTTCTTTGGCGATTTTTTTTTTTTTTTGGTTTTTGGCAATTTTATAATTTTGGCGATTTTTTGATTTGGCGTTTTTTCGGTTTTGCCGATTTTTTAATTTTAGTGCTCTTCGTTTTGGCGTTTTTTTCGGTTATTTTTTAACTTTGGCGCTTTTTTTTCTTAGGTTTGGCTTTTTTTGTTTTAGGCATTTTTTCGGTTCTTGGGTTTTTTTTTATTTTGACGATTTTTTAGTTTGGCGATTTTTTTCGATTCGGCGTTTTTTCGGTTTTTGGAGTTTTTTTCCCTTAGTTTTGGGGCTTTTTTCCTTTTTTCGTTTTTTTTTTTGGTTTTGGCAATTTTTTTAAATTTAAGATTTTTCATTTTTAGCGTGTTTGAAAATTTCAAGAGTTTGCCTCTTACGGTTTCCAAGATACAGCAAGTTGTCAAAATTACATTAATTGATAGGATACCCTTTAATTTAGATTTTGTAAATTTCAGTGTTAGTTGGTGTAGTCTGCATAAGAAAATTTCAAGTGCCGCTTTAGAATACACTATAATTTTAATTGACATATATGTATTTGATTTTGTAGCGGGCAAAAATTTTAGACATATTCTGTGAAAATTTCAGGACCGTATTTCTTACGGTTTTCCAGAAAACAGTATGTGACCGGTAGACAGACGGACGGATATCGTTGCGAAAACAAAAGGGTTCCTTTTCATCTTTGGTGTACGTAACCTGAAAAAATAGAATTTTGATTCCATTTTCGATTTTGTGATAAATAAGAAAATAGAAAATTTCAAATGACCTGAAAAATGTTCTTTTCTGTTTGTTTTCAATACAAAATATTTTGTCCCCTTTTTGATTAATTTTTCTTCGCGGTTTTCATGGAGTCGTAGTCTTGTATTAAAATATTATTGGTGTCATTATTTTATGTATAGAGATGTGAATACATAATTAAGATAGTTCTATATAATTCTTTCTTCAAAAAAAAAAAAACGACTTCAATTAAAAAATCTGATAGAAGAAGATAAGAAGAAGTACGCGAAATATAAAATTAAATTTTAATAGGCGTGACTCCGCCCATTTTTTTCAATGCAAGACTATGTATTTTTCAGAGCTCAGGGTACGTGTTAACTATTGTAAAATTCAGTAAAGTAGAACCACTTAAAATAAAATATTAAATTTTAATTATTTAATTATTACAAGAACCAAAGCTTTTTTATAGGTTTCGCAGCAATAAAATAAGTAGAATATCATAAAATTAAATGAAAAAATTTTTTTACAATCGAACCAATGGGAAGCTATACCCTCTCAGACAAAAAAAAATTCCAATCGGTCTAAAATGTACCGAGTTATGAAGTAACACCCCCCCAAAAAAAAAAAAAAATTGCGACGAATTGTTAACATCCTCCTCTTTTTGAAGTCGTTTAAAAATTAATTAATTTTTTTCATTATTTGCAGGCCTGCATTGATGACAATTTAGAAATGGTAGAGTTTCTAGTGGAACAAGGGGCTGATATCAACAGACAAGATAATGAAGGTTGGACACCACTGCACGCTACAGCATCATGTGGGTAAGTAAATATTAATCAAAAGAATGTTCTAAAAACAAATCAATTTATAACAACATTATTTATTGGTGTTAACGTCAAAAATCTACAACAACGTTTTGGTAGTCGCAGCCCTGCAGCAGCGGCAGCACTTATGTATACATATATCTAAATCTCAACAACTAAACAAGTTACAAAATTGCATAATTTTAAATTTCATCATTTAGCCAAAACAAAAAGATGAAAAAGAAACATATAATATTTTTCTTTTTTTAAATTTCACTTTGTGTGCATATTGATTGAATGGCTGGCTGGCTGGCTGGGCTGTTTTGCTGGCGGCTGCTTTAAAAATTTTCTTTTTTCTTATTTTCACTAAATGCCATCACTTGAGTATGTTTATTTGTTACACATATATCGTTACCTTAGTCGGAAAAAGTGCTAAGTCCACTTTTCGTCGAAATTGAGATTTTGATGTAGCTTCGCAGTATAATTCAAAATACATCATTTACAAGCAAAACTAATACCATTATTTTGTTTTTTCTTGCTGGAATGCAATGGTAGGCAAATATGCTAAGTCCAAAAAAAAAATTTTAAAAGTAAGAAAATATGCCAAGTCCAGTTGAAAGTAACAAATTTTTTTAATAAAGTCTTTTCTATTCAAATTGGATTATAAAGAATTACAGCAATTTGGCAATAGCAATAATAACGAATTATATGATAAGCAATATACTTTGCATATCATATAATTCGTTATGCAGGGTGGACCAAAAGTTACCATGGGGTTTAAAAGTTTAATAACTTTTTCGTTTATTAATTTTTTTATATTTTTTTTTCTCAGATTATATAATATACAAAATGGAAATTTTTTACACTAAGTATGAAAAGAAATATCTCTTAAATAACCACCGTTTTCAGCTTCACACTGATTTGCTCGTTTTAGAGCAGTTTCCATAACATCTTTCAAAATTTGTAGCTGTAGCGTTCGAATTTCTGCAACAATATTTGCCTTGAGTTCAAGGATTGTCTCTGGTTTGTTCACATACACTCGCTCCTTCAAATAACCCCAAAGAAAATAGTGGAGTGCTAGATCGCGCTAGCCAAATAATTTCCGAATTTCTGGAAATTATTCGCTCTCCAAAAATTTGACTTAAAAGTACCATTGTGTATCGGGCAATATGGGCAGTGACTCCGTCCTGCTGAAACCACATACCACTTTTTTGCATTCGAATAGGCAAAGTTTTTCGCTGGGTTGTTTCAGTAAACTTCAAATATATGTCTCTATTTGTTAAACATAGTTTTTAGGTTTTTTTCGACACTTTTCTACTTTGGACACGTTCTTAGGCAATATTTTTGTACTTTATAACCCAAAATACAACTGATAAAAAGCAGTTGTCTCATGGTGAAAAAAGTTGTAATACATAATAAAAATTTGGCAACTACAACTCAACTATCATTTATTTTTTTGGTCAGAATCGGTATACCTGTACGGACCGGTATAGACGTAAACGGTAGTCTGGATACCGGTATTTTCTACCAATACCGATATCTAATTTTAGCGGTATTTGAATGGGTATCGGTATTTTTACGATACCGTTTGCCAACCTTGGAAAAAATAAATAAAAAAAATATATAAAATATAGCCCCACGGTAACTTTTGGCCCACCCTGTATCAAAGTGATTAGAGTTTTAAATACTTTTCCACACGTTGAGAATTTTGGTAATTTTCAATATTTTTTTGTCCTTGTTATAACCATACATCTAAATGCAATCTTAAGTATTTACTGTTTTCAGTCGAATTATATACGAGTTTGTTAATTTTAAAATATATAAAATGTTGCAAAATAGCACAATTATACAGTTTTTGATGCCGAAGGTAACTATTTATTGCATCTGGCAACCCATTGTTAATTATAAATTTTGTTAGATACATATTTGCCATGGACTCTGCTGAGCAAAATAAAAAACATATTTAAGGAAAATATGCTAAGTCCCTACTAAAATAATGAAATTTCAAAGAGCAAATGTGCTAAGTCCAAAAAAATCCTATAAGTCCGCAAATGATTTATTTTAAAGTTTTACGACTACTGGTAATTTAAGAGGATGGACTAAAGAAAAAAACTGCATTTATAGATTTTCAAAAAGTCTACTAAAGAAAAACTTACACAGTTTTTTGTCTCTCCTGAATAATTTGAAAAATAGGACTTAGCACTTTTTCCGACTAAGGTAACGATATGTGTAATATATATGTATAAATACCTTAATATAGAAAGGCCCTAACGAGATTTTTGAATTTTTCTATACATTAGATGTTCTTTTATCGAAATATACAAAAAAACGATTTCAAAAAAATTAAAAAGTTAGGGCCTTTCTATAATAGGGTAACGATATGTATGTATGTATGTATGTCTATGCATAATTATGTATGTATAAATGATTTATTTGTTTTTGTTGTTACTATTTTTCTTTGTAGTTTTGTAAGCATAGCACGTTATTTAGTTGAACGTGGTGCCGATGTTGCCGCCGTCAACAGCGATGGTGATTTAGCCGTGGACTTGGCTGTCGACATCCAACATATGCCCATGATTGATTTCATGCAAAAAATGGTGGCCGAACAACAAATCGATTGTGCTAAAGCCCGCCAAGCTGAAGAACAACAAATGTTGAGCGATGCCAAAAAATGGTTGCGTAGCGATGCCTCTGAAGTTGATCGACCACATCCAAAAACAGGTGCAACAGCGCTGCATGTAGCAGCAGCAAAAGGTTATACAAAGGTAATTTTGATTTCAATTTCATTTGTTACGAGTACATATGTTGTTATTTTTCAATTTCGTTTATCGTTTGCAATTTAAATGATTTTGAAAAGTAAAAAGTATTTTTTTTTGCAACAAATTAAATTACATATTTATAAAATTTGTTCGTAGTGTATATTAATATGTATGTATGTATCAGGGTAGGGAAAAATTCTGCTCGCGAGATCAATTTTTATTAACTCGTTCGTTTTAAAATTTGTGCTTGCGAGTTCAAAATTAGAACTCGCGAGCACAAATTTTATAAGACTCGTACTACTTTTGTGCTCGACTCGTAAACATTAAATTACTCGCCTTAAAATTTGTACTCGCGAGTTTTATTTTAAAACTCGTAAGCACAAATTTTAAAAGAGTGCAAAACGAGCATAAACGAATTCAAAACGAGTAGTTAATACAAAAAAATTTTTTTTTGTTTATTCGAAAAAGTTTATACATATTTATATGCGAATTTGAAAAGTATAGTACTTACAAATGCATATACATACAATAAAAGTATATGTTCTTACTTTCATGTCATGAGATATTTTTCAAATGTTTTAAGGCTTCTGCTTCACGAAAAGTTATGCAAATGCTAACCTGTCAGTAATAAAATAAAATTTCAACATTGCGACCTATAGAAAACAGAATTTGAGCAAACATAATTAATAAAACTCGCAAATAATTCTTTTTAACTCGACTCGCGAGTCGAGTTTTATTTTTGACTCTTAAAATTTGAATTCTTCTCGCGAGTCCTATTTTCGATTCTCAAAAATTAAATGCGCTCGCAATTAGTAGGTCGCAAGTGGTCAAGTTTAATATACCATTGTATGCTGCTTCAAAAACTCTTTTCGATGATACCAAATTTTATTTATGTCGTCTTGGAGCAAAGTGCAAAAAAATTCGAAAAACTGAAAAAAGACTTTTTTTAAAAATGGTTCAGCTCACGGATGGTCAGTGCTAGAACCAAAATATTTTGGGAATCATCATAAAACATATCAAGCTTTATTTTCAGAG
The DNA here is from genome assembly GCA_944452675.1 of Tachina lurida. Lineage (NCBI taxonomy): Eukaryota > Metazoa > Arthropoda > Insecta > Diptera > Tachinidae > Tachina > Tachina lurida. The sequence continues at coordinate 95,670,089 of OX101754.1, read as the reverse complement.
GGGTAACAAAATCACTTTTTTTTTGAGTCGCTCTAATGTACATACAATGGTATTCTCAGTTGGCACGCGTCGTTAATTGTAACGTCTATATTATTTTTCTTATAATCACAATCGCAAATAATATTTATTGTCGGCATAAGCATGGACTAACGGCATGTTTACAGAACACAATGACGTCTAAAATCGTCAGCGAGTTTATAGATCGCGAATGTCATGCTTTATTTTAAAAACGTCAGAAACGTCAAATCAATGCTCATACAAAAGGAAAAGTTAAATTGAAAATACCCAAACATCATCAGCTCTTCCGTTCTTATCTATCGCAATTGCAAAAACGTCATCTGTTTAACACACTACTTAACTGCAGAAATATGCAACGAACACAATAATGTCTTTAACAAATTTCTTATCATTCAATAGTTTTTCAGAAGCAAGTATTTTGCATTTTTTATCTTTTGCGTAAATTCGGCCCGCAAAAAAAGCAAATTATAGTTTGATCATATTTTATTGTCGCTTTTTGACATGATTCTATTTTAATAGGGCAGCTTAAACGCTGCTAAAAGCCTCTTATAACTCCTAAACTTAAAATTTTACTCAATAGTTCTTAATTAAACATATTACACTGCACCTATCGAAATGTTTTTTCATATTTAATATTGTAAAAGTTATTTTAATTGAAATTTATTTGCTTTGTCTATATATTTCATTGGTGCTTAGTCAAATCATCAGTAGACTTCAACCACATATTGTGAACAGTCACACACCTCTTATCTTATTCACAGACTTTCAAAAACTATTTGAGATTCACAAATAATAATTTATTTACTTATTTATTTATTGGTACATATTCCACAAAGTAAACTTGCAGAATATGGTTGCACAAGAATGGACGGGGTGACTAAAACCATTTGTCCAGTATACTTAAAAATGTTTTTGTGACTGACTTTACCCGACCTATGCCTTCACATAGGAAGTAGCAAAGTGGTTGACAACGAAATTCCACAAAAGAACCGCAAGATTATACGATTATCCGTGGCAAATCAGTCAACCAGTGCAAGCAAGACGAAGAACTCTCGAAGGCCAAACAACAGACACAAGCCTGACCGCACTTAAGAAATAATTACGATGACGCAAGAGCTGCTGACGACTGTCACAAATAATAATATTTTAGAAACTTATACAAAACCCAGCAAATAATTTATATTCGATATGAATTTATTCTATTTTGCTACACCTTTATACACTTAGAAATCCATTGGATAACAATAAAAGTATTTATAAGGAAAATTAAAAATAAAATCTAAATTTTACATTTAGGATATTTATTATTTGACAAATTTTAATTGAAATTTATTTGCTGTTGGCTAAGCATTGTCTATATAAAGGGTGTTTTTTTTTAGAGTGTCACAACTTTGAGTTGGCATCACTGATTTATTTGAGCACACATTTAACAGCTGATAGTTGCTTTTTGTTTAGTTTGCTTTGAAATTTCATTATGAATCGACTTACAACAGAGCAACGCGTGCAAATTGTTGAAATTTTTAATCAAAATAATTGTTCTATTCGTCAAATTCATCGTGCACTTCTTCGATTTTCCGATGAAGCCCATTCCTGGTTGAATGGGTACGTAAATAAGCAGAATTGTTGCATTTGGAGTGAGGAGAATTCACAAGCTTTTGTCGAAACGCCATTATATCCACAGAAAATTACTGTTTGGTGCGCTTTATGGCCTGGCGGAGTCAATGGCCCATATGTCTTCAAAATTGGGAATTGAAATGTCTTTCAGACTCCCGGACGAATTTAGCATATTACAGGCAAAAAAATCCGCCATTACAAAAGAAACTCACTGGCTAAGTTTTTATCGGATACATAATAGTAATATCCATATAATAACGGACAGCCAATCCCCGATCAAGTCCCTCGCAGATGTGTACTCCACATCATTCCTTGTGCAAGAATGTCGCACAGCCCTGGATAAGCTTGCGTAGCACTCATCTATCACACTATATTGGGTGCGTGGACGCGGGATTAATTCAGTCAATCTAGTTGCGGATGACCTGGCAAAGAGGAGAACCCTACTCGGCGTATTCGATATTGACAATTTCTGTGGGCTACCTCTCTCGTCCTTCTGCAGACGCTTCGATACTGTCTTTCTCAATTCAGCTCAGGACAGATGGCGCAATGAACCTACCTGCATTATATCGAGAACCCTTTGGCCTCGCCTAAATATCAACAGAACCAAAAACCTCATTAGCTTCACCAGGAAGCACCTGAGGAACCTCTTGGCCACACTAACCGGCCACTGCACTTTTGGAACCCACACTAAACCTATGGGTCTCCCGTTTAATGATTACTGCTACAGTTGCAATGATGAAGAAGAGGAGGAAAGCATTTCGCATCTTCTCTGTTTCTGTCCCGCTTTGGAGGATCTCCGTCTGCGCTTCCTTGGCAGAATATCCTTCAATAGCCTGTCCGAGTTATCGGAAATGGGACGCAGAAACCTAAGTCTATACATTAGGAGCAGTGGCTGGCTTTGTCCTTAACTATAACATGTGTACGTACTGGACCTTCTCCTGACCCACTTCTCTTCTCTTTTATTCTCTCTTATTCTAAAGAAACTTTCTATCTATATCCTCCCCTATCCCCCTTATTCTAGTACTTTTAACTTACAGGTAGCACAAAGGGATATTATCGTATTGGACCCAAGTGAGCTGGACCCCTAGATTTTTCATTTCTTCACCAGCAGCCTGCTAACCTAACCTAACATAACCTATGTCTCCAAAAACGATGATGGTCAGAATGTTACTGTCAGTGGTGAACGGCATAGGAATATAATTCCAAATTTTTTCTTACCTGAATTACGTGGAATTAATCTTCCTGATATGTGGTTCCAACAGGAAAGAGCCACATCCCACCCATCAGACGCTACAATTGATTTACTAAAAGAAACTTTTGATGAAAAAATAATTTCATGTAATGGCCCAATTATTTGGCCACCAAGATCGTGTGATTTAACCCCATTGGATTATTTTCTTTGGGGCTATGTTAAGTCACTTGTCTGTGTGTTTTGTTCAAAATTTGTATCAAAATTTTATTTAACACACGCTTCAAACCAAAATTAATTAATTTTAAACCAAAGTAATACGGGTATGTTCTGCATTCCACGTGAAAATTCCACGAGTGGAATTGCCATAGCATTGTTGTTATAATTACATATTTCCAACAAAAATTTTATGGCAATTCCACTCGTGGAATTTTCACGTGGAATGCAGAACACACCCGATAAATTAAAAGTAAATAAACTTTTAATCAGTCAGATTTTTAAACACAAGTTTAATTAACTCAATTAACTTTTTAATAGATTGTTTATTATTATGTTTATTTGTCTAGTTCAATAAAAATACACATATGTATGCAAATTATAATTAAGTTTATCTTCAAATTTTTTTTTTTAATATTCTAGGTTTTAAGTTTACTGCTCGCGGGCCGTGCTAATGTTGATGCTCAGGACAATGATGGCTGGACACCACTGCATGCAGCTGCACATTGGGGACAAAAAGAATCGGCAGAAATGCTGCTGGACGCTATGGCTGATATGGATTTACGAAATTATGCCGGACAAACGTGCATAGATGTGGCAGATCGTAAAATGGTTAAATTCCTTGAAGAATACAGAGCAAGTAACAAACGTATGAAACGAAGGCCATCTAGTCAAATCAGGTAAGATATAGACAGAAGCTATTTTACCATCAAAATGTAACTTTTATAAATTTAATTTTAAAATTTTCAGCAGAATCTCAGATACAATTGAAAATCATATCGATAAAACACCAACTAAAATTATACGAGTTGAAGTAAGACCAGAAAATAATAAGGATCATGCTAATGGTAAGTTTGAATGTAAATTCTTTTTCAATTATAATGTTACATTTTGTTTTTATAGTTTTTAAAAGATTATCTTTTTATGTATTTTTTCTTAAATATAAATTTTTGTTTAAATGTGTGTGGCTTTGTGGTGGGCGTTATTTTCATAAATATTATTTGTCATTTACTATTTTTGCGCACATAATTAATAGGGTCTCATGGGCGTTAGGGCATTATTTCTCATTTCATTTATCATTCCATTAGTTGATTAAATACATACAGATTTGCTGATCCCTCTTTGTTGTCATTTTATTCCCCATAAATTTTACCTTATTTATATTTCATTTGCAATGCGTCTCTCTCTTTATTTGAACATTGATCATAATTCATTAATGAACGAATGCATTAATCTATCTATCAGGTTTTACTGTTGAAAAACTTAAAAAAAATTACATATTCATATGTTTTTGTGCTCTTGTTGGTTTCGTTTCTTTTTTTTCTACCATTACTTTTCTCTGTATACATACATATGTGCCACTGTTTGATTTCGTTTATATTTTGGTGTTGTTCACAATGTTGTCGATTGTGGTAAAATATGTTGACTATAGCTTCAACGCCAGTGGCCTCTACTTCGGGACTTACGTCTAGTAGTTTACCGACAACTTCAGAATCCGAAGAAACCGATTCAGATCTTACAGATTCCACAGAGAGTTCGCATTCAACCAGCCTTTCTGATCGTGAAGGTATCTCTAGTTTTATGAAAATGTTTGTAATCCTTTTTCTTTCTTTAAATTTTGCACGCTCTTAATACTTATTAATTTATTGTTAATTTTTTTTTATAGAAGTATGTAATTTAATTTTGTATTCATATAAACTTTGTGTGAATTTTTTTCTCCACATATTCTTTTTAGGGAATTGTGTAAAATAGCAACCACGGGTCTAATCGTCGCGTTCGATAACGAGTTATTTCGATCACGTTTCATCAGTTTGAGATTATGGCATTAGATATCGAACAATGTAATAATATAGTTAAATATCGAATGCCATAATCTCAAACTGAAAAAACGTGATCGAACCAGCTTGTTATCGTAAGCGACGGTTAGACACCAGACTTCAGTTCGGTTACCAAAAAGAAAAAACGGCCGGCACCAGAATTTTTTTCGCCAGGAAATTAAAATTTGTTATTTCAAATGACAGCTGTTATTTTTAATATTTTTTATTGCCATCGGTAATACAGTTTTTGACAACTGACAACGCAACTGAAGTATTTTTTTAATTCATAATCGGCAGATCGGTCGTAAAATAAATTAAGTACAATCAGGCTGGTTTCCAGCAACTGTATAATGTTTTGGTGGCGTGATTTTAAACCAAGGCTGGCCACTGAAAGAACACCGAGTGTAATGTATTCGCAGATTGATGTTCTGCACTCTGATGCCAGTTTGGACAACCTTGTTTTAAACACATGCATCATTATGTTTAACATACATATGTATATTTTGTTAAAACGAATTTGTGGGACATAAAACGCCAAATAATCACCCTTATTCTAGTTGTGAACATAAAATAAAGCTATATTGTTTTGCCTTCTTTATTTCAAAATGTTATTCCAGTTGTCGTTATCGAAGGTTATCGATGACTGTCGACTTAGAATTTGCATTCTATAAAAAAAACTTTACGGTGATGTTGTATTGAAACGACTTTGAATTTGTCGTCCTCATTTTTGATAACGACTAGAGTTTATGTGAAGCATACATACAGTAATTAAAAGAAACTTAAAAATTTCAAATAACAAGTGCAACTCAGGTTGAGAAATTAGTGGAAGAGTTGCAGAAGAATCCCCCTCTTGCAGTGGGATTTCGCAGGGGCACTTTTCCAAGTAATTTTAAAGAACAATGGGAAGAAACTGGATCTTCTCCCACCGATAATATTAGGATAATAAATATGGCAAAAGGTAAGGGATGGGGGTAATTCAGAAGTATGTGGCAGAAGCAACTGAACCCTCAGCAGCAGTTCAGGAAATCCAATTGAAAAATGTAGCTAATGAATTAGCGGAGGAGTAGAAACAACTAAAATTATTTTTCCTTCTATGGAGTCTGAATTTATCTCACAAATAAAACACGAAAATATCAAAACAATCAATTATGTTTGATCACTAAGGGTGGACATTTTTAAAATAAAACTGTAGTCCAGAACAATAATGTAATCTACATCTTCGAAATATTCTCGATATTCCGAATAACTATACCCATCCATTACAGCGTTGTGTACATACATACTCGTATACCACAATTCAAACAATATATATATAAACATATAAACAGCATACTGTTTTCCGCAAATGCTTTGATAACATTCATTCAAGAATTTTCCTATCATTCTTGTTTTAAAAAAGGGGGAAAATACTAAAATTTACGAAACTTTTGCGTAATTTTTCTTTTTTCGTTTGAGCACAATTGTATCACAGTGAAGTGAAACTTTGATCTGTGGTAAAATGATCAAACAGAATTGCGGCCTAAACACACTTTCCACACAAATTAACACAAAAAAGCAGTCCAATAAAGCAGTCGAGAGATAGAATCTATTTTATTTTGAGAGCGTTTTTTATGCCCTCACATACAGCGATGCCAATTTAGCGCGTTTCGCGCTAGAATTAGCGCGTTTTAACTATGCCAAACGCGCTTTTTTCCATCTTAGCGCGTTTAATAAAAAAGGCGCTAACTTAGCGCGTTTTAAACAAAGTCAATAAAATCATTTCAGTTCAAAATTTTTAATTTATTTTTGTATATAGTATTTAAAAATTTTCTACTAGATACCCAAAGCTCTGATAAAAAGTTTTTAATTAGTTAATGATGCAGCTGACGCAAAAAAATTCCCTCAAATGTGGTTAGAATTAAAAACGTATTTTACAAAGTTTGACAAGTAAAATTAAAAGAAAAACTAAGGATTTCGATTATTTGGAAGGCGATTCTGAATCTGTATTAAATGATTTTAGTTATTTAGGATATAATTTCGAAGAAGCCATATTGTAAAATCTGAAAAAGAGCTACTAAAATAATTCATTGTATTTACTAATACGAATGTCCAAAATCAAATTCTTTCAGTAGAGTAAAAAAAGTTATTTTTCAAGGTTATTTAAAAACAAAGTGGAAGTTGTGGTGTTGTTTTAGAAAAAAATTATGTACATGCGTCCATATTTTTAAAAAATTTCCTAGAACTCTCTACAAAGCATTAAATATATAACAATTTGTTATCATAAACACGAAATGAGAAATATATAACATACGTTGCATTAATGAAAATCATAGAATAACATACATCAACTTTTATTAAAATCTAATTTAGTGCGTCCGAAAATAGCGCGTTTTGGCTATAAATAGTTTACAATGCTGTAACTTAGCGCGTTCTAGCGCGTTTTGAGAAGGGGGATAGCACGTTTGGGTTATAAATAGTTGGCATCGCTGCTCACATATGAATATTCATTCTCTCAAAAATGTTACCATACTTTCAATAAATTTCATACATTTTGTAAACCAAACTACAAAGAAAAATAAGCACAAAGGAAAATAAAACAAAAATATAGACCATTTGAAGTTACTGTCGTAGCCACTTACCGGCTACTGTAGAATACTCGATGATGAAGCTTGGGGATTGACCAAACCTGCTCTACTACACGAACGTCTTTATAAAGCCTGGAACCATACACAGAGTTGTGGATGAATGGAACTCCAGGTAGAAGAAAAAGTGATGTCTTTTATACGGACGGCTCCAAAACACAAGAAGGTGTGGGTTATGGAGTCTTTTCAGGGGCTTGAGGTCTTCGTATTGCAAAGCGATCCGTGCTATAAGAGAAGTTGCGAATTGGTTGAAAGTGAATGTCACTTCAACGACATTGATTAAAATATACACCGATAGTCGAGCAGATATTACGGCCCTCGAATCCCCGCTTCTAAGAACAACAACAGCCCTCGTCTGCCGATCTAGGGCTGATGACCTTGCTAGAATTGGGACAACCTTACAGGTTCCACCGGATTTGGAATGTGTGGGTTTACCCCTACTCTCTTGCAAACTCAGGCTTAGGCGCAAGACAGAGGATGAAACAAATAGAAGGTGGGCCACAAGAAATGATTGCGTGATCACAAGGCAGTTATGGACTCATATAAATAGGAAAAATACGTCTTCTTTAATATTGTAGAATAGGAAACAAATCTCGATTCTAGTGTCCGTGCTAACCGGACACTGTCTCATAGGTAGGCATGCACAAAGGTTAAAGGTAGCTGCCAGGATATCGATGTGGAGGAAAGTGTAGAACACTTTTTTTTTGTCACTGTCCTGGACTTGCAAGAAAGAGATTGGCCACAATGGGTGCTCTTGAGTTGAGGGATCTTTCTGACGTTGCTAGTGTTGAATTGCAACGTATTAATAGCTTTATATTGAGCTCTGGTTGGTTCGACGGTGGGGACTCCGCATATGCAGTCTCCCTGGTATCACAATGGAACAAAACGGTCTAAGTGAGTCCGGGTTTCTGACTGCCACCCCTACCTAACCTACCCTAAATACTGTCGTAGATTTTAATATTTGCTTTATTAATATGACAGCGATTTTGCCTGTTGTTGCAGACTGTCGGGCGTGTTCTGACACTCGCAAATCGCATAAGACTTGAACTCGCAAAAGAGCTGTTCTTGGCGGGTTCAAATCGCAAGAGTATACTGAAGTGAATTGATGAATATAGCCCAAACAAAACTTTAAAGAAACACTAAAATGGTCAATAAATGAAATTAAATATGTTTTCTTTTGACTTTAATCATAAATATTATTTGTTTCGCAAAATTTTTATTATAAAATTGAAATTTATAAAATGTAATAAAATGTTTTTTTTTTGTTAATTTTGTCTTTGCATTGTTTACTTATGCACTTATGATTTCAAACAGCTGACCTAAATCGATATGGCAAGTCACAACTAAAACGATTGAGTTACAGAACATGTAGAAGCGAGTTTGGCGATTTGCAACTCGCATACGATTTGAAAACGGTGCGAGTGTCAGCACATACCTGTATTTCTGTTTCATCATTAACTTTTGATTGCATGACATTCTCATTGAGAAGTTACGTTAGGTTAGTTTCACATGTTCCTGAAAAGAGAAAGCAAGTTTTCAACTCACAGGTCTCTTTGTGTTATCCGAGATTAGTAAGGAGATAGTGCAAGTGGTGGTGACGCGCCAGAAGATATATAGAGAATTTTAAATTCTATGGTCTTGTTATTAACTTCCAACTTTTCCGGCAAAATAATTTTTCTTAAACCCACATTTTGTTATAATGCTAGTAATTAAAAATAATTTAAAACCAGGCAGGTGCGTACTGTAACAAGGAATTTCAATTATGTTCAATAATACAACATTTTAGGATGTTGTATTAGGAACTTAGAAAATGATGTCTTAATATTTATTATACTCAGATTCAATTTTTACGTACAATAAAACTAAAATACAAAATTTTATTTTGTTTATTATACCATGCATATTTCTTTTAATTTGATATTAAATTGTTTTTGTTTTCTTAACAATTTCTGATTTTGGAATGAAAAGTAATTGCACCTTAAATAAAATTTTATACCTTTTTTTTTTGTTAGATAAGAAATAAATTGTTAACAATTCTGTTGGGAAAATGAAGTACATATGGAACCTAAGAAAAAATCGTTTTTAGTTAATACTACAGAATTAATTATTATATCGTTCTTAATTCAAATATTTTGAATTCTCATATCATATGAGGAAAATTACAATTTATTTTACTATTAAGTTGTTAGTAAAATTCAAAACTTACTATTCGTTTTGTCCAAAACCACCATTTTTGTGTTATGACCTATTTTTAAAAATTTTTAATCTCTGAGACATTTTTAGATTTAATTGAACTGTAGTGAATTTTAATCAGAAAAAATTTCTTAATCAGGCTTGAGTTCAGTAATTTCAATTCTTATTGAATGAAATATTTTTATTAATTAATGTTAGTATCTAAAGAAGAGAAGAAAAATTAAACTAGACTTTATTAGCTGGGGGAAATACCGATATTTTTCTGTGCAGCCACGCACTTCATCAGCACCCATGTCCATCTACTGGGGTAGAGATTATTATTAACATCAGCTATTTAACTTAAATTTCTATGAAAATGGAATATGAGAATTGATTGTGTATACAATTATTGATTTACCTTTGGCAAACACATTTGTAAGCATCACTATTCATTTTCTGTTTTTCCATTTTCTATTTAGGTTAGCACGAAGTTATATCACTCTACCTATGTATGTTTAACTATTCTTACTTATCTTTTACGATCATCACATTAATTATTTTTACTTATTCGATGCACCATCGGTACATACATATAAGTATTATTGTAGTGGCTTTATGTTACTTTGTTTTTGCTTTCTATAGTTGACTTCGCTTTTCAACATTCTGAAGCAGTGATAGCCAAGTGAACAGTGATCGCTGAGTGAACATATTTTTGTCACGTGCCCATGATGAATTAAATGACACATTTTTAGATTTAATTGAACTGTAGTGAATTTTAATCAGAAAAAATTTCTTAATCAGGCTTGAGTTCAGTAATTTCAATTCTTATTGAATGAAATATTTTTATTAATTAATGTGAGTATCTAAAGAAGAGAAAAAAAATTAAACTAGACTTTATTAGCTGGGGGAAATACCGATATTTTTCTGTGCAGCCACGCACTTCATCAGCACCCATGTCTATCTACTGGGGTAGATAGAGTGATATAACTTCGTGCTAACCTAAATAGAATATGGAAAAACAGAAAATGAATAGTGATACTTACAAATGTGTTTGCCAAAGGTAAATCAATAATTGTATACACAATCAATTCTCATATTCCATTTTCATAGAAATTTAAATTAAATAGCTGATGTTAATAATAATCTCTACCCCAGTAGATAGACATGGGTGCTGATGAAGTGCGTGGCTGCACAGAAAAATATCGGTATTTCCCCCAGCTAATAAAGTCTAGTTTAATTTTTCTTCTCTTCTTTAGATACTCACATTAATTAATAAAAATATTTCATTCAATAAGAATTGAAATTACTGAACTCAAGCCTGATTAAGAAATTTTTTCTGATTAAAATTTTTAATCTCTAATATTTTTTATAAATAGCTAAAATATCTATTACATATTTTGTTTTGTATGAAATCACGTTGATTTTTCTTAATATTTTTTATGTTTAAAAATACTCGTATATGCAAATTTTAAAATATTCGGGAATATTGTCGTTTGACTATCATTTTAAAACGACAAATAAGAATGAAAATTTTACCCTAGCACTCGTACCGTATTACCATTTCAATATAAAGTTATGGTTTGTATGTGTCTTTTTAAAATGATACTCAAGCGAGAATAGGTCCAATTTTTTTACACATATATGTACATACATATACAAACAATAACCCTCATTACTTCTATTTTATTTATTTATCTACACCATTTCCAGATGATAAATCATCTATGCAGCAAACCACAAATGAAACACCTGCCACAGATGATGAGGCGCCATGGCGACGTAATAACGTTACACGTGGGCGTTCATCAAATGAAAGTCCAATTAAGAATCGTATGTATTTTTATAGATTTTTGTTTTTAATTTTCTTTGAGTTAATTTCTAATTTGCTTTACTTGCGTCTTGTAATAGAAGTTCCTGATAATGAAGTTAGTAAAACAAATAATGCCACTACAGAGACGGATGTTATTTTAAGACGAACTCAGAGCTTTGAAAATGATGAAAAGTAAGTAAAAATTTATTATTATTCTTATTAGTTTTTATATGTTAAATCTTTCCTTTTCGTATGTCCTAAATTTCTTAAAAATTTCATTTGAAGTTTATAGGAAAAAGTGAGCATTCGGAAAGGTTTTTTTTTAAAGTACTCATGCAAATTTATCAAATAATTATGCTTTATAAAAAGAGAGTTGTCAAAATTGGTATCATGCTACTTACCCATATTTTGCATAATTGGTTCAATGATGGTGAATAGTATTTTACACTAGTTTCCTCTTTCCAAGGAGATGATAAAGATATTCCCGTCAAATCTTGCAACTGTTAAAAATACTTAATTGCACTTACTGACGTTACAAGCCATTGGCTGTAAAGTCAAAAGTTTTTGTTAAAATGCCGTAATCACTGTAATAATAATATCGCATCTTCCGTTTTACAATTGGGGCATTCACACCAGTGTCTTAAGTGTCATAATATCATCATATCATATAAGTGTCATAACTACATGTAGAAATGCGTGAGAGTTTACCAAAGGAATTGAGAGAGTGAGAGAGAGACACAGATAGAGATCTAGATATAGAGAGAGCAAGCAATGTACAGAGGCAGCGATGCCAATTTAGCGCCTTTCGCGCTAGTTTTAGCGCGTTTTGATTAAAGTCAAAAATATCATTTCAGTTCAATATCTTTTTACTTTTTTGTATAAATTTAAGATTTGTCTAATATCCAAAATTTAACTTTTTGTTTAAATTCGTTAATGATTCAGATGTTGCAAATAAAATTCTCTTGACTGTGGTTAGAATTAAAAACGCATTTTAATATTGTAAATGGCAACTATTTTGAAATTTTAGAGTTAAAAATATGTACTCGTACTAGTGCTGGGATACTATCGATATTTTCTACTATCGATATCTATCGATAGTTCAGATTTCACTATCGATACTATCGATATTACTATCGACTGAATGTTTGTACTTGAGAAAGTAAAATATAACAATTTTTGATCGGGTTAAAGTTAGTTTTTTATCACTTTATTGAAAGTATATAGTCTCATATATATTTTAATATGTATGTATGTATGTATTTGCGAACGCTTTTTCAGGTGACAGTTTTTGAAAAATTTTGCTGATGTCAGTTGAAAATTTTTTACGTTTTCAAAACTGCATTTGAAATAATATCGATGTCGATATATTTTTCTATCGATATTTTCGATATTTTGAAACTATCGATAGTATCGATAGTCTATCGATAGTATCCCAGCACTAACTCGTACTCGTGACCCAAAAAATTTATATATCTTATTAAGCATCTATTCTTTTTGTACTTCAAAAAGCATTTGAATCGCAACACTATTCGATAATTTATATAAGTTGTTACAAAGTTTGACAAATAAAATTAAAATCAAAGCTAAGAATTTCGAATATTTGGAAGGCGAGACTGATTCTGTATTAAATGATTTTAGATATTTAGGACATAATTTCGAAGAAGCAATATTGCATAATCTGAAAAAGAGTTACTAAAAAATGAATTGTACTCGTATTTACTAACACATACATCGACCTTTATTAAAATTTAATTTAGCGCGCAGGAAAATAGCGCGTTTTGACTATAAATTGTTGATAATGATGTAACTTAGCGCGTTCTAGCGCGTTTTAAGATGGGGTGTAGCGCATTTGTGTTATAAATAGTTGGCATCGCTGTACAGAGGTGCTAAAACCAAAATACAAATAAGTACAATATTTATAATTGTAACAACCAATAAAAAGTGTGATGTTTTTACTATATACGTTTTATCTATCATACGAGCAGCGTGACCGTTTGACCGACTAAAGTGGGAAATTGACACTTTTTCGACTGCCTTTCCACTTTTTCGACTGCCTTGCCACTTTTTGTCCCCTTTTTTAGGGTTATATGAAAATACATTAAAAATTAAAAGTTAAGTGTAGTTTTCTCGTTTTTTTTTTAAATTTTGCCCCCTTTTTTTGATAAATCCCCTATTTGGTGCCGCTTTTTGAAAAATGTCATCGGTCACCCTGCATACGAGTAGTTTTTGATAGTTTTTGCAACTATTTCTGATAAATTTCGTTTCAAAGCTTTATTACATATAAGGTGTATTCCACAAGATTTCCTGCAAGTTCCGACTAATGAGAGTAAGAAGAAAAATACTCACTGAATGTCACAAAGTTATCCAAAATTGCTGGAACGCCAAAAAAAAACATAATTGAACATCTAAAAATACTAATGTTGCTTACTTTTTTAAATAAAATTTAATTTAAGTGATTTTAGCCGCTTAAAACGCAAAACATCACAAAAACAAAAATTTGCATTATTGGCAACAGCCTGTAATTGATATTTAAAATAACTTAAATGTATTAAAGAAATCTATGAGTTGAAATATGCACAAATGTACCTACAAACTTGCACAAATGTACCAAATAGTTGTTTAAAACAATAACTTCCATTTTGGTTTTTAATATATTTAAATAAAAACTTGTTTTCTTTATTTGCAAATTGTCTGATTAATATTTCAGTTTCATATGTCAACAGAAAACAGCTGATTATATATATAGTTCTTGTCCGAACTTACCCAAAAGAAAAGTTCACACAAGTTTGTACATGAAATGAAAAAAATTACTCTCCCATTCGCTCTCAAAATTGCACAAAAATTGTTATCTGGAACGCTTTTGGGTAACTTTGTACAAGTTCGAACTGTTTCGTTATGCATCTGGAACAGAACTATATTGTTCATGTTTTATCTTCTAGTGCTTGCTTTAAAAGTTAGTTGTTTGACGTTGGAATTCATCACATACCTGCATAAAAATTGAAAACAGATGAAATGTTAGTTATTTTTTAAATTTATTTTTGTTAAGGATGCCAACAAAAATATGTTCAAGATTTTAGTATATATGTATGTATGTATGTATATACTTTTTCCTGACGCATTAAACACATTCACCACAGCAGGCTACACGACCTACGTTTGTCGCCGTGTAGACAGCTATTTAATTATATTGGAGACGACAGCAGCTGATATTCAAGTGTAAAGGCTCAGTTAGCCGACTGCAATTGAATGTAACTGCCACTGTAGGGAACAGCTAATCGATATTGTTACGTGAAAAGTAATGCACAGATTCTTACATTAACAGCAAACAGCTGTTTATGGTTATGGCGAAAAACCAAAATTCAATTGATTATAGTTATCGCTATGGCATCTATAATCAAATACAGTGTTGGTGCGAACAGCTGTTTGGTTCGATCACCTGTTTTGTACGTTTAATTGAACCAAGGCGCATTAATAAGGTGACCGCACTAAGCATGGTTTCTCATGTATGTTTACCAAACCAAATGTCAAATTTGGATAAACCTAAAAACATGCTTTTATTTGAGTTGTCCTCAAACACCTAACAAATGTTCTGTTTTGTATGGTGTTTGACATTTCCTATAAGAAACATACACTCTGACAATGCTACCCAGTTTCGAAAAGTGAAATGGTAGTTTATACCAACAAAGTACATGTGGCTATTGCTGTTGTAATAGTTGTTATAGAATTGAGGGTACCTTATTGATGGTGCCCCTGTGGATGAGTGGTAGCGATGCTAGCTTCTCAGTCCAGAGATCGTGGGTTCGATTCCCACCATAGACCTTGGGTGTTTTCCGCAGACAAGCTAATCGCTTCGCGGGTTGTGTTGTGTGTTAAAAAAAAAAAAAAAAAAATATGCCTTGATTTGAACGTTGAGTACATACAGTGGAGCCATCTTCAAATATTTATTTCACTTAAAAAATAAAAATATATCATTTATATATACATATATAGAAAGGAATCGATTTATTTCTTTATATGAATTTTAAGATGTTTTTTTGTTAAGTAATAGCCAATAACTTTAAGCTTTATTTTTATTCCACATTTTTAACCGACTTCAAAAAAAGGAGGAGGTTAACAATTCTTCTCTGGTATTTTTTGTATTATATTGACAGTACTATATTTGATCATTGTCGCTAACAAAAATATAAATTACCCTAGGCTGGCGACATGACGAAAATGGTCGTGTAGCTGTGATGGCGTCAAAATAATTGCTTCCACATGAACGTGGGTATTCCATTTTTGACAGATTGTAGTCAGTAGCCTGCTGTGGTATTCCACAGCTGCATTCTACTGCTGTTTGTATTACAAATGAAATAGTTTTCTTGCGGGCGGAGAAATTTTTAATTTCTTTCTTTCAAAATTGTAGTTAGTGATTTTGGTTTCCTCTAGAAATAGATTATTTTATACGCACAAAATACATTATTACAATTGAAATACTTGAAAACGATTATTTAAAATGATGATAGTTGTATGTACTTCTATTTATTTGTACAACAATTTTAAATACAATTTTGCTATTCTAACACACAGTGCTATAATAACTTTTAATTTTACATTGGATTTTTATCTACAATATTTATTGATAATAATTCCTATATCAATTGTATTATCAAATAATTTTGTGTCAACTTCATTTATTCTCTGATTCACTATGAATCAAAATATTCTATAAGCAATTCATAGATTATAGCATGAAAAAAAACAAACTAACAATTGAATGAGAAATGAGAATAAAATTGTAGACGGCAAAGTCCGCTTACGTATTGAGCTACCGTATAAATTTGTAATAGGTAGAAGACTGACTCACTGGCTCATCGCGTAGCCCTAGCCCAGCTTGAATGTAGACCCCCATATGCCAAAAAAAAATGTTTGCTTGAAGTGTGCGTTAAAACAAAATTTCCATGCAAAAATCGGGTTTAACGTACACTTGAAGCACACGTTTTTTTTGCGTATGGGGGATCAGATGTAGCGATCCACTACTCGTAGTATCAGCTAATCGACCGGTCATTTGGTCGGTAGTCATGCAGGATATATTCATCATTGCGTAGATGATGAATATATGATTAAGGGCAAAATGAAAAATGTGATTGCAACTTTTGTGTACGTGTGATGTTGCATCCATGCACTCACAGCGAGGTCTCCAGAAGAATTCCTCACCACTGTCGGCTTAACCACTCATCAGAGCCAGACGTATGCCTGTGCCGCCAACAATCCAGTGCCTACTCCACACCACTTTAATCCCGTGGGGTAGAACGAAATCGACCTTTTAGTAAAGGATCCTGACGACCATTACACACACCCAAACTCCTAGAGTAGCCTTGCCACCGGCAGCCGTGGCACCACAGACAAGCATCTGGTCATTGCCCGAAGCTCCACCCCGAATGGCTTCACCTCTATTGTCTTTTGAAGTCAGGGAAGTTCCAGGTGACGCTGCACCTGATTCAGATAACATACCTGTTTCCTTTTTGTTGAGACAACGGCACGCCGAAAAGCTCAATCCTTCTAACAATATACCAATGAAGAATCTTTTTCGCAGCTTCCGTAGGGCAATCATCTGCTCAAAAGTTGGACGAAGCAGAGCCTAGCATATCAGGTATTGGAAAAAGAGCTGTTCGTGCAGTTGCTGATGGATTGTTTTTGGGAGTAAAATTTAATTGTGATTTTTCATTACATGCAAAGCGGCAAGACCGTCTATAGACGGTCTTCACTATTCTTTAATCCCAGTCCAGACTTGCAATTTTTGTTGCAGCAATTCTTGAATATGTGTGAGAGTGTTGAAATAGTAATATATACTTTTTGTATTCCTCTGTCGCTCTTTTACACTAAAAAATAAAAAGTTGCTGCAACAAAAATTGCAAGTGTGTACTGGGACTTACTGGCGTTCGTTCCTAATGTTTTTTTCACCTGCAAATTAAAAATTACAGTTCTTTTGACTATATCTACTGTAAAAAATAAATAAATAACTTAACTAGTTTGGTTTAAGGAATGAACATGAAAACTGTCCCAGGTGACCATAATATCAAAATAACAGAAAGCGTGCATAAAAAGCGAAATATTTCCCATGAATAAATAATTGTGAACAAAATTAGAAAATAGTACACTGACACAATAACAACGCAAAAATTGACGTTTACAATTTTAGGGAAAGGGAACACATTTCATGTGAAGTTTTATTTCCGATACGGGTAATTGGATTTGAACCCTATCCTATATGGGTCTCAAATGAAAGCATTATGTTAGTTCATTGAAAAAATCCGTTAATAGCGGGCAATATTGGATTGGTATTGTTATAAGAAAAGTGTGCAGTATGTGATCTGGGAAATATCAGTGTTGCCATATTTTCACTAAATGAATGTTCAAAATAACCAAAAATAAAAGTTAAAAATAAATTGTTTTAACTCAAAAATTAACGCTAACCCCCTATGCAAAAAAAAAAAACCTGCGTGAAGAGTACGTTAAAACCAGTTTTTATGTGGAAATTTTGTTTTAAGGTATACTTCAAGCAGACGTTAGTGTTTATTTTCGCATTGGGGGTAAAAGTTAAAAGGTTAGTGCCACCTCATAAAATTATTTACTAACATGATTTATACAGTTTAGGAATTTCGATAGGGAAGTTTTTTGTTATAGATTTGTTAATAATGTTGCAAAATGTTTGGTTTTATTTCATACTAAAGTTCTTCTTTTATGTAAACATGTATGCCCATGGCACTGTATGCTTCAAATTTCTTTCTCGTTTTCAAATAATTAAAAAATATAAATTTAAGTTAATTTGCATTTTCTAAATGTATTTGCCACGTGTTAGCACATGTACCCACACCTCTCAAGTTCTTTATTAATGTATTCACAAGTCGACCATGTCTGCAAGAATTCTTTTAAATTCATCTTCATTTCTTCTAAGCTGCAAATGTACATACAGTAGAATCCCGATTATCTGAACACCGATTATGCGTATATCCGATTATCCGGACTCATCATTCGTCTCAGCTCTAATTGTCTAATTGCCTTACATAGGTATTAAATATGTAATTCATTAACTATCGTTATAGCTCGTTTTTTGTATATCGTATTATCTAAACGACTAAAATTTAAATAAAAATTGACAAATGACAAACATGACAAATTTAAATGTATGTAAATTGATTTTTTGATTTGATTTGCTTTTAAATCGATTATCCGGATTTTCGATTATACGGAATACCCCTCGTTTTATTTGATCCGGATAATCGGGATTCTACTGTATATACATTTTATATTATGTATATATATTTTAGTAAACCTCATGGACTCATGGAAACATTCTTACTTTTAGAGTAGGGTGTAAAATTAATTGCAATTCTTCTTAGCAAGCAATTTTATTGCTGTTTTTTTTTAGTTCGAAAAATACCTGTAACGAGTGCTTACTTTTTCTTACCGTCAAATTATTTCTTAACAAAAATTTATTTAAGTTTAACATTTTATTTAATACATATTTTTATTTGAAATTATTAACACAATTTTTATTTTATTTTTTCATTTCTTTTCATTCATGTATTGTTCGAATATGTTGTTCAAAAAAAAAAAAAAAAAATAACTTAAATTAAAAATTTAACTAATCCCTCACTAATCATCATTCTCAATATATCAAAACTTAACGAAATAAAAAAATTTTAATAAATAAATTAATATACATATAAATATTTTTGTGCGTGTATGTTGTTCATGTGTGTATGTGCTAAAAAATTTTTTAAACTAAAAAAATCCTCACGTATTTTGTTACATCAAAAAAAAAATAATAATAATACCAACTAAATTATACATTTTTCTACTTTTCATTTATTAAATTAATGCTTTTAATAATAATTTAAAAAAAAAAACCAAAAAAATAACCAAACTTATTTTTGAAAATTCATCTGCTTTAACTAAAAGATTCTATCAAAAATATAATGAATTGCGAGCACGTATCAAAGCTAACTCATGCCCTTTAATACCGGCTACACTGCAACAACATCAGCAACAGCAGCAGCAACAACAACAACAACATCAGCAACAGCAACTTCATCAACAGCAACAAAATAACAATGTTAACAACAATAACAATAATAACAATACTACTGTAATAAACAATAGTACAATAATAACTGGTGGTAGTGGCAGTTGTTTGAAAAACTCATCATCAACAACAACACCAGCAACGGGAACAGCAACAACCACCTCCACAATTACACCCTCTACACCAACTACTAATAACAGCTTATTCACATCACAAACGCCATTACTAGCAACACCAATATCACCACCAGTCACAACGAATACACTGGACTCTACCGCGTCAAATTTACCCAATTTCACAACCGCTGCTACCACCAACACCAACACCAACACCAACACCACCAAAACCTCCTCCTCCTCCATCAACATCACAAATATCATAAATCCAAATTATTCTGTACAAAGATCGGCTTCACTAAAAGATCATAAACAAATATTTATCAGGTTTGTTTTTTGTTTTATTTTGTTTTTCTTTGTTTGATTTGAGTTGATCGTTTGCTTTTTTTCTATTTCCTGCTCCTTTTGCTTCCTTTTCTCTCCTTCAATTACTCTCATTAGGTTGTAGTGGTTAATTAGTTGTAGAATGTAAATGTGTGTGGGTATGTTTGTGTTTAATTTTTTATTTCTTATTTTTTGTCCAGGTTATTTACACATTCCATTAAATACCTCAGCACTATATGAGCTACAATCATACGCATAAGTATAAATAATAGTTTGAGTATTTATTCGGCTACACATGAGTATATACAGTATTATTTTATTTGCGTACATTTCAAACATCAGTACTGGCAGAAAAGTAAATTAGTAAAACGCTAAAATGGCAACGGAGACAAATGGCTATTTAATAGTTTTGGACTGTAGAAATACATTTATCACTTTACAGATTACAGAATATCGGTTCATTAGCGACTTTTGCTGCAAATTTTAAGAAAAAAAAAAATAGGAATAATCGGTTATGTTCTGTAAACCGAATCGTTTTTAAAAACAAGACATTTTCTAAAACAAGTAAATCCACCTTATTGTGAATGGCGTCGCGGACGTCACATCAAGACGACAGTAAAAATTGTCACTTGTCTACTCTTTGTCGACAACAATTGTCTACTATTAATTTATAAAACTTTATAAATTAGTAAGAGATTGTCAATAAGATCCAATTGTTGCCAATAAAGAGTATACAAGTGACAATATTTAATGTCATCTTGATGTGACGTCGACGACGCGCCATTCACAATAAGAGGTAATGTTTTCTACAAATTACTTGATTTTTTGACATTGGAAATTAAGTTGGAATAAAATATTTAATAAACGAAATCAGATTTAAAATATGTAAAAAATAAACATTAAAATCGAGATATTTATTCGGATTCGGTTTATAGAACAGGGCCGAATATCAGTTGTTTAAAAGTGATATTTATTCTAAATTTGACCTCCTAATTATCTGGTTAATGTTTTCAAACAACCAAAGCACATTTTCCCTTCCATTTTATACACACAAATGCATACGTGGGCGTATGATGAAAACATACTCTAAGTAGCATGCGTATATTTATTTTGTACGAATAAATATCCATAAGCTTGAGTATAAGCATAACTACTCCGACTATAAGTGTGGCACACACTCAATACTTATGTGACTTTCTATTTATAGTTGTCGAGTATTTTAGCTGTTCCCGTGAATGAATAGAGATTCTCTTGTGTGCTGGTTATCGGCTATAGTCATATTTGTTTTGAAAGCAAATATGTGAGCGTACGAATTGTTTGTGCTACAATTATGAGTATACACAGTTAGTAAAATTAAGAGTATTTACTTGAGTAGTTGTCATTCTCGCTTGTACGGCCACATCGAAATTTAGTAAACCATTTTTTTACTTAGCCGTGGGCTGAGTGATGTTTTTTTTCAAAAAAAAAAGAAAAAATAATACCTAATGAGAAGACGAAATTTACTTTTATTCCATTTTCTTCGCCAATCACGCGGTAGTCAATGCCTGTCAAAGACACACTAAATGATGCAGCTTGTTCAAATTTTGGCAGGAGTAAATTGACAGTTGTTGTTGGTCGGAACAGTTAAGAGGCGGGAAAGTCAAAAAGTCAATGACTATGTAACCTTTTAAGACGTCAAAAGCATGCTCTTTACAGATGCTTACGAAGGATTTTCACTTGTCCCTTGCTGAGTTCACACTACACAAGTCTTATTGCTAAAAGGGATATTATCCCTTTTTCTTCTTTGAACTTTCATCGGCCGTCACACAGTACAAGTTTTATTTTTGAGCTTGTTTTATTAGAAAATATTAATTTTAATTTTAAATACACAAAATTCTCTTCTCGCATATATGTATGTCTACGTTTTTTGACAGTTGATATCATAATATTGTTTTCATAATATATGTTGAGACATACTATTGCAATAATACTAATATTGCAGTCCACACGTAATATAATTATATCTGCTATGCAATTTGACGTTTACTGATAGAAATATATTTGATATTATATCAGGTATATACGAGGGCTACTATTTATATATCGGAAACTGGCAACACTCATGTGAATGGCTAAAATCTGGCAACACCATAATAAAGTTAGAATTTTTTTAGCATAAACGTACTCATAACGTTTTGATGTACAAGTGCAATTTGTTTTGTTTACAGTGAGTTTAGAAAATCAATTTGACAAAAAAATGGAAATTTCAAGAGCAGGTTTTCATTGGATTAGTTTTCACAACTTTCGACGTGGATTATCTCAACAAGAATGTGTCTATAAAGTACCATCATTTGTGCCACATAACATCGATGCAGTGCGTGAACTGATATTATTGTGACATATTGTGAGATGAGGCATCCTTGCACATTAGTTCCACTTCAATACATTCGGTTTTGCATGAAAAAATTGTTCTCATTGGATACCCCATAATTTATCAATCACGCAAAAAAGGCTCACGTCAAGTGATGTAAGGAAATGATTAAAAAGTTCAACGGTGGTGCTTCAAAAGACGTTTATAAAAAAAAAAACATTAATCGATTGTGTGGATATTCCAAGATGAGCTAAATCCAACAAAAGTTGTTCGTGGAAGAAGCACAGCGATGCAAATGGTCGCATGTTTCTTCGGCCGAATGGGTCAGGTGGCTACTGTTCCGCTTGAGCAACGTAGAACTGACAATTCTGAGTGGTACACGACAATTTGTTCGCCGCAAGTCTTCGGAGAAATTCGTTAAACTAGCCTGCGAACGCGAATATTTCTTCATCATGACAATGCGAGCTCTCACACATGTCGTCAAACAAGTGAATTTTCGAGCAGTCAAAACAACGAATTGATGACTCATCCTGCATACAGTCCTGACTTCTTGTTCCCGAATATCAATGATAAACTACGTGGTCAAGTTGAAGCGTTCAAAAACTTTGTTTTGGAGGTGTCCCAAGAGGAATGGAAAAACTGCTATGAAATAATGGTTTGAAGGAATGAAAAAGTGTATTGATCATCAAGGGGAATATTTCGAAAAACAATAAAGACATTTTCATTTAAAAATGTTTCTTATTATTTGCTAATACAGAAATATAATTAGTAGCCCTCGTGCGCTATGTCACGAATGAGAAAGCAAAAAGTATTGACAGTTACATGAAGCTCAGGAGGTCTACTCTGTAATTCGAAACGAAAGAAAATTCTTTCGAATTTGTATCTTAATTACATGTAAATTCGAAAGCATTTTCTTTCGATTCGAATTACAGAGTAGACCCCCAGTACTCTCGTGTCTCTCTCTCGCTCACTCTCTCTTACAAATTAATCAGCTTAGGAATAAGACTTGCATAGTGTGAACGCGGACTAAGGAAGAAAAAATACACCTGTTGTTATCTAAATGAAATAAGATTATGCTCATGCATTTCATATTTTGGAAGTTAGTTTGTAAACGTGCTTGTTCAGTAGTCCAGCTTTTGATGTAGTTTAACATGCTTTTTTCGTTTTAACTTGAATAATAAATATTAAAATTCAAAAGTGTTTGTACGCTTCATTACAAAAAAAAATTATAATAAACTTTTAAGTGCCATTTAAAAAATGTTTTAATATTTATGTACATACATCCTATACATAGATATTCTTCCATATGTCATTTAATAAAATATTTATTATTTTTTCAAAGTTAATTTAACAAATATTTAGTAATATGCCTTCACAATAATTTAGGGCTGTCATTTCTTTAAAAAATTGATTTAGATTTACATATATTGTAGTTGTATTTATAATTAGAGATTAGTGTTTAATACTTTTAAAAACAATTTCAGAAATTGTTGGCTTGTCAAAATAATAATTTTATACATTTTCTACTTTAGGAAATCGCCACCCATACACTCATCAGTGACAACATCACCTGCTACGGCTGTTGCAAATACCCCAAGTCCTGCTGCTGTAACCACACCCATCAGAAGGTATATTTTTACATTTTAACTTTATCTCAATTATTATTTCTATTCACTTGGTTTTGTTTTTTAATTTGATATTTTCACTTTTCCCCACCAAAAAAAACACTGTTTTGTTAGCAGCACTTCCTTCACTTCTTCACAATCAAACACTCAAGTGGCCAAGAGTTCCACACAGATCAAGGATAATAATACAACTCTAAACAATAAACAAAATCAAAATTTGAATAAAATTAGTAATCAAAGTACTAGTTCAAGTACTAATAATACAAATGGTTCAGCTGCAGCTGAACCTGCCAAACAAAAACCATCTACCACCGGAAATATATTTAAAAATTTCTTCAAGTAAATATGGCTGAAATGTGGAATAAATTTTTAAATGTTTCAAAATACTGTAAAACATGTATTTGTTTGTTGTTTTGCGTTTGTAACCAAATTGCTATTTAAATTGTTTTACTTCTTTCTTTTTTGCTTAACTCCAAATAACATTCTTTTCTTAACCTTTAATACCCATAACAAATCTAATACATAATTTTTTTTAAGTTCAATTGAAATATTTTTAAAAAGCGTTATTAATTACTTATACATATGTGCCTACCAAGTATTAAAACCTTGAGCAAAATAACTAAAAATATTTTATATACACATGGTCTTGACATGCTAACGTTTTATTCAGATAAGAAATATGTATCGTTTAGACCTCTGCTCTCTAACAATATAGTGTTGTGTAAACATTATTGCCCTAAAGTCTACTACATACTCTGTTAGAATTTCTGAAAAATTTTGAGTCGTCGAAGCTGTGCTACAAGTTCTTACGTTTGTAAAAACATTCGATATGTTTGTTGTAAATTCCATAAGAAACAAATGCCACTCATATTATTTCGCAGGAAAACTTAAAATGTCAAAGATCCATTTCATATGTTTTGCTCGAGATGAAAGAGTAATATTTCTGCAAAATGACAATTTTTTTATGTGTATTTTGACAGCATTTCACCTGAAATATTGAACAGAGTGGCAGCTCTTAAACGTCATTTTGAATAGAGAAACATAAAAGAGACAGAGCACGAAGAAAGTATTCCGTCTCTGTTGCCCCACCTTAAAATATTGTAGAACATGAAAAAATTATAAGAATTCTTCAACCGTAAAGCTGCTTTCACACGGCCTGTATTATACATCTGACATATCAAATTGCTTAGTCCTACTTTACACTCAGCAAATCTTATTTCTGATTAGTTTTTTAGGAAAGAGAGACGAGGGGAAAATAAACTTTTGTGTTCCCCTCGTCTCTCCCTCCTACAAACCAATCAGCATAGCAATAAGACTTGCTTAGTGTAAATTAGGACTTACTGAAAAATACATTCGTGTTGTGCGAAAGTATTAAAAGTTTGTGTATGTAAAAGTCATGCGGCAATGTCAAATGACAAAATTTCAATTAGAGCGCGTTCTATTTTCAACTGACATCAGCTGTTTTGTTGTAACAACAGTGTACGAGTTAGTTATATATACGAGGTTTACTATTTATATTTCGGGAATAGCAAATAATAAGAAACATTTTTAAATGAAAATGGCTTTATTGTTCTTCGAAATATTCCCCTTGACGATCAATACACTTTTGCATTCGTTCAAACCCTTTGTCATACCAGTTTTTCCATTCCTATTGAGACACCTCCAAAACATGGTTTTTGAACGCTTCAACTGCTTCTTCGGCGCTCGTAAATCCTTAACCTCGCAGTTTATCCTTGATCGAGGACAAGAAGAAGTAATTGGGTGTCAAGTCAGCACTGTACGGAGGATGAGTTATTAATTCGATGATTTGACTTCTCGAAAATTCACTTGTTTGACGACATGTGTGAGAGCTCGCATTGTCATGACGAATTACGAATTTCTCCGAATTTCTCCGAAGACTTCCGGCAAACAAATGGTCGTGTACTACTCAAAATTGACAGTTCTACGTTGCTCAAGCGGAACAGTAGCCACATGACCCATTCGGCCGAAGAAACAGGTGACCATTTGCTTCGCTGTACTTCTTCCACCAACAACTTTTGTTGGATTTAGCTTGTCTTGGAATATCCACACGATCGATTGCGGTTTGTTTCCGGCTCATAAGCATAAGTATATCCATGATTCGTCACCTGTCACGACTTTATACACGTCTTTTGAAGCACCACGGTTGAACTTTTTATTAATTTGCAATTGATAAATTTTGGGGTATCCAATGAGAACAATTTTTTTTACAACTAAGTGCTCATGCAAAATCGAATTTATTGAAAATGGAGCAAATGTGCGAGGATGCTTCTATCTCACAATATATCACATGACAATCTTGCATTATCAGTTCACTCACTGCAGCATCGATGTTTTATGGCACAACAACCAATTTTTGATGACCTTCACGGAATTCGTCGGCGACGGAACTACTACCACGATTGCATTCACTATGGTTTTTGATGGTGCTTTAACGCCATACAAAGAACTGAGTTCATCGACACATTCTAGTTGAAATACTTCACGTCGAAAGTTGTGAAAAATAATTCAACGAAAGCCTTCTCTTGAAATTTTAATTTTTTTTTTGTCAAATTGAGTTTCTGAACTCATTGTAAACAAAACAAATAGCACTTGTACATCAAAACGTTGTGTTGCCAGATTTTAGCTATTGACATTAGAGTTGCCAGTTCCCTAAATATAAATAGTTCCCTTCGTATGTGATGCCAATAATATGAAGTCTTGGTGCAGACTTCCAGTTTTTGTTGCGGCAACTTTTTAATTTGTAGTGGAAAAGAGTGAGAGAGGCATTCAAAATATATATTTTGCTATAACACTCTCCCACATCTTCAAAAATTGCTGCAACAAAAATTTCAAGTCTGGAACGGGACAAAGAAAAAAGTTATGTCGGATGCTATTATTATTGGCTGGTCAATTTCCTCCCTGATAATACAGAAAAATGATGATGTTGATGTGACTGGGTCTGGCCAGGGTTTGAACTCGGGCTCTCGTACACAATCATTTGCTTTGTATTTGACACACTAGCTGCTTCAGCCAACAGCAACTACGTTTACGAATCCCATACAGGATAACCGAACTCCAGTGTACACTATAAATTTCAAAATAAAGCCCTCAGCTAAAATAAGATTTCTGTCAAGTTCATCATAAAGTTACTAAAACTTCAGAAGAGCACTAACATTTTTACAAGAAAAAGAGTTTGCGAAATTAATAAATAAAATTGTCTAATACATATAGTTTATTTTTCTGTAATTTCTTATTGCATGATGATGAAATTGTTTTGTGTAAAAATAAAATTTAAAGACAAAACTAAATAATTTTTTTTCATCTTCAAACTATAGGTCCTTCGTGCCACCGGTACGTGATGAGGAAAGTGAAACGCAACGCAAGGCACATGCAAAACGTGTACGTGAAACGAGACGCTCAACACAAGGTGTTACCCTGGATGAAATCAAGAGTGCCGAAGAGTTGGTGAAAAAGAAAAACTCCACGATGAACAATAACAACAATAACAATAGCAGCAGCGTAAGTAGTTTAAATATTTGATTATTGATTTTTGCAGGAATTCGAATTCATACATATGATTTGATATTTTCACAACCAAAACAACATCCTTTACCTGAGAATCATTGAGTTTTATTGAAAAATGTCCTTTGTCCTGTTAAACAATTGTTTTTTTTTTGCAACATTAATTCATTTCACTTTCTACCACAAACAATTAAAAAAAAATCATTCCGTTCAACCATATATTTTCACCAATCCATCCACCACTATCACGCTTATGGAAGCGGTATATTGTTGTTTAAACATTTTTGGGTTTTGTTTCGTTTAATGAAAAAAAAAAATTCGTTTATAAATACTTTTAACTTGTTATTTTTAAAATTAATTCAATTAGCGCAATCAATCACTTTTATTTATTGAACAAAACCTCTTTAGACAATTAAATATCGTTAATATGTAAAGGATTTCGGTTAACATTTTGTGTTTGTTGGTTGGTTTGATCATCCACCCATCTCCAATACCCATACAGTTATACAAACAATTATATAAACACCCACTAATTATTGTTAATGTTAACTACCATCCCTATATTAAGGGTTGTGGTGTTTTGTATTGGAATTTATATTTTATTGTTAAAGTTTTTTCTATTGTGATGGTTTGTTTGTTTTTTTTTTTTAACTAGTAACTTTAACTAGTTTTTATAACCATTTTCCCTTGTACATTTTACTCATTTACCCGAAATTTTTAAAACACAATTAATAAAAAAAAAAAATAAACAACGTTACATGATTCATATGAGTCTGAAATCAATCAACTATTCATTGCTGCCTGTATTATAAGCGCAAAATATAATTGGCCTCTGCTCCTCTACTGCGACATCGTTTACAATTTGATTCCTTCATCTCTATTTTATTTGCTGTTAATATAAAGCTCCAAAAAGCTCTTTAAATAAGTTTTTTATCTTAATTATTTTTGAAATCTTTTTATAAGTAGCTTAGGATTGTTTTTCTACAGAAATTTATTTTAAATTATTTAGAAATTTGAAAAATAAAATATAATTTTGTAATTGTAAAGAATGAGGATCGTCTTTACAAAAGTTTGCTAAAGCTTAAGTTGTCTTTAAGTGTACATTTTATTCACTAAAGATTTTAGAAGTCAATTTAAACTTTAGCAATCGTTTGTACATACGATAATAAGTTAGCAAGTTGAAAATGTTATTAAGTATTTTAATTTTGTACAAATCCATGATATTTTCTTTCAGTGTGCATGAATAGGTTAGTTAAGTTTTTTTTTCTAGTGTGTTAGTTTTGTTCTCAATTTTTGCATGATTGTTATAAACTACTCGTATATACATATTTGATTATACACATTCCTTAAAAAAAAAAAACAAATTTCTCTCAATATTTTATTTTTGATTAGAATTCAACAGCGTTTATAAAACCCTTACGATTATTACGAATTATTTAAATTAAAAAAAAAAAAATCCTGTAATTTTTTACCTTTACAAAGTAAAATCCTAACCCCTTTATGCAACAAATAACGTGTGCTGGAAGTGTAGGTTAAACCCGGTTTTTCTATGGAAGTTTTGTTTTAATGTACACTTCAAGCACACTTTGTTTTTTTTGGCATATGTTTACCAAAATGTTTTGCCAAGAATCACGAGTTTCTATGTTAACCTCAAGTAGCGGTTGGGCACCATTAGCTCTGCCATTAGGTCCGAGAGAATAGTCGTAAAATATTCGGCTTTTATTTGTTAGGTTAGGTTAGGTGAGCAGGCCGCTGGCCTCACTTGGGTCCATTATAATGATCCCTTTTGTGCTACCTGTAAGTTGAAAAGAAGATAGAGGGATAGAGAAAGAGAAAGAGAGAGTGGGAGCAGGGTGAGAAGGGTAGAAGTAGAAAAGAAATAATAGTTATTTAGGGAGGTGAGAGTGGGTAAAAGAATTTTGTTAGTGGGGGATTCAGCAGCTATACCAGCCACTATTCCCAATATAAAGGCTCAAGTTTTTGAGCTCGATTTCCGATAACTCGGATAAGCTGCCGAAGGATATTCCAAGGAGGTGCAGACGGAGATCTTCCGGAGCGGCACAAATACTCAGGAGATGCAGGTAACTTCCATATTATTAGTATTAGTAGTCATTATACGGGAGACCCATACGTTTAGCATGGGTTCCGAAGGCACAGTGATCGGTCAATGTGGCCACGAGTTTCCTCAAGTGCTTTCTATTGAAGTTCATGAGATTTTTCGTTTTATTGGAGTTTAGGCGAGGCCAGATGGTTCTCGCTATTGCACAGGTGGGCTCATTGCGCCATCTGTTTTGAGCAATTCAAGAACGGTAACATCGAAACGTCTCCAGCAGGATGAGAGTGGGAGACCACAGAGATTGTCGATATCGACTTCTCCCAGTAGGGTTCCCTCTTTGCCAGGTCATCCGCAACTATATTTCCTGTTTAATGAAATATTTGGGCTTTGCGACATTCTTGGACAAGAAAGAATGTGGTGAACACACCTATGAGGGACTTTATTAACTCCCTTTTATTTTTCAACATTTGTCGGAAAAAATCTGACAGTCCTGTACATACATATGTATTTATATGTACATATGTTTATGCTTTTTAATGTGTAATAAAAATTAAATGCTGAATAAAAAATTTACTTGGAAAGACATACATACACATGCGCATTTCTTTCTTATAATTTTCGGGAGTTAGATTTCCCCGAAGTCCGGGGTTGTGATTCCGGGATTCTATATCAAAATCCCGAACCCCGGGAAAAAATCAGTCCCTATTGGCATCTCTAATCAAATCATATGTTCCAAGATTGAGCATGCACCCGATTTAGTTTTTTGTATATTGCGTCGTCATTTTAAGCCCGGTCAAATAACTTTGAGTATAAACTCGTTATCTTATTTTTTTATATTTTTGTATAGTGCTACTCGTATTAATGTCATGCGTAAGAATTCTTGGCAAAACATTAGGCATAATTCCATAATTCCACAGTCAAAGATTTCAAAATCACTTAGGCAAAAAATATAATTTAGACGTTCCTTGTTTTGTTACTGCAAGCGTTTCTAAATTTCAACTCCAGAATCTCAAAGTCCATGATTAAAAAAAATCTCTTGATCATATTTTTTTAAGAAATGTTTTGTTGTATCTACTTAAACATATTTTTTGTTACAAAAACACACATGTTTTACTTTGTTGAATAAATTAATTAACAGAATGAAATGCAAGTAAATGTTACAAATGAAACTACAACAACAACTACAACAACAACAAGCACATCAATAATAACAACAGGAACAATAGAACAAGATTTAAGTAATGAAAAAGGGCAATCCCAGGACAATTCCACTCAATTGCCCACAGCTGAAACAAGTGAAATTGAAAAGGTAGAAGAAAAAGAAAGGGAAATGGAAACGGAAACGGAAACGCAAACGAACAAAACAAATGAAGTTAAAGAACGACAGCAGGAAGAAGATGATGAAAATACAACAGCTTCATTTACCATAATTGCGCCCAGTTCCGTTGCAAAGGCAAGACCATCTTCACTTATCGTCACCGCCACCAGTTCAACATCGAAAGAGTTGAGCCGCAACGAAGAAGAAGTTAGTGCCACATTTGTTATGACACCACGCAAAGAATCACGAACGCCCACACCGACCACGGAAAATGTGGAAACTACTTTGGTGGTGAAGCC
Organism: Tachina lurida; assembly: GCA_944452675.1. Lineage (NCBI taxonomy): Eukaryota > Metazoa > Arthropoda > Insecta > Diptera > Tachinidae > Tachina > Tachina lurida. The sequence continues at coordinate 95,638,954 of OX101754.1, read as the reverse complement.
AGAGCTAAAGGACAGTTCTCCCACAAGCGATTCCGTGGATAAAAAATCTAATAAGTTCCTTGAAGAAGATGGCAATGAAAAATATTCTAAATCTTCAACGCACAATAAAGAAAATGAAAATCATGAAAACAAAAAGACTGAACCGCCGCCTTTAACAGACGTGGATGCCACAACAACTCAACAGCCAACAATAAAACATTCGCCTTCACTACGCGCCCAGTCCAGTGAACGTATACGAGCGGCCTTCTTCAATCCTCTGCCACTGACCGCAGAAACGACCACTACAACCACTACAACCACCACGACTACTGTCAATACCAGCCCGGGCGCGAATTCAACTACCACCACACCGACACTAGATAGTCCGGTGCGCTTGCGGGACAAGCGTTCACTTTTCGATATTGACAATGCCAGCTCGCAGACCTTAGCTGACAAATTACGCTCCGAAGCGAACAAATATACTTATGACGAAAAACGAATCGGCATAATCGTAAGCGAACACTCAACAATTCATGACGCCAGTCTGGAATGCGATCTCGCCTCGCCTTCTCCTCTATTGAGTGGAGTTGGTAGCGCCGGCGGCGGAAGCCACAACAGTCGTCGTAGCTTAGATTCAACTTCGTTGCCAAATTCTCCTTTACACACACGTGATCGTGACACCGCTGGTAGCGATACTGCATCCACAAACTCCTCGACCGTAACAAGTAGTACTGGTGGCGGTGGCTCGGCGGGTGTGGGTGTGGGTGGTAGTTTTAATAATATTTTATCGGCTGAACGAAGACCTTCATGGCGTCTGAAATTTGATACTGGTTCTAAGGTATGGTTCTATACAATACACAAACAAAAATAATACTTTTTATTTTCGAAAACAGCAAACAGGTTTGATGCGTTACGATGAGCATCTGAGAGTTAGCCGAACACGACGAGTGTGTTTTGTGTTCGAGAAACTTGATTCGTTATACGCTCAAATCGGCTTGTTGCACAAAATATAGTCTGAAATACACACACACACACACAAGTTCACACGAAAACTTTACACAAACATTTCGTTCGTTTCGTTATATCTATTTGTTTTCATATAAAACTGATGAAACTTGTCCTTTTTTTTAAATGTGCGTCCTTACGCATGCCTTGTATGTGTGTTTTTTTTTAATATAAAACTGGAAAACTAAATGTGTATTGTTATAAATATATCTATATAAATTATATAGTATGTGTATTTATGATTTTTTATATGTAGGTCTTTTAATTTGTTTTATAAAATTCAATTTTATTTTTTAAGCTTTTCACCCACCATTAAAATTTTCATTTGATCGTTTTTCGTAATTAACTTTTCGTACTAATTTCATTACTTTTCCACTTATGTATTTATTTCTTGTTATTAATTAAAATCAAATTCTCTTACTTTATCTGTAGTTCTTGTTGCTTTTGCTTTATTTACTCGTATTATTTATATGTACTAATCTATTTTATTCTATTCATAATTTAAAATTTCAGTTTGTATTTCCATTCAAATGTTTTGCATTATCACATTGATTGATCATTTTGTTTCTATTTCTTATTATTTTTTTTAAGTATGTAGTATTTTTGTGTTTCGATAGATTTTTATTCTAATGCATTTTCGAAATACGAGTGTATAGAAAAGTGTATATAAATATTTATTTTTAATTTGTATATAATTTTACAGGGAGCGCTAGTCTGTAGAGCATAATTGTTTTCTTTGTAAAGTTTTCTTTAATCAACGTTAAATAATGTTGTGTTATTTGTTTGGTATGACTAAATTAAAATTATAGTTCATATAAAATGATTCGAGGCCTTGAAAGATGCATTTAATTTTGGTACGAATAGGGTTTCGGATGTCCTGTTTAAACTAAACAGGTTTAATAATCAATACTCGGTTTGATTAAAATAAAATAACATTAAATTTTTCTTCTCTATTTCCTTTATTTACAAATTTGAGCGATATAATCGAACAGTCAATGAAAAAGAGAAAAATGACATTTGTGTTTGTTTAGCTTACTGCATGCACGCAACGAATCTGAGGGGAGTGTGGGTTGCGTTAAGCGGTAGCGTGGTTCTTGGAAATTCTGTCGCTATGGAACGTGCTTATATTATACAAAAATTTTAACTAGGCTACTATTTTCATTTTAATTTACAAGTAAATAAGCAGAATGGCAATTACTAGAGTACAGTGAAAGCTCTCATAACGGGACACCTCCTATAACCGGACACCTCTAATAACCGGACAAGTTTTGTAGATCCAACACGTTCATTAGTTTTTCCATACAAAATGCATTCCCAAAACCGGACACTCTAATAACCGGGCGCGGACAATACATTTTTAAAAATATTGTACCAAATACCTCTCACAAGCATACATACGAACGTTGCGGCTAGAAAAGTAATTCTCTCTATAATAAGTGCGATTTATTGGCCAATCGACCACAAAAGGATTTGCTCTGAATGAAGTAAAAATGTGCGTGTTTCGGGAACGAGTTCCCTAATTTCATCAGAACACATTTCATTGTAGTAACGATAGAACAAGCAAATGCACCCCACATTGCGTCCATGCTCCAATGAATCAATAGAGTTGAATACCCTACTGTTACCGATGAGCTTCTTCGCCCTCTCCTGTACGCGGTCGAGCAACCCCAAAAAATGGATTTTGAAGCGCCGGCCCATACATGATAGTTCTATTCCATTTTCGATCGTACATATGTAAGATGTATAAATAGTAAGAAGATCAGATGGGGTGAAGTATTGCTTGCACCTTTTCAAAAATCCTAAGCACTTGAATGCTTCTTTTGAAACTTGAAAAATGTGTTCCGTCCATCGAATATCACACTGAATTTCCATGCCAAGAACATCAAGAGCTTCCGATTCCTTAATATTTATACTCCCCATAGTTATAGAAGGAGCAGCATTTTCGGTCATGCGTCTATGAGTAATCATACAACACTGGGTCTTACGGGCGTTAAAATCGACTCTTTTCGCATGACCCGATTCAGAATATTTTGTTAGATCACTGTTCAAGGTATGATTCATAATTAGTCGCATAGCCTCAACATCCGTAAGGTTTGCTCTATTGCTGAATGAAAAAGAATAGCAGCTGCTGCTGTCGTCCGCGAAAGAATAGATAGAGTTGAAAGTTTGACATAGAAGGTCATTTAGAAAGATAAGGAATAGAGTTGGTGAAAGAAGGGAACCTTGCGGTACCCCTGAATTTGTCTTGAACTCATTTGATGAGATCCCATCTATAACAACTCTTATAGTGCGATCCCTGAGGAATCGATAGAGGTTATCACCGACACCAAGGGCAATACATTTTGACAAAAATGCACCATGCCACACTCTATCAAACGCCTTGGAGATATTTAGAGCCAACACTTTACTTTCGTCAATTTCTCCGAGAGGAAGACAAGTAGGTCTCTATAGTAGAACGGCCTTTGCGAATGCCACACTGCCGGTCGTTGAGTAAGCTGTTGGACTCCATCATCATTTTCATCACTTTAGAAACTGCAGGACATATTGCGATTGGGCTATAATTTTCAGGGTTTTGAGCTTCTTCTTTTCCCTCCCCGGAGGCTTGGTTATCTTGAGTTCCGACAAAACCCTTTTTACTGCTCCAGCTCAAAAGAATATCTTAGGCATAGTAGTGGATAATCTCTCTAGCAAAACCAGAGGCTGATTGCTTTCCGACAAGTATGAATTACTTGCAAATATTTCAGCTAGTAGGTTAGCTTAATCAGCCGGGTGAGTGAATATTAGGTCATCCTTAAAAAGAGTCGGAATTGAAGAACTAGCAATGTAATGTCATCCATTACGGTGTTGTCAGAAAATTATGATGGAACAGCTAAATCGGCCCAAAATTTCTGCTAAAATGTTCTACAGAAGAAAAATAAAAATGCTAAATCTTAAATTTGAAAAACTTTTACAAAAGGATTTGCTAAATATATGTAGCAGTGAAAGTGCTATAGCTAACTAAAATAAAACAATGGATTGATAAAATCGAAAAAGTGACTTCCGTTTGCAAATGTCAACCTACTTTAATAATTATTTTGCCCAAATCAAGTGTATTGCTACGTTTTCTCCCATACATTTGTAAATATATCCCAGCAAAAAATCATTATTTACAGCATTGATGAAATCAGCTATAAGTAGTTATATTTCTGGTAAAACATGAATGAATTTAACACATGGTTGTGCCATAGGACGGAAGTGATCCAAATAACAGAATGGTATGCGCTTAAAGGCTTGACTAAAATAATTTTTGATATAAAAAACAGCCTTAGAATGTTAAATTCAGTACCTGTATTGATTGGAACTAGTTAAGACTATTTTTGCTGGGATATAAACAAATTACTAAAATTAAATAAAATTATATAAATTAATAATGAATGAAAATGTTAACATAAGTGCCAAATTAATTTCGAAAATTTGTACATTTAAAAACACTTGCCATATAATGAAAACACTTCGAAATGTTTTGTTCAAAACAACTTGTTTTGCTCATAATGAAAACGTACTATAAAGGGCTAAACATGCAAAACTTTATTTATTGATGCATAATGAGTTTGGTAATTAATTTCAAAGACTACACAGAAGAGTAATGCAAGGGTGCCAATCATTAAAATAATATAACTTTTCTAAATTGTGAACTTACCCTGCAGGAAATGGAACTGACACAAGACTAGTCACGTGATCGGTCTTTAAGTGATAGGGACCAGTCCGAGTTCTAACACTTCCTATGAAACGGACCAGTCACTTTTACATGGGGATGGCCTAGGATGGGGTTAATTGATACTTTGTATACGCCTTCTGACTTGTCACTGAACTATCCCACAGTGACCTATTCGGTGTAGAATAATATAAATTATTTAAAAATGTCATTCCGACACTCAACTGTAACAATGAAAACTTATAATTTTTGTTATTATTGTTGTAAATTCAATTATAATTTATTTTTGGGACTCGAACTGACAACCTCGTGCACGACAGGCTTGCACACTACCCACTCGACCACAGAGGCACTCATGTTTCAAAAGTATAAACATATGTTAAGCTTAGGTTAATATCTAAGTATAGTTACGGGATTTGTTCCAGACTGACTTGACGGTCCATTTATATCCATTCATTGTCTTTCCCAGCCAAGTCTTTCTTATATATATACTACACCAAAAAAAAAATAAATATTCGTAGTACATAATACATGCCCTAGAGGAGTCTTTCTTATATAGACATACTAAGGCAAAAAAAATATTCGTAGTACATATAATATATAATATTCGTAATAGTGCCCTAATGAACTATGGATGAACTAATGGAGAATAAAAGTAAACGAACAAAAATGTGTTCAGGTAACATTTACCCTATGAAGAAAGAGATACTTGTTCCCAAATTGTTCCTCAACATACGCCTTCATCGACGGCTTACATGGAAACATCACATTGACTCTAGCGAACACAAATGAAGCTTAAATTAACTCAGATACATACATTGGGTGATAAACTATTAGAAATTCAATCCTCAGTCTATATTGTAAAGTTTTAATATACTTTTCAAACCTTTATAGGGCTACGGAATTCAGTTACGGGTAACCTGATCACACATCCCGCTATTGAAATTTTCAATCTCTTATTAGATTTTGATTAAAATGTAACTTATACAAATTCAATCCAAATATTTTTTAAGTCTTGACACGGACCTTGTGCTTTAACAGAGCTTTATTAGTGTCTTAACAGAGCTCTGTTCAGCTATAATGCATTTCTAAAGCACTTTTCCAGTAAATGAGGCAACCCAGACGGAAAAAAGTAATGCTTCTTCTTTATTGTTGCCCATGAATCTATTTCTGAAAAGCATGAATTTGAACTAGATACTCGAATTGAAGGATACGCACTTTTGGAAGTCAATGCTGTCGAATAATATTGGTCATAGATTAATGTCCAAGTGGTCCTCTAAAATCGTGCATACTCAGAATTTTTTGAAGTTCGAGTTTTCAGGAGTTCTTCAAAAAAACTTTAAATTTGCCTTACCTGTATTAACATTTTCTAATGTTAGAAACTGTGAAAACTGTTCATCTTAAATACATACGAAACTGTATATGTGCATATTAAACATCCCGCTTTCTAAAAGATATTTGTTTTTAAATCCCAGTTTTTGATGGATCATGTCCCGTTTTCAGCTTCAAATGAAGAGAAAATCCAAAGAAAAAATAACATATATTTATATTATTTGACAGGTTCTGGACTCAGCTACAATACTAGAACGAGTCACAATAACCAGAACGAGTCTGTTGAAGTTTTTTTAGCTTTTAAGATGTTTAGTAATTCTCAATTACTTTATGGTAGATTTTATATAATTCCAATTTTTTTTAAGAATTTGGTTGGACATTTTTTGATAAATTTGCATTAGCATTAACGTAATGCAGCGTATGGAAAATATTAAACAACATAATTACCTTAATATAGAAACCACCTAACTCATTATATTTTTTTTTTTTTTTGAATTAGAGATTTTGGAATTTTTCAATATATTAGATACATCACGGAAATGGTGAATATGTAACCATTTACACGATATATCTTCGTTTCACCATACACTACGCCCTACTTTTTTTAACACTCCCATTTTCTCAAGTCCTACGACGAGTACGCTTGGATCAATTGTCACCAAATTTTCTGCAGGGTAATGAAACTATGATTTTGAATCTCAAGGTGTAGCCAGTTGGGAAAGCGTTTATAAAAATAAGCATAGAGCCATTCTAATAACTACTAGGTTCAATAATAATAATAAATTGAGGTGACTGACTGCCCAGTTTAACATGCATATGTTATGTAAAAATTATGCTTATTTCGTTAAATATTTACCTAATCGGGGCCCACCTTTTAGCTCGTATGAAATACGAAGTACTAAAAACGGTTATGGTCTAAAAAAATTATATAGAAACTTCACTTCCTGAATTATACACCAAATTAAAATAATTTCCCTATAACGATTGTAGCAGTTGGCAAATATTATTAACAAATAATTACACTACTATTTCAAAAAAATAAAACTAAATAAAGCATAATTGACATAAATAATCAAAAATACACGACATACTCTCTCTTACTCACAAAATATTTTAAATTTTCTTTAAAATGATTTATTACCTATTTAACTTGTAAAATGATTAAATTTTTATACATGACTAATTATACTTCAATTTCAATATTTCTTTCGAAAAAATTCAACTTAAACAGTTTAAACTGGAAGATGCTACAAGCGGAAATACATATCCACCGAATAATAGCACTATAATACCCAGTGCTCCAGCTGTTATAGCTGCTGCTAATTCCATGTCACAGCGAAGAATAAACACATCAAACAATACAAGTGAGTTGAAACATAATGTTTTTGTTATAATTTTTTGTTTTTTGTCTCAGGACATAATAATAATTCTCTTATTGTATATTGCAGTTTCTTCTTCCAATCAATCATTGAATTCAATTGGTCGACCCGTTTCGGCACCACCGACTAGTAATTTAAGCAATAATAGTAATACAGCTAGTTCAAACACCTCCACCACTAGTTCCAGCAGCCACTCTAATAACGAAGATAAACTTAATGATAATAGTTCCAGCAGTAGTGGTTTTGGTTCATATTCATCATCGCGCCGTTCGAATGCAGCCACATTAAGCACATCTTTAGCGCCCGATTCGCAAACAACTGGTACTAGCACTTCCACTACAGTTAACACCTCTACATCAAATCTCAATAGCAATAATGATGATAAAGGTAAATTTGTAAATATATTTGGTAATTATATTTTTGCAGCCAGTGAACTTTGAATTGGAAATAGTGTTGCACAATACCAATTTAATAAACTATGCTATAAATTGAGACATATGGTACTATGACCTAATATAGCACACCGTTTGAATCCCCCACATATCTTTCAAGTATTTTAATATCTACAGTGTGCTTCAAGCATTGAATTATAATTCATCTATGCCTTATATTACAACTAAATTTAAGTCTATTTCAAGTTTCAATACAATACAAGATTTTTTTTTCGTACTTAAATGATCAAACAGAATTGCGGCATAAACACATTTTCCATACAAATTGACACAAAAAATCAACACCAGAAAGCAGTCGATAGATAGAATCTATTTTATTTTGACAACGTTTTTTCTTATGCTCTCATGTATATATACTCATTCGCTCAATAATGCTACCATACTTTCAATAAATTTCATACATTTTGTGAACAAAATTACAAAGAAAAATAAGCACAAAAGAAAATAAAACTAAAATTATAGAGCATTTGAAGTTACTGCCGTAGATTTTATTATGGGCTTTGTAAATTTGACAACGATTTTTCCTGAAGTTGCGGACATATTCTGTTTGATCATTAACTGTCAAACAGAATTGCGGCATGAATACATTTTCCATGCAAAATGTCACAAAAAACTTGCCCCATAAAGCTGTCGAGAGATAGAATCTATTTTATAGTCTGAACACAATGTAACGATAATTTATTGCGGTGCGGTTTTTCATACGATTTTGGAGTAAAAAACCGCAGTGCGGAACGGTATAAAATTAAAATCTATTTTATTTTCTCTGCGAACTTTCTTATTCTCTCAATTTTTGACTCTCTTTCTCTTTCTGATGTTGCCATAGTTTTTGAATAATTGGCGGTGTTCACAACATTATTGTGTACAAAAAAATGATTTTGAAGTTCAAAAACTTTTGTCATAAAATATAAAAGTTTAAAAAATATATCAAATATATCTGCCAATGTATAAAATGTTAATCGTTTTATTGTTTTTAGTTACTGGCATTACAAAATATTATATATGTATATATGTTCCCGTCGTTCCTATAAGGAGCATAGGGCCTCGATTACAATATATTAAACAAAGTGTAAATTTCTTAGAACATTTTATAAAAACGTATCCACAAAATAATTAATAAAAATTTAAACATACAATGACAAGTATTGCCGTAGCCGTCTTCCGTTGTATTATGTTTATTTTTCTCTCCCGCAACGAGAAATCGCACCGCACCGCAAACATTGTGTTTATACTCTTATTTTGACAGCGATTTTTCTTATGCTCTCACATATAAATACTTGTTCTCTCAAACATGGTACCATACTTACAATAAATTTCATACATTTTGTGAACAAAATTATACAGAAAAATAAGCACAAAAGAAAATAAAACAAATAATAGAGAACATTTGAAGTTACTGCCGTAGATTTTATTATGGGCTTTGTTAATTTGACAGCGATTTTTCCTGAAGTTGAGGACTTATTCTATTTGATAATTTACATACATTTGAAACAAAAACAAAATTTTAAAATTTGTTTTTAATGCAAAGAGTGCGACAAGTCGAACGTTGTCGACTTGTCGCACTCTGTTGGAACAGCCTGTTGGAACAGGCCCTGAAGCACATGTACAAACGTGGTTGTTTAGTCATGCAGGCGAAAAATTGTGCAAATCTGTTAACGAATTACAGAGTTTTGGAACATTGAAACCATTTCTACTCTCACTCTCACTCTCTATCCTCTATCTCTCTCTCTCTTTTAGTGTGCTTTATACAGTGTGGCCACAACTAAAAAATTTTTTAATGCTAAATGGGGCTTAAAATAATGCTAAAAATGCTAAAAAAATATTTGAAAATGCTAAAATATAATGCTAAAACTTTTTAATGATTTTTTATTAATTATATCGGTATAACGAAGAAATATTTTATTTAATTTTAATAAAACAAACAAAGTTGATTCAAAAGTTAAAACAACAATTCAGGAACATACAAAATACGAGTACAATTGCTGAATTCATAAAACCTCCAGTATCTTTGTACGATCGTATTAAATATAAAAGTGTAAAATTTGTTGCTGGTAATTTTCATATAAAAATTAAATACATAAAATAATTTTACACTTTTATTTTATATGTATGTTTTAATGTATTAGCATGCCTGCTATCAACATAATATGAAAGACATTTAAAAAATACTTTTTGCATTAAAAAATGGATTAATTTACTTTTCTATTTTTTACTGTACGTCCAGGAGCCGGATTCAGCAACAATGAATTGTGAAGTGTTCGACTCCGAAAAACATAATTAAAATACTTTTTTTCTTCTTATTATTAGGTGTTTGACGTTTAAAATACATTAAGGCGGCTATTAGACGCTCATACTCGGTATATGAGCATGACAGACTTTCGTACATTCCAACAAACACCTTTTAAAATGCGCGATCTAACTAAGTCATTTTTATGCTTTGCGTACTCTACGTTTCCACATGGCATGACATTTCGTTGTAACTTGAAGTTATAAGTGATTTGTTAAAACAAATGCACTATCAATAATGTTATCACTTGAAAAAAGCATTAATTTGAGCAGTCTACACTTAACATTAACTTACAAGTTTATGTTCAAGTGAGCCATCTTATGTTAGGAGACCGCAAGTTACGAAAACATAAATGAAATTTGCACTGAATTTGACAGAACATACATATATTAAAGGAGTATGATGACAAACACAAAAATTCAAAATTCCTTAAAGCTGAAAAACACGAATTTTGAATTATCACACCATTCTCAAATACCAAGTATGACAGCTTAATAGCCGCTTAAGACGTCTTTTGCTGTTTACATGGTTTCCATCATTATATATTTCTACAAAAACGACAAAATACAATGAAATACAGGAGTTTTTACCTGTATAAATGGAAAAGAATATATGAAATTTATAAAATTAAAAATGCTAAATAATGCTAAAAAAATAATACAAAAATGCTGAAAAAAATGCTAAATGCAAAATAAAAAATTCACTGCTAAATCAAAATACATAATGCTAAATTTAGCAGTGAAAATGCTAAAAGGGTCACACTGGCTTTATAGCAATTTCAAGTTTTTCACCTTTTAACAAATATCCGATACAGCTTAAAGCTTTTCCCAGTTGTTAGCATGATCACAAATTATTTTCTTTTCTTCTTTCAGATAATGACAAAGAAAATGATAATCGCAGTGCTTTGGCCACCCAAGCTGTTATTCAACGAAGAAGAAAACCAAAGCGCCGCTCTACTGGTGTGGTACATATCGATATGGATGTAAGTAATATCAAAACTAATATTTTTAAGTTCACTTAATCTTTAGAGAGTGCTCACATAAATTTGCCAATTTAACTATATTCACCCTTATCGGGAATAAAAGTTCACGTGAAATGCGTTCCCTTTCCCTAAAATTGTGATTGCCACTGTTTGCGTTGTTATTGTTGTTATTGCCATACTATGGACTCGCACACTAAGGGTTCCGTACGCGCATTAAATATGTAACACTATACTAACGTATCCCTCATAACTAAATAAGAGCGGCAAGCTTTGCGTTAGCAGCAGGGTACGTATTTTCCGTACAATCAAATAATATTTTCACATTTAAATGTACTGAAAATGCGCACCCTGTTGCTAACGCAACGCTTCCCCCTCTTATTTAGGTATGAGGGTATATCTTACCTGATGTAAAAAATTTTTAAACAACTTTTAGCGGTTTTTTTTTCGTTTTTTTAGGCGATTTTTTCGGATGTTTTTGTTTTAGCAATTGTTTTAGTTTTAGCACTTTTTTACTTTTGGCAATTATTTTTCGTTTTTTGCCAATCTTTTTACATTTTGGTGATTTTTTTTTTTAATTTTAGCGATTTAATTTTGTAATATTTTTCATTTAAGCGCTTTTTTAATTTTTGGCGATTTTTCGTTTCGGGATTGTTTTAATTTTGGGATTTTGTAGTTTTATGGTTTTCAAAAATATCAAGAGTTTAGTTTTTACGGTTTGCAAGATACAGCAAGTTGTAAAATTACATTAACTGATAGAATACCCTTTAATCTTATTTTTTAAATTTCAGTGTTAATTGGTGTAGTCTGCTTCAGAATACACTAACTGAACATTTGAAGTGTGTACACTTACATAATTGTCTGTATAATACACTAGGATTTCAACATGTTTCGTTGCTCGTTTAAGAACACCCTTTCATTTTTAACTGTCATATATTTGTTGTTGTGGAGGCCAAAGTTTTACATATTTTGCGAAAATTTCAGGTTCATAGTTCTCGAGAAAACAGCCTGTGACAGACTGACTAACAGACGGACAATAGGCTTCCTACGATTAGTGTACGGAACCCTAAAAATCAATCGGAAAAAATGTAAGAAAGTTAATTGAAGAAATTATTAAATTTTGTGGGCGATTGCGGAGAAAAAACAGGTTGGGGGAATCATTCAAAACTGGGTATTTGCACAAAGTGGCTAAAAAGAAAACGGAGCACTTAATTTCTCTAGTGTTCTAGTGTCTTGCGTCATATGACTCATCATTATTATTATTACTAAACGATTCTAAAACTCCATACCTTCACTTATATGTAATTTGGTATAATTCAGATGCTAATACTTATTGACAAGACCATGATAGGTATAATACCGTATACAAGACATTTTAATACTCGTAATTTAGTATTTTTTTAAATCAATTAAATTTTTTAAATCGAACCGAAGTTTTTAGTATATCTATTCTACCGCATCAGCTGCTATATGCATATTTTGATAGAACACATGGCCAATATCAGTGATATATTAATGTACATTCATAAATATATATATATGTATGTATATGCATTTGTATTTTTAATTTATAAATTTCGTTAAATGTTTGCTGCTTTCAATTTCGACCTTGACTTTGAAAGTGAAAAAAATTATTTCTAAAATTTTCCGTTAATTTTATTACCAATTATTTCAATAATTCTTTTTTAAATTACTTATGTACGTCAATGTAACCAAATTAATTATTTATTTTAATTTTATTTTCTTATAGGAACTAGATCCAGAAAAACAAGATTCTGCCAATGATAATGAGGAAAAAGAAAAAGAGGTGAGTCTTTGCTTTTCTTCTAATTTTTTTACGTTTCTATATAAATGAATGCAAATTTCTTTTAACATCACTTAACAATTTTATATATAAAATTTTTATAAATTTTTTGGTAACTACGAGGGGGATTTAATTAATTCAGTTTTGTAAGAAACCAAATTTTTTATCCCCGGCTACCGCAGCTTTTTTCTTTAGCTGGAATCGAAACAAGCACTGAAAATATAACATTAACCTGTTGAGGCACTTATAAACCGGAACAGGTTTCCTCCGAAATCCTTTTGACTTGCATGAAAGAAATCTAAATCAGCAGCCGTAAGATGAATACGACAACAATTCGAAATACAATTCATAAACAAATGATAAATATGTGATGAGATTGCCTATTTAATTTTTTTTATAAATGGAATACTTGCAATGGAAAAGAGTAGTCATAACGCGATATGGCGGCTAACAGACGCCATTTTGTAAATATGACAGAAAAAAAGTCGGGGAACTATATCAAAATAGGTATCATTCGGCAGGTATTTTAAAATCATTTTTAGGTTTCTCTTATGATTTTTCAATTTGAATTACCATTTAGAATATTTACCGGTTAAAAATTTAGTCGCAGTCGGGTTTTTTGATTTTCTTAATTACTACTTGCATAATATAATCTGATTTAAATTCCTACTGTCGTATTCATAAAAAATAATTTTGGTTTATAAAAACAAAATTGTATAGAAATTCGTTTTATATATCTACCTTTTATAAATTAAAAATATTTTTTATGAATAAGGCCGCTAGTGTTTCTAATATGAGTTTAACAAGAATTATTGACTGCTCCTCGTATTTTTATCAATTGCTGCGGTGTTGTGTATTTTAAATAATCGTTAAAAATATTATGGTTTGATAAATGATGGCGCAGTTTAAATAAAATGGATTGCACTTATTCCAACTGCCAAATTATTTATAATTTAAAATGCTTAATTTTAATTATACGTACATACATACTTAAAATTTTAAAGCACAATTAGCACATATATAACTCATTCGAGTATATTGTGCATTCCACATGAAAGCAAATCGTTCGGGATTGTCATACAATTGTTGTATGGAAGTAAGTATTTAACGGGTTATTCATTTAGTGGTTTCAAAACGGCCGGTCTGGCAAGGTTGTCAGCTGTTAAATATCTGTCAATTGAAGTGTCATTTATTTAGAGAAACGTCTGCTTTTTAGGAATATGGATTGTTTAGCAACCGGATAATGCGTAAAAATAATTAAAACTTACTACAAAAGTGTTGGCCACTTTTCCAACATTACGAGGTGATTATGTTCGGTCAGCCTGTGCATCATTGCAATTTGCGCACTGCCAAAAATATCGTTTCTGTTAGTGAAAGTGTGGCGGATAATCCGAAGAACCGCGAATTAAGAGCGATATTGCCGTATGATAACCGACTTTATTTGCCTGCAATCGAAGAGAATGAACTGGACGATATGTGGTTGCAACAACACCGTGCCACGAGGCACATAACACGATCAATGTACTGTGCATGCAGGAACTTCATAGGAAGCAACTGGGGTCTGCAACCGAAGATAGTAAACTGGATTTAACACATCGGTTGTCAGACAAGTTATTTCCTGTGGATGTGTGGTATGGTGGGAGGCATTGAGGAAGGAAATCACAGGATATTACTTGCTAAGGTTCAGAGGTGTGCCTCGCTGGGCATCACAGGTTCTCAGAGGAGCACACCTCAGGCTGCCTTGGACGTCATTTTTTATCTGCTTCCTACAGACGACTTTGTGGTGGGAACGCCGACTACAATTCTCCTTAGACTCGTAGAAACAAGTTTGGTGAGGACAGGAATAACAGGTCACACATCAATCTTAAATGAGATCCGTTTAAGTGATCAGGAATCCCTAACCCCCTGGGTTCACGGACTATAAGGTCTTTGAAATTGATTTTAGTAGAACACCCTCACTGCTAATTCCAGATAGGGACTATTGGGTCAAATCCTATAAGATATATGAGGCTAGTGCAGTCTTTACAGACGGATCAAAAATGGGGGATGGCACAGGGGCTCGTGTCTTGGAAACGAATATTCGTAGTTCTTTCAGACTGCCGAATGAATGCAGCGTTTTCCAAGCTGAGATCTTCGCTATCCTCAGGTGCACGGAACTGGCGGTCATGAATGTAGCTGAAGGTGAGGGGGTAACCTTCTATGGAAATGGACAAAAATAATGTTAGACTATGTTGAGTTCCTGGCCGCAGCAGTGTTGAGGGAAATGAAATTACCAATAAACTGGCAAGAATAGGGTCGGCGTTAGATGAGGGAATGTGTGACAGATCGGTGAAATTACCGATAGATCATTACTATAAGGAACTCAGTTCATTGCGAAGTAGGGAGGATTGTAGAGTATTGAGGGTCTATGTGGATAAAACTTAACTCAGGAAGATTCAAACTGCTACTGGACACAAACAGGAAGGCGATGCGAATCGTGAGAGACGCGTGGACTGGTCACTGCTCGGTCAGAGCAAGAACCAGCATTTGGGAAAATGCTACTCCAGATTTCTGTAGGATGTGCGGGGATGAAGAGGAACCAGAAACCATTGAACATATCTGTCACTGCCTGAAGCTGTAACGTGGTAGGTTTAGATGGCTGAGCAGACGTTACCATGAGAGCATTACTGATATCGGGAAGTGTAAACTAGAGGACATCAGGGGCTTCATCATGGGAATTCAGTAGCTTGATGACGGATAATAGGGTCACTTTTGGGTACAAATGGGGGTAAATATTAATTTTCAATGGGCAATAGAAAGGAATCACAATGGACCCAATTGGATCTCCGAATGGAGGTGCGTTTTTGACATCCCGCTTCCTAACCTAACCTAACCTTGTTGGCCTATGCTAAAGACCGCTTTCGTCAACCTATCGCCGAGATACCACCCGAAATGTACGAAAAAGAAGAAAACAACCTCAAAAGGATTGACTGCCGAAATCAATCTAGAGTTGGTAATTTAAATTACATTGTATTTCGTACGTAATGACAAATGCAATCATTATAATGAAATAATAATGGCTCAATTAAAAGTGTAAGAACGTCGTGTCCGTCTACCAGGAATTGCCCATATGCGTTTCGGTATCAAATGTGTATTTATCGTTACTCCCTAATTTGTACTCTGAGAGATAAAAACAAAATTTTGGTACCTTTGACCATTTACGTTCTAAAGCACTACATACAGAAAAAAATCAATTTGTTTTGCTCTCAAAAAAGCAGAAAAAAATCAATAAAGACAATAAATATCGTGGTTTTTCTTCGGATTATATGTATGTGTATTTTTTTGTTGGATTTTAATGAAAAACTACCAATCTGCATCAAATACCGAATACCGCCAATGTTTGATAATAAAAATTGGTTACATCAAGAAAAAATAAATAACTTGGAAAAATTTTGAATTATATCAGAGATGGTACGTACAATAGTATCAACTTACTTGAACAACGTCATAACTCACAAATGAGTTTAAAGTTTTCAATTTACCCCCTGTTTGTGTAAGACGCTTGAGTTAGAAATCTTGGCGTTTTTGTAATAGATTAAAGGAAACTTGTACAACTTTTCTTTAATCTATTACAGAAACGCCAAGATTTTTAACTCAAACGTCTTACACAAACAGGGGGTTACACACAATGGAAAAAGAAAATTTAATTTCTCTGCCATGAGTTTAGTATACAAGGTATTTTTATTAAATTTTTACATAAAGCGAATTCTGTATTATTAACTCAAACATCGATTTTTTGACTTAAGAAGTTGTTCAAGTAAATGAGCGATATGTAGCGACTAATGAGATGTGTAAAACTTTTTGAAGTTTTTATTACTAGTGAGGAGAACTGCTTTTGTTGCTTTATTTTATAAATCTTAATTAGGTTTATGTCTATCTTTAAAAAATATTTTTGTTTATAAATTTTGCATTGACCCCATTTTCTTTGTTCTAAATTGTATTATCTCATTAATTAACATTGTAGTATAATTTAGTACAGATGTGTTTTAAATGAGATACGAAAATAATATAAAATATCTATCTGTATTTTATTGGTGCCTTAAAAAATAACTTTTACAAATGATTACATTTTGATGAAGAAAATAAATTACGTATCTTAAAATTGCTACTCGTGATGGGCTAGAATAAGAAATCTGCGAGGGTGGTTTTAAGATTTTTGTAGTTATTGTAATAAAAAAAAATTGCATATGACAAACTTTGCAGGCAAATCTTACCAATTTCGACTATATTGCAGCAATCAATAAAAATTTTTAAACAACATTCTAGGATATACTTTCACATATAGCATGCGATATCTAATCCATATACTATACGTCCAGAAAATGAATGTGTAAAATTTTTAGCCTTAGCAGAGCTGAATTTAATTAAGACTTCTTGTCTTATTAATATCCCACAGCCCAGGCACTTTTACTTATCTTTCTTACAACAAGCTTAGTTATTTTAATATTCACACTTATCGCAAATCTCGAGGGAAAAATTCTAGGGAATAATTTTTATATACCCATGAACAATAATCGCCAATTGTTGGGGAATAAAATAAACATGTGTTGCGAGTCGAACAAGCAATTGTGAATATATGTATGTATGCATGGAATTTTATTTTTATTTTTATAATTTTCTTAAAAACTTTTTATTATTCAGCAAAATGAATAGCATTTCAATTTATGTTATTAGAAGAAAAAAAACTTATTGCAAAAAATAAAGAGACGAAACTTGAGTGGTGCATCAATCGAAACGCATGGGCCACATTTTTTCCAAACTCGAAAATACAACCAACTTGATTCATGTCATAATATGATAGATTAAAGTTCCATTATTTGATTTTACATTAATTTTTAACCGACTTCAAAAAAAGGAGGAGGTTAGCAATTCGTTTCTATTTTTTTTAGGTGTGTTACTTCATAACTCGGTACATTTTAGACCGATTGTAGAAATTGTTTTGTTGTCTGAGAGGATATAGTTTCCCATTGGTCCCATTGTAAAAAAAGCGGGGACACGCCCACAATTTTTTTTTATATAATGTTATGATATTCTACTTATTTGATTGCTGCGGAACCTATAAAAGACCTTTGGTTCTTGTAATTACACAATTTGAAAGTTAAAAAAATGGGCGGAGTTACGTGCATTAAAATTTATTATAATATTTCACGCGGTTCTGCTTAAACGATTTTTACGAAACTTACCACACAAATTGAGCTATAAAATAGACAAAATCTTTTATTTAAGAAATGGGCGGAGTCACGCCCCATTAAAATTTAATATTTTATTTTACGTGGTTCTACTTTACCGATTTTAACAAAACTTAACACACACCCTAAGCCCTGAAAAACACACAATCTTGCATTTAAAAAAGAGGTGGAGGCACGCCCATACACTATCAAAAACCACAGTATATCGTTGAATTCAATCGTGGTCGTAGTTCAGTCGACGAGGAATTCCGTGAAGGTCGTCCAAAATCGGTTGTTGTGCCACAAAACATCGATGCAGTGCGTGAACCGACCGTGTGGGTATTCCAAGACAAGCTAAATCCAACAAAAGTTGTCCGTGGATGAAGCACAGCGAAGCAAATGGTCGCCTATTTCTTCGGCCGAATGGGTTGAGTGGCCACTCTTTCGTTTGAACAACGTAGAACTGTCAGTTCTGAGTGGTACATGACCATTTGCTTGCCGGAAGTCTTCGGAAAAATTCGTAAAACTAACCCCCGAAGACCAATCGTTCTTCAACATGACTATGCGATCTCTCACACATCTTGTCAAACAAGTGAATTTTTGAGCAGTCAAAACATCGAATTGATAACTCATCCTCCGTACAGTCCTGACTTGGCACCCAATGACTTCTTCTTGTTCCCGAATATTAAAGATAAACTGCGTTGTCAACGATTTACAAGCGCCGAAGAAGCAGTTAAAGCGTTAAAAAACCATGTTTAGGAGGTGTCCCAAGAGGAATGGAAAAACTGCTATGACCAATGGTTTGAACGAATGCAAAAGTGTTTGAATCATCAAGGGAAATATTTCGAAAAACATTAAAGCCATTTTCATAAAAAATTTTTTGTTATTATCTGCTATCCCCTAAATATAAATAGTAGCCCTCGTATCATGCTTCAAGATCCGACTGTAAATAACGAAGATATAATAAAAAATTTGAAAAGCCAACCCCTACATTCCATAAAAAAAAACCTAAAGCATCTTTTAAAATAGTTCTGTTGGAATTATCGTAATACTTCCTTAGGAAAATTTTAATGATTTTTTTGCGAGCTTTAACTTTCTGACATTAGGGTGGTATATTAGGGTTGTAAGTAAATAGTAGAACGCGATATCTGAGGTCAATGCATATTGAAGCAAAACATTGAGTCTCCTCGAGACAAAAACATCGATATATCACACTTTAAGATCCGATTGTAGATGCCGAAGATATAATGGAAAATGTATTTTGGCTACCCATACGTTTTTTTCGGAATTGCCTGGCAGCAATACTTTATATTCGATGAAGTACGGCGAACTTTTTTTTGCCTGTAAGGCAAGACAGTCTAATGTACATATTAGTGATGTGCGAATTCCCGAATAATCGGCCGTTCTTAGATATTCGTATTCGTACTCGCCAAATTTAGACGAATCCGAATATGAAAATTTTTTTAATTTTTTAAATAAAAGCCATAAAAATATTAGTTTGCAATAATTAAAAAAAATGTATTTCAATTGAAATAATAAACAATCGACCATGTCCTTGAGTTTAATTCCGTTCGAAAACGGAATTCAATCGATCCCATTTTTGTAGGAGATGGTGTCTAAAAATATGGAAATTTGTCAGGTATGTCCAGACTGTTGGGTATGCTGTGGTATGCGCCGGCTAGGGCTTGACATCTTGAAGTGGATTCAATTCCGTTTCTGAACGGAATGGAGCTCTGTGACATGATCGAATATTCTTATTTGTAGACTTCTGAAAGTATTGTATGAAACACGAACGATCCAGTTCGCGCGTAGTTAATTTCTTATTGTCATATTCCTTGCAAATGTAGGACTTAATACTTCGTATGTATTTAGTAGTTTTGAGATCGCCCTCGTATATAATAAACTTTTATTTTCATGGCAATGTGATCAATGTCTTTGATTTTAATATAATTTTTCTTTAAAATGATTTATCATATTAATTAAATTATGGTAATTTTTTTCATTTAAATTTTGCTTTAACATTCACCTTTAAAATATAAAAAAAAACCAAATCAAAATGTAAATCTAAATCTAATGTCATTGCTAATCATTAGCATTAATTTCTTTTATAACATTTTTATTCAAAATTGTAATAATTTTTCTTAAGTTATGCCAGACAATCTGTCCGACAGACAGCCTTACGACATAAACAAATTGGTTTAAAAAAATTTACAACGATTTAACAACAATTTAAAGAAAGAAAAAAATGTATGCTTTAAAACGAAAAGCAGAGAGATTTTTGAATTTTAAAGAGGGGTTTTTGTATTTCAAATTAAAAAAAAATGTGAATTATCATGACTTTTTCGGTTAAATTAAATGTTGTGGGACAGTAATGACAGAAGACAATGGGGGCCATAATATTTGTTTATTTATATTTTTGTTTTGTTCAATACTGATTGACGTTAACATGTGTTCGTTCAGTAGTTCAGTATCGAAAATATTAACCATATTACGAGTGTGTTAATTTGCTTAATTTATTTATATAAATTATATACATTTTTATTATTTTTCATTAACATCTGTTGCAAATTTATTTTATTTTGTTTCTACGTAATATTTGTGTTCATTGGAACTTATTTCGCACGGAGATTTGTTTATTTATTTATTTTTATTAGGTTTAAGAGAAATGCTGTTTAGAAAAAGCCAAAAGACGTTAATTTCACAGTAAAGTGCGGAATTGTATGCATATATGTACGAGGGCGGTTCGGAAACTTCTTAGCCTAGCACAAAAAGCGCGGTATAAACAGAAAAAAGTTAAGTGTTTTGGAAACTTCCATCTCTGCTATGAACACATGTTAAATTTTGTTTCGATCTGGCAACTCCTTCATATAGAAACAGGTGTTCACAAAAGACGCATCCGCGATTTTTTAACAATGGAAAAATTAGAAATGCGTGGTGTCATTAAATATTTACATAAATAAGGTTTATCGGGACAAGAAGTTCATAATGATATGGTGAATGTGTTAGGTGAAAGTGCTCCTTCATATGCAACAGTAAAAAATTGGGTTGCTGAATTTAAACGTGGTCGTACAAGCATTGAAGATGAACCACGTAGTGGACGTCCAAAAACAGCAACAACAACAGAAATTTTAGCCAAAGTGCATGATATGGTATTAAATGATCGACGAATAAAAGTGCGTGAAATAGCTAATATCATGGGCATCTCAAATGATCGAGTCCATTTAATTTTGCATGAAGAACTACAGATGAAAAAGCTTTCTGCAAGATGTTTGCCGCATTTGTTAACAGTCGACCAAAAACGCATAAGAATGAACATTTCTCAAGCTTGTTTGGATCGTTTTAAGCGAAATAAAATGGATTTTAAGCGTCGTTTCATAACTGTTGATGAGACATGGATCCACCACTATACTCCAGAGACAAAAGAACAATCCAAACAATGGACTGAAGCTGGAGGAAGTGCCCCAAAGAAGGCAAAAACAATTCAATCGGCTGGTAAGGTTATGGCAACGGTTTTTTGGGACTTCAAAGGTATTTTATTGATTGACTATCTGCAAACAATAAATTCAGAGTACTATTGCAACCTTTTGGATCAATTAAATATACAAATTCGAGAAAAACGTCCTGGCTTACAAAACAAAAAAATAATTTTTCATCAAGACAACGCACCAGCGCACAAGAGTGTTTTAAGAATGGCTAAAATCAACGAATTAAAGTACGAGTTGCTTGACCACCCACCTTATTCTCCTGATTTTGGCTCCCAGTGACTTTTACCTGTTCCCAAATCTAAAAAAAATTCCTTGCTGGCAAGCGTTTTACCTCAAATGAAGATGCAATTACAGTTGTAAACCACTATTTTGAAGACCTTGAGGAAAACTATTTTAATCAAGGGATAGAATTGCTAGAAAAGCGTTGGACTAAGTGTATTGAAGTTTCAGGAGATTATATTGAAAAATAAAAATATTTTTGAAAAGCTAACTATTCTCTTTCATTGATAGGCTAAGAAGTTTCCGAACCGCCCTCGTATGTATGTATGTACTAGAGATGGGCGCGTGTCGAAATATTCCAATACGATAAGACCCGAACACGTAGGAAATACGTACGCGAAAAAGTTTTCCAACACGATACTGCATAATACGCACGAAATCAAATTGAAAAGCAAAAAAATATTTTTTTATCTATGTATATATAACTATATACATATGTATATAAATTAATCCCATTTTTTTGGCACGGCATCACTTATGAATTGCTGGACCGATACTCCCATTCCTTTTTTGTTTTGTTTGTTATTGTTTGGAGAAGAAGAATATGTAAGGCAAAAAAAAAAATGAAGAAAGTTACCCGGAACGGGGTAAAACTGCAAAAATTTGTGCTGTTAAGTGCCCAGAAGACGATCAAATAAAACCATCAATCGGTAAATATGTATAAGTGTCGTTTAATTGACGCTTTTTAGGTGACGTTCAAATAAAATCGTCAATCAGCATTTTAATTGTGTGATCGTTGTGTGGGGATGCAAGTATTTATGTCTTTGTCGGATGAATAAAAACCTCTTTATGAAATTTTGGTATAAAAAAGTACATTAAACAAATATTATACAAAGCTAAATAATAATTTGTCTATCACTCATTCTAATTTTTTTTCTTCAATTATTTGCCCAATTCACAACGTATTGTGGGAGTTGCAGTTCGTACATAAGTTGTTGGTAATTTCAATAAAAACAACGTTTGTACGAACTACAACTCCTAGCACAAGTTGTGAATTGAGCAATTATTTATAAAAATAGTTTTTCTTATTTTTTAAATAATTATATAATTGTAGAAATATAAACCAAAATTTTTTAATATAAAAACAAGAGACCGTTTAGCTTAATAAAATTAGAGAATATTATATTTATAATAACAATAAAACTGCTTGTAGACTTTTGATTGTTCGGTTTTTTTTACAAAGAACAATTGTAAGTTTTTATGAAACGCATTATAATTTTTTTTTCTTCATGTCGTCACACAACAAATAACACAAATGACGTTTTTGCGTCAATGCATTTTCATTCGTTTCGAATTACAGAGTAGACCCCCAGATTTGGAGACAATGAAATAATCAGCCGTCAAATAAAAATATCAAAATATTTTGATTCTCATCAATCAGTGGCGACAATGTGTACGAGTACCCGAAAAAATTACTGCACCGACACAACTACGAGTATGTGATTGATGGTTTTATTTTACCGTCTCCTGGACACATCAGTATTTTTCATAATGCGACCAAGATTGGCATAAATACAGTTTAAAATGTACTCAGTTTCTTGCTGGATGCGAACGCAGTCGTGGGAATAAATATCTACATATTTTTGTTTAATTTCAGAATTTTAAGCTCAAACAATTTGCTGGTTTTGCGTTTTTGACGTTATAAAATATTAAATGTTTTTCTTTATTGGAAATTCATGTACACATATTTTACTTCGTGTTGAGTCGTGCGTGTTCGTGTCAAAACAAAAACACGACACGCGCTTACCTCTAGTATGTACATGGCTTTGTTTGACAGGGGTGGCTTCTCATTCCAACCATTGCAATAGAATTACGAAAATATTTTGTTCAAAATAGGATGATGGAAGTAGTGTCTTTGGAAAACATTTGACTTGAACTTCTAAAGAAAGTGTATTCCACATTAACACCCGTATTGCGTATATCGAGTCGAATATTCATCGACGAGAATTTTGTCATAGAATAAAGAAAACTTATACAAGTTTTGTTTAATCAAATACAAAATTGTCGTAAACGAATATTCGACTCGATGTACGCAATACGGGTGTAAGTCTTTTTTGAACTGCTTTACAGTTCTGTTTATGTTTATCATTTATAACACCATGAAGTAGTAAAACTACTAAAAAATACAAAATGTGAAAAATTTCATGGGCAAAAATTTTTTACGGAAATAATTGTTTTGTTTCATAACAATGGGAAATTTGCCTGAAAGATAAACAAACCTGGAGGAAAATTACGTATTCGATACCGATCGAAAATTTTAAATATTTTTATTTAAACCCCATTGAAATATTTATATATATATATTTATATTTGCTCCCCCCTTGTATTTCCCTTATGTTTTTAAACATTCACATGCAGGTCATATGGCAACCTTATGGCAACCTTAAATTCAGGCAGATCTGCATGCAAAGCCAAAGTTGCCATATACGAATTTTAAATTTTTGATTTGTAATCCTCCCTTTATCTTCAAATATTTTCCTTTTCCCTGATGCTCCAATCTTACAAATATTATCTACCTTATTCATAAAAATTATTTCTGTTTAATAATAAAAGGTTTATGAAAAAATTCTTCTATGGAAATTTGATTAATAAACCTTTATAAAATGAAAATATTTTTTATGAATTAAGACTGGTACTCTGTTCAAAATTTCACGCGAAATGTTGACATATTCCATACAGAAAAAGTTTACTTGAAATTTTCATGAAATAATGTTGCAAAACTTGTACTCTGTTCAACTCGTGAAAAATGTATGAAATGTATCTGGCAACATTTTCTTGCTATCTGTGAAATAATGAGACTGGCATTTATTTCGTGCGAAATATTGACAGCTGATGTTTTTGTTAACAAAAGTTGATCAGTGTTGCCTACTTCAAACCAATAAATACGAACATTTTTTCCGAAAAAGTAAAATGGGCATCACTTGTTACGTGTCAAATTTTTCACGCGAAATAATCAATGTTGCTGAAAATTTTTCACAACTTCGAACAGAGTACCAGGCTTTAGGCCCTATAAATGTAAAATTTTATACGTTTAGATGTTGAGATGTTTGGTTTTGTTTTTACCTTGTAAAGAAAGAACCGCTGAAGAGATGTTAATAAAATTTGGTGCATAGAATAGTTATGTGCTGGATTGAGACATGGACATTTTTATTGCGAAAATGATACTGTTTAACCCATTATGAGCCTGCATTGTTCTTAAAAGTTTTTAAAATTCCAATCAGCTGCATATTTTTGGTAACAGAATAAGAAATAGATTCTGGAGAAAATAGTTTTGAAGATTTTTGATGTGAATTAACCCATTACTGCCCAATAATCTTACGAATATTCTATATGTGAAAGTTTGTGCTTGTGAGTTTTGGATGTTTGTTCCACTTTAACGTAAAAACGGATAGCATATCTTAATATATATAAAAATCAAAAACACGTTTATTTGTTAGGCGTGAACTCTTCAATGCCCCAACAGATTTTCGCCTTCCACCCCACAAAATATTTGTAAAAGACCTGCGCGTGTTTTTATATATATATTATACCCCTGTAAATGCTACGCCCCTTTTAGAAATAGTGATTCGTCCGACAGATGGCGCAATTTTTAGTTTTTTTGTGTTTTTGCACCGTAACTCAAGAACTACTGCACCAATTTTGACCAAACTTAATATACATGCTCTATAGGGCGTGAGTAGTGTTTCTGTGTAGTTTGAAGTTCGTCCGACAGATGGCGCCATATTTAGTTTTTTTTTGTGATTTTGCACCGTAACTCAAGAACTACTGCACCGATTTCGACCAAACTTTATATACATGCTCTATGGGGCGTGAGGAGCGTTTCTGTGTAGTTTGAAGTTCGCAATATTTAGTTTATTCGTGGGCAAAATCCAATTTTCATATTGTACCACCAATGCCATATACAACACTAATGTTTGCTTAGGGTCAGCAACGCGGACCGGGGTCAGCTAGTTTTCTATATTAAACTATGGCTAAAAATTTTGTACTTTTGGTACTATTTCTGTTTTTGCTAAACTTGGTATAGTTTGTATGAAAATTACACACAGTATAGTTTATAGGATAATTTTAAGTTTTTTTCATGGATGGGAACGAAGTCGCGGGAAGATGCTGTACGTGAATAACTTCCCTTATTGTGAATAATATTTTTCGCGGCTACATTTACCCTTGGTTTTGTACCCTTTATTTTTGTAATTTCAATATTTTCCTTACAATTAAATATTAAAGTTTTTAGGACCAGGCAATAATCACGCAATATATTTTTGCATGCACTAAGTTTTATGGCGCCGCGGCGTGCCGTTATTATACTGAAGAATTTTTATTCGCTACATCTAGAATATTTAAAAACACATCTTTACACTTAAAAATATTTAATTTCAAACTAAAAATTTGTATACATATCTTTATTATTAATTAAACTTAAATTTATACGATTCCTAATAAATTTTCAAGCTTTGAAAATGCTCTTCTTTTACTTACATTCATTGAGCACTGAAAGCGGGGAAAATTTTTCACATTTTGGGCGAATGAACATTTCATGGGAACGAAAATTTCACTTTTTATTCACGATAGATAATTTTTTGTGTTGAAAATTTTTTATTAAATACGTTTTGTGTCTTAAGACTATAAAATATTTTCCCAGAGATTTTAATCCTATTTACCCAATAAATGCTAATCTACATATATTTTTTGTTCAATTCAGAGGAAAACATTTATTTTATACTCCTTGTAATAAAATAAAAAAATAAGTGCTGGTACTCACTATCCTACATGATAGTTAGATTTTTGAGGTTCAACCCTGATCTAATGAACAATTATTGTCTTTTCGAAATAGTCATAATTTCCATTGGATCAGGGTTGTATTTTCCCAAAAGTCATTTCGTCGGGGTGGTTGCTAGTTTGCGGCATCGTATATTAAAAATACATTATTCCTGGCGCAAACCAATAACCAGCCGACGATTTGACTATGTAAGATAGTTGGTACCAGACTTTAACGTGAAAATATCAACAGATTCGATCGCTATCTGTCATCCTAAGTAGTGACTTCTTCAAATCTACATATGTATCTAATGAAGGCTGCCTCATTCAAAATACAGTTTCTTCAATCTGTGGTGAAGGGTGTAAAATAATGTAATTTTTTATATGTATTCACAATGTATAAAATCAAGGAAAGAAGCGCTCGTTCCACTTTCTACATTTTCAATTGTCAAGACTTTCTCTCAATACTAAATATCGAAATATTCTATTCAGTAGATTTGTAGATCATTGTCTCATTCACTTTTCTTAGCCTTTTTGGCTGTTTTAGATGCACGATGCTAAATATAGTAAAATGTTGATGTTTTCACTATTTAAAATTACAAAAAAAAAATATCCATTGAATTTATGAAAGAGACGATAGCAAACCAACTAAGTTGACTCAAAGAAAATGTTTTACAAAATTTTTTGTTGCTGGTGGCGTTGACCCAGTCAACTTTTGGCCTGCATTTATGTTTCTCTATATTTTAGTAAAAATAATTAAGAGTCAAATACCTATAATTTTTTTTTAATTTGCATGCACATGCATATGTGCATACTTATGCATTTTTTTTCAATTGGAAACATTGTATTTTATGTTTTGTCTTTCTATTTCAATTAACGCCTCATTAAAATCGTTTTAAAAACAGTTTTAAAAATTTCATGCAAAAATTTCCTTGTCATTAATCACAAAAATTTTAAATTATTAAATGATTTTTAAAGAGCCATTCTGATATCGTTGGTCACAAGTAAAAATGCCTTAACTGAAATAATTGTAACTTTAGAGGAGAAGATAAAAACATAATGGAAACAGTACAACTGCCTGTACAAACTGCTTTCTAAAAGCGTTATTTTTTACACTATTGCAATAAATTTTTGTGACGAGGCGTATTTGTGTGAAATGAATTGAAATCACTGAAAACGCAATTTCGTAAAAAATACGAGTTAGGGCCTTTCTACGTGAGACCATCGATATGTAATATATGTATGTGTCCATATGTGACTTGTGTACGTAATAACAATCTGCACCAGGTGTGGGTTTGGACGAGAAAGAAAATTTGTATTTTTAAATGCACAGAGAAAATCTATTATTTTTCTGCATTGAATTTTTTTAATTTTAAAATCTATTTTAAAAATTCAAGCTAAAAATTAAAATTTTGATAATTTATTTCTAAAATATACCCGCATTAAGGTGTAGTTTCCACGAAACAATCAGTCAGCCTGCCTATAAATTTGTTTAGAAAACACTTGAAAATTTAGTGCTTTTCATTTAAATTTTCTAGACGAGTTGAATGTCGAAACTATACCTAAATAATAAAAAATATATATATATATATATATATTGGTGGGCTTGTTTAGTTCCTTTGGCTCTAAATTCTGAATATAAAAGTCTACGCATACATACTTTTGAAATTTATTTGAATTTTTGGAGCATGTTCTTCCATTTCTCGATGCAGAGCAATTTGAATCCTAGTGATTACCAGAAAACGGATGTACCAATGTGGCACACAGATCGTCGGTTGGTTATTGGTTTCCTGCAGACATCATGTATTTTGAATATACTGTGCCGCAAACCAATAGCCAACCGACGAGATGTTAATTCCAATTTTGCTCGCAGATGTTAATTCTAGTAAATATGTGTATGATGCACTGAACATAGAAAACAGCTCCTATAATTATCTGTTAATAGCTCAAGTTCCTTAACTAGTATCAATGCACTGTGATTCAGCGATACTTTTCGTCAAATCTTCAGAAAGTTCTACCATGAAGTTTGCACATTGGTTTGAAAACTTTTTATTTTGGAAATAATTTGTTAACTCGAAAACCGTTTAAGAATTTTTAATCAGAAGTACCTTAGATATAAAATTAAATTTTAATGGGCGTTCCTCCGCCCATTTTTTAAATGCAAGATTGTGTGTTTTTCACAGCTCAGGGTGCGTGTTAAGTCTTGTAAGAATCCGTAAAGTGGCACCACTTAAAATAAAATATTAAATTTAAATGGGTCGGACTTCACCCATTTTTTAAATGGAGGATTGTGTCTACTTTAGAGCTCAAGGTGTGTGGAAAGTTTCGGAAAAATCGGTTAAGTAGAACCGCGTGAAGTATTATAATAAATTTTAATGGGCATAGACCCGCCCATTTTTTCAACTTTAAAATTGTGTAATTACAAGAACCAAAGGTGTTTGCTAGGCTTGGCAACAATCATAAAATTAAATTTAAAAAATTGTGGGCGTGTCCCCTCCCAGTTTTTTTACAATAGGACCAATGGGAAGCTATACCCTCTCAGACAAAAAAAGAATTTTTACAATCGGTCTAAAATGTACCGAGTTGTGAAGTAACACCACAAAAAAAAGTCGGTTAAAAATTCAAAATCCCTTTAATTCCTGTGGAATCGAACCTAGAGGGGTAAAATGTAAGGCCTTTGTTTTTTTCCCTTTAATCATCAACCAAATGTAAGTCATACTCTCCCAATTATTTTTCTACTCCAAAATTTTTAACCCTTAAGAGTATAAACACAATGTTTGCGGTGCGGTGCGGTGCGATTTCTCGTTGCGGGAGAGAAAAATAAACATAATACAACGGAAGACGGCTACGGGAATACTTATCATTGTTTGTTTAAATTTTTATTAATTTTTTTGTGGATACATTTTTATAAAATTTTCTAAAAAATTTACTATTTGTTTAATATTTTGTAATGGAGGCCCTATGCTCCTTATAGGAACGACGGGAACATATATACATATATATATATATATATATAATATTTTGTAATGGCAGTAACTAAAAACGATTAACATTTTATACATTGGCAGATATATTTGATATATTTTTTAAACTTATATATTTTATGACAAAAGTTTTTGAAAGAGAAAGAGTGTAAAATTGAGAGAATAAGAAAGTCCGCAGAGAAAATAAAATATGTAGATTTTAATTTTATGCCGTTCCACACTGCGATTTTTTACTTCAAAATCGTATGAATAACCGCACCGAAATACATTATCGTTGCATTGTGTTCAGACTCTAATGCGTTCCCCATACACATTTTACATATTTTATAATTTTTTTATATATTTTAATCAAATTCTCAAATTATAAGCGAATTCGACGCACGGTGGGTTAAATCAGCTTAAAAGTTGCGCTTAGCTTAGGGATTAATGTTACAACTTCTTTTTTTTTGAGATCAATGCTTTAATTAATAAAAAACAACAATTTAAAAAGTTTTTAAATTTAATTTTTTTTAACTATATTTTTAATTTGCGAAAACCTTATATGAAAAATATCTATCAATGTGAATTCAAAATTATTTTCTCTGAGAAGTGTGACTTACAAAGGGTGTTTTTTTAGAGGTATAGAACTTCGAATTGAAATAAAACACAAGAAAATCGTTTTAATGTCCATCAATTTGGCTTTATTGGAAGGATAATTTTATGCCATTAATGTTTAAATATGATTTCGGGCATGTGGCCGCCGCGGCTGGCTCGAATAAAGCCAATTCAACAGGTCCAATTTTCAACCACTTTTTCGAGCATATGGGGCCGTATGTTGGCAATAACGCCACGAATGTTGGCTTCCAAGTCCCCTAACGTTTCTGGTTTGTTGGCGTAGACGAGCGACTTCACATATCCCCAAAGAAAATAATACAATGGTGTCAAATCACACGATCTTGGTGGCCAATTGACAGGTCCATTCCGCGAAATTATGCGCTCATCGAATGTTTCCTTCAATAAATCGATTGTGACGTGCGCTGTGTGGCATGTAGCGCCGTCTTGTTGGAACCACAACTCATCCACATTCAAAATCTTCAAAATCGTCCATAAAGTTGATGGACAAAGCTCCAATTGCTGTGCACGGTGGCGAATCGATTCATTCGGGTCCTCTTCAACACTTTGCTCTACAGCGGCAATTGTTTCTTCGGTGCGCACTGTTCGACGTCTCTGCGGATGCGTATTATCACATAGAGTAAACGTAGTGCGAAAACGATCCATGGTTAACCGAATTAATTGCTCTGATGGACGATTATGTCGACCATAAAATGGACGGAGCTTGCGGTAAACTTCGCGAACTGAACCATTATTTTCGAAATAAATTTGCACGATTTGCAAGCGTTGTTCTTTTGTCAACCTGTTCATGATGAAATGGCAAACCAAACTAAATATTAATCACTTGACAGCTGACAAAATGGCCGCCAGTTAAAAAAGTGATGCCAACTTAAAGTTCTATACCTCAATAAAAAAAACCCTTTATATCCAATAAATTTTTTTTTACAAAAAACAAGAAAAAAAAAACAAATAAGAAGAAAGACAATTGAAATTTAATACTATGTGTTTTTAGCCGAAACCAATTTTAATTAAAGAAAATTAATTCTTAGGAATTAATTCAGCGCCACTTTGAAGCTGAACGGACCCAATTCAGAATTGATTCCCATGACCTTCAAACGTCGATATGTAATGAAACCTCAATTTTCGAAAATAGGGATAAAATCTGCATCTTAACGTATTTTATAGCGAGAAGAAAAAAACAGAAAACGAGCAAAATTATGCTTTCCTTATGAGAACATACAGTAGAGATCAAAATAAGTTTACAAGCAGCAAATACATATTTTTTATAATACATATTTCCAAAAGTAATGCATTTACTTTAATCAACTTCATTTACATATTTTTATGCAATACTTAGCGTAGAATGTTGTTGCCAAGTTTATTTTTGTCTTTTTGCAAAACGGCACTTTTGTTCCCGCTCACAAAAAAACAAGTAATCAAAATTCTACAAGCAGTTATTATTGCTACAGCGCTGAAGTGTGTTTCATGTAAATTTTCCCAAAATTGTCATTGCCTTTTTTCGTGTACATAATACATATTTGTTTCTTAACCAAATTGTTTTTTTGTTTCTTCTAGAAGAAAATAAATTATTATGGGGTAGAGAAATATCATCATCAATGGTGTTGTTTTTCTACAAAAAATGCTACATTTCCATTTAAAAAGGGGAATTTAAAATTACATTGCACTCTAAAAGGGTAGAACGTTTTACTCTAAAAAAATCACTCTCACTAGTGGTGCAAGGCACTGCACTTTACCCCAGTGATGCCAAATTTTTTTTGGCTCTAAAATCGTATCAAAATTTAAAAAAAAAAGCTAACGTGAAAAACGACTGGAGATCCAAACGAGTGAAGTTTAATAATGTTTAATATTTTCTAAGCTATTCTCTATTTAATGAAATATATCAGACGAAAAAGGTATTCTTTACACTGAAAAAATAAATAATACTTTATTAAAGTAATTTTATGAAATACATAAATTTCTTAGAAGCACTACTCGAGTGTTTTTTCTTAGTTTGGTACTAACGCATAAAATTTGGCGTTTTGAGTCTTCAAAAAGCACTAAAAATAGTATCAAAAGCACCAAGTTGGCATCGCTGCTTTACGACCCGTATAAATCAACAGTGTTGTTATTGCCCTGTAAAACAGTTTAATTTAATTTTTTTGCATAGGGTTACCAGACAATGTTGGGAAAAAATCTCTTCGAATCAGGATAGTAAATGGGATTAAGTTTTTAATTTATATTTATATCGTTTTATATCTAAAAAGGGACGAAATTTCTGCTGTTATAATTTTCAGTGCTTTCATTTAGTGTTTGGCAGTTGGGCAGAAATCATTTGAACTACACAGACGTTAGTGCAACCACTTGCATTAGCAAGATCTGGGAACAAATTACGGCACTCGTTATCGAACGAAATTACGAAATATTTCAATAGAGTTTATATGGAAATATTTTAAAACTTGTGAGTCGTATCGAATGTCATAATTTGCCCCTTGCTTTGTGTTTTTTTATTCTTTCTGTTTTTAGTTTTAAACATCGTTGCCGTATTAAGGCATTTATTTTTAGTTTAATTGATTGTAGGCTTTGCCAAAATCAATACAAAATATAGAAACAAATGAAGTTCGAATAATAATTAAAATTAGCTAAAATTAATAGTTTTCATTTATACAAGTTTTATAAAAAAATATGCCTCTTAAATATGTAATTATTATAAAATATGCAAAGATATGTAGTTGTTAAAAAATATGCAAAACTATGCACTAACAAATTTTTTTTGGCGAATTCTTCAATTCGGAAAACTAAATTATCCAGATTAATTTTGATTTGATGACTACAAATATGCATTTGCATGAAAGTATTAGACCTGGAAGCAAATTACGGCACTCGTTGTCGAACGAAATTACGAAATATTTCAATAGAGTTTATATGGAAATATTTTAAAATTTCGAATCGTATCGAATGCCGTAATTTGCCTCCTGATAATAAACAAAGACAAACTCCATTTTGAAGTTTTTGTAAGTTGCGATAACCATTTACATCTTTTGTATATACTTATGTATTACTACGTTTATACGCAGGCCTTATTTGCAAATAGAAATGTAAATTGCTGCCATATTATTGTTTTTATTGTGACTTACTAATTCAGAAAACTATTCACGATTAACGCACTATTTGCAAATAAAAAACTGGAGGTTGCCACGCTTACAAATGTTTGATAACAAAATGCAATAAATGGATAAATATTGCAACAAAAAACATTGAATGAAGCAAATAATGAAAATTAAAACAAATAATTATTTGATATTTTGCACATTTACACAATTTTTTTGTCAACATAAGTAAGTTTTCTATAGAAGTGCTACCCAAGTTTGTGTACTTTTGCTACCGTATAAACAGTGAGTTAATTTATTTGCAAATAATTTTATTTACAAATAATGCGCGTATAAACGTAGTATATGCCTGTCTATATATTTCAAATCTTACTGAAACTGGAAGATCAATATTTTTTCAATATGGAATGCGCCATATACATGCATGTGCCATAAATCCTTTTTCATTTATTTTTTCTGGCATACATCCTGTAAGATGAAAATAGGTAAAAAAAATCTATAGCGGATATTAAATTAAGTTTTTTTTTTATATTTAATTTACTATTGAGTGCATATTTCTTTGACATAATATTAATCATTTCTCGAAATAAATTTAGTAAAAAAAATATAATGCATACATATGTATTGTACATATGTATGTATATGTGACAATAAATCATTTTTAGTGAGAGATAAAAATATTCATACGTTTTTCAACGCTTTTGTTAATGGCACAATTTAAAATTGTCGATATATTATGTTTGGTTTATCATAATTTTTAATATTATTTGTAGTTTGCGTCAAACATTCTAATGCTCTTGATCGTAATATGCTACATGTGTTGATAATTTTTTACACCACCAACTGAAATAAGGTTCTGAGCTATTTAAAACTTTCAATAAAAAATTTATATTTGAAAATTAAGCTTGAAATATGTTATTATTATCTAAATCTAATATAAATTACACGTAGTGATCCCGAGAAGAATAAAAAAGTCTAATAGTGCCAAATCGCTTGATCCTGGTGGCCAATTGACGTAGCAGAAAAAGTGAAATTATGCGTTCTGGAAACTTCCCATGCTAAAGCGGATATCTGTCGTGTTGTGTGGCTCGTGGCACCGTCTGGTTGAAACCACATATCGTCCACTTCATAATTTACAATTGCATCTCAAAAAATAGTCGGTTATCATACGGCCATATCGCTTTAAATAGGGCGTTCTTCGGAAAATCCGCCACACTTTCACTACCAGGCGCAGGCCTGATCACATATGTACCTCCTCCAGTCTCTTAAAATTTCGTTATAATGTTGCCAGATCCTGGCACACGCCGTAATGCTCAAAAATTTGCCAAAACTTTTCTAGTAAGTTTTAGCTATTTTTACGCGTTCGCTCAATAAACGAAACTTCAGATGACAGATATCTAACAGCTGACAGCCTTGCCAGACCGGCGCTTTTTAAACCTAACACTATAAATTCTATTAATTAAACTTCAACTATATGCAGTGTAAACAATTTTGATGGATTTATACCGCACTATGCTGTTCCTAGGATCTATGGGAAAATATATATGTATATATACATACATACATAAATACATACATACATATACATACATTCATGTATCAATTTTAATTATTTGTGTAAAATTAATAACATTAATTTTTCTAGATCGCAATATAATTAAAAAAATGTGTTGTTTAGTTTCCGTAATAACATGATTTTACTACATACATTTACGTACATACATACATATACATATGTGTGTATATATATCCATTTATGTACGATTATATATAACAAATGTATCCAGCTGACGTAAAAGTAACACAAACTACAGATTATATACATATACAGTATGTCAAGAACTAGTTTTCAAATTAAAGAAAAATTTACATTTTTTATTTTATTTTATAAAAAATGGCGTTATTCACCATTATTCGTCAATACTAAAAATTAACAGGCTCGTGCTATTCTCTAGACCTTAGTCATTTGATATTGTATTGACGAGACGTCGATATTGACAAGTGGAATAAGGGTGAATATGTTAAAACAAAAGATTCGATATTATTACATTATTCTAATGCCATAATCTCAAACTACAAAAACGTGATCGAGTCACCTCGTTATTTAAAGCAACGATTAGGATCCTTATTTATTACAATCAGAACTTTGGGTCAAGTGGTCAGAAGCTGTCAGAAAGGTTTTTGGTATCAAGAAGAACCATTTACAATGTGCTTTATCGTAGTGTAAAAAGGATACATACATCCCAGTAAAAAAAGACACTCCAAAAAAGTCATGAAAATGTAGAGTTTGCGATCTGGAAGTAGTGCAAATTTCGATCCGATCTAATGATTTTTACATAGGGTTGTCATTGGAAGAAGTTCTCTTTTTCGATGCCTGGTCACCGAATTGGAAGCGATTTTAAGAAAAATGTCCTTTTTTGTGTTCTTTTGATAATATTTTCATCTAGGAAAAATGGTTAATAGTTACCTATTTTAACAATTAGTTTCTTTTTTATAGGAAATTAAACGCGAAACAGTATTTTCATGTAAATTTAAGCAAATAACTTCAAAATTTTAGACCAAAATTAGTTCATAAGTTTCTTCAAAAAAATCGATTTTTTAAAAATTCTGGTGAGTAATTTCTAAAACTATTGAGAAATTACAAGGTTATGTATAACTAAAATAAACTTCTACTTGGTTTTCTGCTAACTATCGGCAAATTAAAAATATCGATTTTTTGGAAGCAATGAAAATGTAGTTCCTTTAGAATGACTTCCAATTTTTTTTACTGGGATATATTGGAATTAAATAATTGACTTACCCTACTTCTAAAGGAAGTGAACTTACTGAGCGCTTAATTGTAAGAAAAGTATTACACAATCCAAAGATATTCATGTGTTGTTTCCTATGAAATTGTTCGGCAGATTTTATTAAAAAGCAAATACTCTTTAGCATCAATCCGCAAAAAGCACTTGGCACATTTTTCTTTCGCCATAATGAACATTCCGCAATCCGTTGACTATTGGGACGCCGTGATAGATGTGATCATATAAGTATGTGTAAAAAAAATTTCAGTTCAGATGATTTTTAAACCGACTTAGGCACGAATTATATGCTTGATGTCAGTTTCCTATTAATGTGCTGCTTGGGTTGATTTGCGCGTGCTGGATGACACATCAAGCATGCATTTTTAGTTTGATTTTAATATGCAATATTCGAAGAAAATTTAATATCAATAATTTCAGTTTGTTTGAGAAAAAAGAAATAAAAAATAATGGAAGAAAAAAAATGTGTTGGTGCTTGATAAACAAACACAAGAAATACATCAAAACATCAAGCATGCCTAAAATCAAAACTTTTTGATCAATCATCGCCGCTGCAATACATACAATCTTATTTTCCCAAATACTAATTATTGATGAGTATGAGTACTTTGATAGTGTCTCTAGACCGCTTAAAATTACAAACAAAACCATCTCACAACATAAGTAACGGCATGTTACAGAGTTTAAAAAAACTGTGTAGAGTTGTTCGACACTAAAAAAAATTCAGCATATTTATTTTTGGTACATTTCTTGTTCCTTGTTTTTATGAATTTTAACTTTTTTCTTTCCCACAGTATATATGTATATAAATATACTAGTTTAGCCCGGCAAACGTTGTCTTAACCTCATATATTTTTTTAACTGAAAATTACTCCACACAATGAGCACTTGTTGGGTCAAAAATAAGACGAAAACCTACCGGGTATTGACCCAAACCTGTGTTGAAAATTTCAGCTTCATAGCTCTTATAGTTCCAGAGTTCATACGTCAGTAACAAACACACACTACGATTTTATATATATATAGATATGAGTTAAAAAAAACACAACAAAACAAAATTATAATATAAATTATTAATTTAAAAATTTGTAAATATATTCAATGTGCAAACTCATTATTGACAAGCTGTACATATCTTACTAGGAACGTCTAATTAATGTGAGTTTGTGTAGCCGTAACAGGTGACCAAAAACAAGAAAATAACAAAATCAGACATACATAGATATATACGAAGGTAGGTGGTCATTAACACTCGGTGACTTTTTTGAAGAAACACAGGTTTTTATGTAAAAAGTTAATTTATTTTACGACATACTCTTCTTTGAGTTCTATACACTTAGTCCAACGTTTCTCCAATTTTTTATCCCTTCCGAAAAATATGATTTGTCGAAGTCCTCAAAATAGGAATTTGTTTGTGAGATGATTAGTCGTTGAAGTCAAATCTCTTTCCGCCGAGCCATTTCTTCAAGTTTGGGAACAAGAAATACTCATTCGTGGCTAAATTTGGCGAATAGGGCGGGTGAAGGATCAATTCGTAGCCCAATTCAGGGATTTTTGCCATGGAAACTGTACATGCGTTTGTTGTCGATTGTGAGCAAACGCGCGGCACCCATCTTGCGGAAAGTCTTCTCATACCCAGGTGATGATTCAGAATTGAAACCACTTGGCCACACAATCTCTCTCACTTCCAGTCACCTATCGGCTAAATCCATATCGTGGATTTTTTCTAATTGTTTCGGATATAGAGACCTGAATTGGGCGTCCGGAACGTTCGGCTCGTACGGCCACAACGAAATTCAATAAACCACTTTTTTACACGAAATCCATTTTTTTTCCTCAAATCACGCGGTTGTCTGCTATCAACACCTGACAAACACAAACTTAATGAGGCAGCTTCCTCAAATTGAAACAGGAGTAAACTAACAGTTTCCTGTTGACTGGAGAAGTGTTGCCATTTCACTTAAGAGGCGGGAAATTCAAAAAGACGCTGAGTTAATGACCCACCCTCGTATGTGTTTAACGTTATTATTACTCTTTGTTTAGCTTGCATTGTATGCCGTTTTATAATTCTCTTTACGTATAAAATATTTGAAAATTTTTTGATGTGACAAAAAAAAAAACGCTTTCAAAAAATAGAATAGGATTTTGCAAATAAAAAAAAATAAGAATATTGTGGGAGATTTTAAAAGAAAGCACGACCAGATGTACGGTTTTCAAACGATTCCCAAAAAAGCGGTTCTCTTGCGGCCGAAGTTCGATCATAATTTGTTAATTATTTAAGATACATACACAACAAAAGATACAATAAAAGCTAATAAATCAGCGCAAGTTGATGTCTAGTTTGGTTTAAAATATTTTTAAAAACCAATAAAGCAGGGTTTAATCGTCGCTTTCGATAACGAGCTGATTCGATTGTGGTTGAACTGATCGCTATAAAAAATCTTCCCGAAACGGGGTTGGAGGTTTGTTGCTCCATATTCGATTTGTTTTGAAATAAAAACTTAACTTGACTTTGTTGATCTAGTATATGTATTTTAAATTTATATTTAGTTCCACAGAAAAGTAACATATTGTACAGAAATAGAAATAGTTTAAAAATTATCTAAAGCTTAAAAGTGCTCTCCTGAAAAACTGCGAATTGGGTTCGAAAACATTTTCGTTATTGCCACAGATATTAGCTTCCAACAATATTAACTGCACGTAGAGCAAAATGTCATTCAGTAATCAATTCTAAGTAATCGACATCAATTGCTCTATATGCCATAGAATGACGTATAGAGCAAAATGGCACAAAAATATTCTGTTTTCAAGGATGTAGAGCACGATTTATCTCAGCAATGATAAGAGATAGCCGAAAACGAATTGCAGATTTGAAAAATTTGGGGTCGAAAACCTAAGATGGCATCCGTAACTCAAAATTGTCAAAATGGCGTATAGAGCACATAAACCACCGGACGACGAATTGTCAGCTGGGACTCTGCTGTTAGCTTGTAGATTAATACTACACGTACCATAGTAATTACAATTATTTAGCCGATTTGCTGTTTCGCTTATTAATTTTGAATTTTTCTCATTCCATACATGAAAATAAAATCCAATATAATTTGCATATTTTAAACTTAATGGTCCGGCATCATCATCATTATATTTGTTTGCATCCAACCACCACCCCACGTCTCCCAATTTTCACCAAAACCATTTTCCTCAAAATTTTCTTTTCAAATCTCATTTCTCTTATAAAAATATTATGCGGGGTAGAATTAATTCTCTTATAATGAGAACAACCCATACGCGTTACCTTTTTAAAAAAGAGAATTTTCTTTTTGAGTTCTTGCTTTGATTTTTCATTTCAAAAAATAAAACTAAAATACTGCATCTAAGGGAGATTTTATAAAAGAAATTTTCAAAACTTTTATGAATTCAGTCAATTTTTAGAGGTACATTAAAACGTTTGTTTATTTAAGACCAAGCGAATAGAAATTTATACATAAATCGAAGCTATAAAAATCTGTACAAAAGGCAAAGTAATAAAGAAAACTATCAGCATAAATCAACAAAATTTTCATTTTAACTTCAAAAAATAAAAATAAACGCTGTTATTTATTGTGGTATTTATAGAATAATAATAACATTAAAAATGAGATTAAAAAAAATACAAAAACCTAAACAAAACAAAAACAAAAAAAAAAAAACAACGCATTTTAATTAGAAAATATAAATATCACAGTTTTTTTTAAACAAAAAACCGCAAATTAATGTTTTAAGTTTCTTAATGAAAATAAATATTGAACTTATTCATTATGTGTTACATGTTCAAATATGTGTACATATCGCTCAGTTACTGAAAGAACGTCATAACTCAAAAAAAAAAAAAACAAGTTTGCCAGAAAACGCGTTTGAAGTTTTCAATTTACAAACACCTTTTAATGGAAAACTAAAATTTTATTTCGCTTTCAAGAGTTGAATAATCAAGATATTTTTATGAAATTTTTACACAATATGAGGTTTAATTCTGCATCATTTTTTGGGTTATGACGTTCTTTGAGTAAATGAGCGATACATATTTCAATAGCTATATTACAAAGATGAATTTTAAAATATTGGGTTCCAATCACAGCTTATGGCCATATTTTGTAAAACATAACGTTTTAGAAACCCTTAAAATTTTTATGGAAATCAAGGGCCTTATTTTGTAACACCTAGAATTTTGTTTTGTTTTCGTAATTAAAATTTTTTCCATATAAAATTTGTGAACGCTTGTCGTTGCGTCTTACAAAATTAGGCCATAATAAATTAAAATCCAATACCTTCACACAAAATTTAAAATGTTTCGAAACGTTATTCGTCTATAGAAAAAAAATCAAACCAACTAACTGATAAAAATAATTTTTCAATAAATAATTTTTTTTTTATAAATTTTGTCACTTTTTTGTAGTGATTTACGAATTGTCTGAATTTTAACTTTCATTGTGTTTTATGGAGACATGATCCTTAGCTCCAGTTTATCCTACACTGCTTGGATTACATGTTAAAACTGGGGTCTAATCGTCGCTTTCGATAACGAGCTGATTCGATTACGTTTTGTTCAGTTTGAGATTATGACATTCGATATCGTACCATATTATTACATTGTTCGATAGCGAATGCCATAAGCTCAAACTGAAAAACGGGATCCAATCAGCTCGTTATCGAAAGCGACAATTAGACCCCTGTATTCACTAAAGATCGTCTGTAATTATTTTGCTTAGTTCCATAACCTTAAATAAATTTCTATAAGGAACGTGAACCTATAGCCTTAAATATTCCGATATGTTGTGTTTTGATATGTCGCACAGCTCCTCAAAGCAACCACGCTACAGTCATACATCTTTGTGAAAGATGTATGTGATAATAAAATAATTTTTACCAGTTAGCGTATACGAGGGTGGATCGATAAGTCCGTGACTTTTTGTGTGTAACACAGTTTCCTTTTTTACCATTGAAATCGATGGTGCAGAGTCCCCATAGTATTTATCGAGCTTTTCCTTGGTTTGATTGACAGTTTTTTTTTCGCAAAAAATAATGGTTAATGAGTACTCGAAATTCCCTTTTCCCATTTTTAGAAAAATACACGAAGTTGTATGTTTTGAACTGCTGTTAAACGCAGAGTAAATGACGACACTTGAAGGAAGGAAGTTCGAAAAGTCACTGACTTATTGATCCGCCCTCGTACTATGTTCACTCTTATGTGTTTAACGCTACATTTACACATGAAAGTACTTTCTTGAAATTTTTGTATACGGATTATGAATAAAAATTTTAATGAAAAAAATTACTTTCATGAAAATGTCTTGTTCGTTTTCATAGGAAAGTGAAAGTTCATTTATTACTTAATTAGAGTTACCCAGATTATCGCATACACACATTTATAGGGCAATAAGTTGGGAATAATTATTATTGTTAATATTTTAATAATATTATTGTTTTAAATAGGCACGAATTGTCCTCTTCATGTATATTTGAAGATACGAAATTACAATTATTTAAATATTTATACAAAATAAGAATAATTTATAATAATTATTTGCCACAATCCTATATATTTGTATAAATTTTTGATGTGTGTAACAGTGTTCACGTCTTTGTCATTTTACTTTCTGAAAACATCAAAAATTTACTTTCTTGAAAAAATCGTTGAAAGCTGAGTGGAAATTAAAAACTATGTGAGTGTGGTAGTGAAAAAATGTGATTGTATTGCTACTTTCTTGCAATTAGTTTCATGTGTAAATGGTAGGTAAACGTGTTTAAGGCAAATGTTTTGAAAAACTAAAGACAACCGTTCACATTACATTTGAGATGTTTAAGGTTGACGTTTTGTCAGTAAATTATTTTATTTGTAAAAAATTCCTAACAATTATGTTTTTATAGCTTTGCTATTTGTTTGCGCGATACAGGAGATAGGACGTGATTTTCGTAACAAAAATAATCGACAATATTACAGTTATAAACTTTTTTTTTGTTTTGATTTCTTTGTACTTAAAAGCGGAGTACGAAAATAAACGAAAGAAATTGTTTGATTTTGCTTTGTTTCGGTTCTTTGAAGTAAGTGAAACAAAAACAACAAAATCAATGAGAACGATTGTTTAATTTGTTTTTGTTTTGTTTTGCACATGAGCACAAACCAGAGCACACAGCCCATGGGCTTTAAGCCGGTTAACAGCCGCCACCGGCCACAAAATATACATTAATTTAATCGCACGCCGCTAGAAAAGAAAAAATTAAAACGTTTTGAAATATTTGCAGAGAATTTGACATCATTATATAATATAATTTTATTGCATTGTTATTTCACACATGAAATTTGTTTTATACATATAAATAAGCAGCAAAGCTATATCTTAGGACAATACCTCTCTTCTTTTATTTATGTAATAAATAATTTTTTGACGTGCCACCATTTAATAACACAAAGTTGCCAGAATTAATGAATGGTTCTTAACACCGCACTATAGTTAGCTAGTTTTCTAAAATCGTGCGGTCTCAAATCGATCGGTTTACAGAACAGGGTCGAATATCTAGTTGAAATTCAGAAATGGATTCATAGTCAATAATAAAGGAGGAGGAGCACTTTATCAATAAATTTGCATTACTTTCTTCCGTCTCGGTTGCCTCAATTATTGCAAAAGTCCTTTCGAAATGCATTATAGCTTAACAGATCTCTGTTAGGACACTAATAGAGCTCTGTTAAAGCGCAAGGTTCTTATGCAAGCGCAATATTGAAATTCCGTTGATTCCAACAGAAAATAATGCAGTGATAATTTTGAAATTCTTCATGACATGTTAATAATGAGAATTGTATTCTACAAATTAGCTGCACTACAAGCGTGACATCTCAAAACGGGTGTAACGAAGCACACAGGGATTTGGATAGTTAAGCAATAACTACATTTAAAAAATATTTGGACTGAATTTTTATCACTTAAATTTTAATAAAAATCTAAAAAAAGATTTGGAAATTTCAAAAGCGGGATGTCTGGTCGGGTTAAATACCCGTAACTGAATTCCGTAGCACCATAAAGATTTCAAAAGTATATCAAAAGTTTACCATCTAGACTGATAATTTAAGTTTCATTTGTGTTAGCTTAGAGTCTTGTGTCCATGTAAGCCGTTGATCAAGGTGTATTCCAAGGTATTTCACTTGTGAATGTTGAGGAATGACTCTCTCTATCTCTATCTCTCTATTCATAGGGTAAATGTTATCTGAACACAATTTTTGTTCGTTCACTTTTATTCTCCATAACTTCATCCATACGTCAATAGGGAACTATTACTAATATTATTACGAGTGTATGTATTACGAATATTTTTTTTTTGGTTTAGTATGTCTATATAAGAAAGACCCCTCTGGGACATGTATTATGTATTACGAATATTTTTTTTTTTTTGAGTGTGTACATACATATAAGAAAGACTTCTCTGGAGCATCTGTTAACTATGAAGGTTAAACAATGAATCAATATAAGTAAATGGACTGCCAAGGCACTCTGGAACAAGTCCCGTAACTATACTTAGATATTAACATAAGCTTAACTGGTACGTATTTATACTTTTGAAATATGAGTGCGACTATGATCGGGTAGGTAGTGTGCAACGCTGCCATGCCATAGATTGATAGTTTGAATATAAAAATTTGTTTTTACTGAAAAACAAAAATAATAAAAAAAAAGTTCAAGTTTGCGTTGTTACAGTTACATAAATGTCGGAATGA
This sequence comes from Tachina lurida, assembly GCA_944452675.1. Lineage (NCBI taxonomy): Eukaryota > Metazoa > Arthropoda > Insecta > Diptera > Tachinidae > Tachina > Tachina lurida. Next base: position 95,595,087 of record OX101754.1, on the reverse strand, counting down.
CATTTATATATAATTCATATTCTACACGGAATAGGTCCCTACAAGATAGTTAAGTGACCAGGTGCATACAAAGTATCAATCCTAGGCCATCCCCATGGAAAAGTGACTGGTCCACTTCATAGGAAGTGTTAGAACTCGTACTGGTCCCTATCACTTGGGGATCGGTCACGTGGTTAGTCTTTTGTCAGTCCCATTTCCTGCAGGGACGCTATTCATTATTATAAATTCAATTTAATTTACCAGGAAGGATACATTTGCCTTTAACTTAGCGCTCACTTTAGGTTAAGCTAAAATTGTACTGATGAAAAAATTTTTATAGCTCCGATAAAATGCTACTTTGAATGAAGCTCATTGCTTGGGTCGTGTGAGGACTATGAGTAGAAATTGACTGCCGATTGCGTAGCACGCATCAATGCAGTAGTAGATTTATAATAATAAATTGCATTATAAATCGAAAATAACCTTTTAATGCAAATAAATAATGCTATTAAATTATAAATGGTAAATTTAAAAATTTTACGAATTTCGAATTTTCCATTTTTGGAAGCTGAAGTGTAGTTAAGAAATATGAAGCATCATTATCTGGATCGTGTGAAGACTATGAGTAGAAATTGACTGCCGTTTCCATAGCACACATCAATTGCATTGTATGCATTGATGCTTAGCAGTAGATTTATAATAATAAATTGCATTATAAATCGAAAATAACCTTTTAATGCAAATAAAAATCTTCTAAGTTGTACACCCGATATTTATTCATGCATCTCCTGCAGTGGTTATACGAGTATAAATCCACATCAATTTAATTTAAATTCAACTGACAGTGTAATGATTTATTTTTCTTTTTTAATTTATGTACTCGTACATACATACATACATACATATGTACATGTATCTGTCTGCAGTTTCTTTCTCTATTGATGGTTTGTTAATAATTTGATTTGCGTCAGTTTTTGGTTTTTATTTTGTCTGTTAAAACATAAATTTATACGCCAGATCATTTACACAGATTCTATTTGAAACCATATTTGGTTACCGAAAAAAAAAACGTTGCTCACAAAAAACCATATTTGCTAGAAGTGCAATAAATCTAATAAGTGCTCTTTGTTATCGTGATTTGTTAACAAATATTTCGCTTGGGGCTTCATATTATTGCATGCTTATGCTACTATGTGCTCGAGAAGGTATTTTAAGTTGGTTAATCCATTGGAACGGTTAAAAGGTATTTAAAGATATACGGCCCTATGTATAAGCAAAAATTGGCATGAAGTTAGCATAAGTGGCTAAATTGAACATGATTGTAAAGAGTTTTGTCATGGAACTTCACATTAAAAATCATGCTAGGACTTAGAGGTGGGTTAAAATTATGTAATGCGACCATTTTTAATGTCAAATTGTATGGAGGAACTCGTTAACACCTAATTCAATTTCGTCAATTTTTGCTTATACATAGGGCCGATAATATGTAAGTAAATATAACGGACACGGTAGAGACCAGGTAGTCTACTCTGCAATTTGAAAAGAAAGTAACTGCTTTCGAATTGTAATGTTAATAGCATACAAATTCGAAAGCATTCGGTTCGAAATACAGAGGAGTAGAACCCCAGAGAAGTTGTGCGCTATACGGGAACTCATGAGATTGCGGGCATCATCAAGTCAAATAAAAAAAGTGATGACCTCATTGAAAAGTCCTTAATTTGTTATTAAAACTGCCTTTTCCAAATGGTATTCAGAGAAATCTATTGCTACTTTATTATTATTATTATTATTAAATGCATTAAACTCAATGTCTTTGTAGCACCCTTGCCAATCGAGTTGGATTGAATTGTCATCTCTGTTTACTTAAGCTGTAATAAATTTGAAATGATGTAATTCTATTATGGATAATTTTTTTTCTCTTTTAATTTTTTAATGTTTATTTTTTAGCTTTTTATTTAAAGATTTTGCTCATTTAGCATTATAAAGTCGTTTAGTTAAAACGTGTGCTACTTGATAACAATTGTGTTTGAGATTTTTTAATTTTAAAAATTATTTTCTTTTTAATTAAAAAAAAAAAAAATTGCGTGATCTTGTTGTTCTTCTCATATTTTTGTTTGACACAAATTGTTTTCACTATTATTTTTTACGGTGACGAAATGAAATTTATTTTTATAAATTCAGAACATCACACCGGTAGAAATTTTTCGTCAAACACAAACACAAAATAAAAATAATAAAAAAACAACAAAAACAAATTTAAATTTTCGCCGAAAAAAAACCTAAAATATGACAAATTTAGCGAATTGTATAATAAATAATTTTATAAAGAATTTAGGTGTTAAATAAAATATTTATTTTGTGTTAAAACAAAATCATTTTTTATATAAATCATAGAAAAAAAAAAAGAAATTGTTAAAGCACTTTTATGCCTTTGCCAATTGTGTTGTATAGTGCAACCAATTGTTTCAAAACTCAACATTTGTTTCGAAAAATTCTATAAATTTTTTTTTTAAATAAAATAGAGTCAAATTTAAAATTATCTATTTTTAAATGATTTTGATCTTGCGAACTTATTCATTTAATATTTTGTTTATTAATTTTCAAGTTTCTTATAACACGTGTTATTTAGCTTTTCAAGGCCATTCTTGTAACATATTACCTCCCTTTAAAATTGCTTAGACACATACGCCCTCATTCAAGTTCCTCAGTGTGACATGAGTTACGCACCCAACGCCCTTCAAATGGATACATTTTGTCTTTTCGCTTCTCTTCAACTATTTAAAGCCTTTTAATTTAGGGCAAATCTTAATATGATTCCCGGCATTTGTATGTCCATTCGGTAAGGCCATTATACAATCACTTTTAGCTGCAATGCAGGCCGTATTTCTTGTAGGCAAATTTGCCAATACATTACTCGAAATCGTTCCTTCATTCGAACGTTTCTCTCAAGAAATCAAGTGCGGCACGCATTGATGCCACTATCGCTCTTTAAATCCTTACCGATACAACGTGCTACAACAGTAACATATTTTTTGGTACGCACTGTACGACGTCTCTGAGGATGCTTGTTGTCCTCCTTGTTTGAACATAAATATTTACCCTAGCTTGCTAGCTATAAGTTTTCGTACATACATATGTATGTACATTAGGGTAATAACTTTTTGCATTTTTTGCAAATATCATATCTCCCATGGTAAAATAGTGTAGGGCGTGAAAAAATATTAAGAACTACTACTAAAATAAATAAGTTACAGTCGTTAAGCAGCTCTGGATCGGAGAACATCTCTCGCGTCATTGTAATTATGTCTTAAGTGCGGTCAGGCTTGTGTGTGTTGTTTGGCCTTCGAGAGTTTTTCGTCTCGCTCGCACTGGTTGACTGATCTGCCACGGATAACCGCATAGTCTTGCGGTTCTTTTGTGGAATTTCTATAACAAGCATGTTGCTACTTCCTATGTGAAGGCATAGGTCGTGTACAGTCAGTCACAAAACTTTAAAATACTGTTAATAACATCTTGAGCATATGGTCTTAGTTGCTCCGCCCATACTTGTGCAACACCATATTATGCAAATTTACTCTGTATAGTATGTTAAAATAAATAAATAAATAAAAAAGTTATTTAAAAAATAAAAAAAGAGAGGTGTCCTAAGACACCCGGTTAGAGCTATGCTGCTTAGCTATATAAAACAAAGTTCATGTGTGAAACAACAATGCAATAAAATTATATTATATGATGATGTCAAATTCGCCGCAAATATTTCAAAACTGGTTTATTTATTTTCTATTATTTTCTTTTCTAAGTGCGTTGGATTAATGTATTGCTTGTGACCGGCGGCGGCTGTTAGCCGGCTTACAGCCAATCGACTTCGTTCTCTGGTTTGTGCTCGTGCGTAAAAACAAATTGAGCAATCATTATCATTGTTTTGGTTTTGGTTTTGATTTTGTTTTACTCACTTCAAAGAACAAAAAAAAAACAAAATCAAACATTTTGTTTCGTATATTTTCGTACTCTGCTTTGAAATACAAAGAAATCAAAACAAAAATAAATTTATAGCTCTAATGGTGTAATTTTTTTTTGTTACAAAAATCACGTCCTAGCTCCTGCATCGCGCCACAAAGAGCATAGCTTTTAAAATACTAAATTCGTGAAATACTAAATTCGTTTTTGGTGCGTAAAGTTTAAGAAATTGAACCAAAAACATATTTTTTACTATAAAAACAATATAGCCCGTAACATAGACAATTGGGAGAATGACGCCCAATAAAAATTATCGCCCTATTATCCACCTATCCACCTTTTTATTTAGTGACCTCTTTACCATATTTTAAAGCGCGTGAATGCGTGCCAAACATAAAAAAACAAAACAATAATAATAATAAACATAAAATTATGCGTTTAAAGACATAAAAATTTCATGGGCTAATTTCCTTAATTATTGATTTATTTTTAGTTCGGATTATAATAAAAAATTTTCATTTCGCTTGCTGTGTTCGTTGTGTTCTCCTCACAAAGCGTGGGTGACTCAGCAAATATAAGAATAAATAAATTTAACAAAAGTAATTATAAACTCATTCACTTTTGTTTGTTTTTGTTGTTGTTAATTTTTTTTTTTAATTTAAATTTTATCTGAAGACAATTATAAACGTGAAGGAACATATTTCGGTTTAAAAGAAGAACAAAATAATGTATTTTTTATATTAATATTGAAAAAAAAAAATAATAAGTTCTAAATAATTTACAATGCTGTTGCTCCACTTGTTTGCATTTAAGAACGTTTTGACGTCAGCTGCTTTTCAATTTGATATTCAGCGTAGAGTAAGGTCAGACTTAAGAAATATTTGATGGAAAAAGCTTAACTATTAAATAATGAATAATGTGTGTCTGTGGAATATCTTTTGAAAACAATAAAATATTAATTTTTAATGCTATACATAAATATGTATGTATGCATGAAATAATATTTTAAATGTGTCATTTAGGGCTTTATACGAGGGCGGGTCACTAAGTCGGTGATTTTTTGAATGAAACAGGAGCTTTTGACATAAAAAGTTATTTGATTTTTCAACATAGTCATCTTAGTTCAACGCTTCTCCAATTTTTTTTATCCCTTTCGAAAAATATGATTTGTAGAGGTCACCAAAATAGGCATTTGTTTGTGAGATGATTTCGTCGTTGGAGTCAAATATCTTTCCGCCGAGCCATTTCCTCAAGTTTGGGAACAAGAAATAGTCCCTGGGCGATAAATTTGGAGAATATGGCGGATGAGGGAGCAATTCGTAGACCAATTCATGGATTTTTGCCGTGCACCCTTGCATGGTCCCGTTCTTGGCGAATGGGGTGGTTTTTTCAATTCCTCATTGAATCGACCCAATAAGTTGGTATAATATTCCATTGATTGTTTCCCCCCTTTGAAGGTAGTCAATGTGGATTATACCGCGTGCATCTCACAAAAACCGTTGGCTGACAAACCCACCTTTGACTTATTTGGCGCCGAAACCCAATGTTTTGACTGAACAAAACCAAACACTCCTGTGAAGTTGTCACATGGTTGCGTTTGGGGTCGATTGTGGGCAAATGCGGCACCCATCTTGCGAAAAGCTTTCTCATACCCAAGTGATAATTTAAAATTGAAACCACTGAGCCATGTGAGATGCCTATGGCTTCCGCAAGTGATTTTTTTTTCGGGTGTAGAGACCTCTACTAGGCGTCCGGCTTCGGCATCTTCTGTGCTTGTACGGTCACGACGAAATTCAGCAAACCACTCTTTTACCATTGATGTTGATGGTGAAGAGTCCCCATGTATTTATCAAGCTTAGCCTTTATTTGACTGATGGTTTTTTCCGCAAAAAATAATGCTTAATGAGCACAAGAAATTCACTTTTTTCCATTTTCTTCTCAAAACGCGCGTGTCTGCTAGAAACGGCTGCCAAACGCAAACTAAATGACGCAGCTTGTTCAAATTTAGACAGGAGTCAGCTGACACTTGCCTGTTGATAAGCGCCATTTCAATTAAGAGGCTGGAAATTGAAAAAAAAAAACACGTACTTGTTGACCTGCCTTGTAATGGGTGTTTTTTATTGAGGTATAGAACTTTAAGTTGGCATCACTTTTTTAACTGGCGGCCATTTTGTCAGCTGTCAAGTGATTAATATTTAGTTTGGTTTGCCATTTCATCATGAACAGGTTGACAAAAGAACAACGCTTGCAAATCGTGCAAATTTATTTCGAAAATAATGGTTCAGTTCGCGAAGTTTACCGCAAGCTCCGTCCATTTTATGGTCGACATAATCGTCCATCAGAGCAATTAATTCGGTTAACCATGGATCGTTTTCGCACTACGTTTACTCTATGTGATAATACGCATCCGCAGAGACGTCGAACAGTGCGCACCGAAGAAACAATTGCCGCTGTAGAGCAAAGTCTTGAAGAGGACCCGAATGAATCGATTCGCCACCGTGCACAGCAATTGGAGCTTTGTCCATCAACTTTATGGAAGATTTTGAAGATTTTGAATGTGGATGAGTTGTGGTTCCAACAAGACGGCGCTACATGCCACACAGCGCACGTCACAATCGATTTATTGAAGGAAACATTCGATGAGCGCATAATTTCGCGGAATGGACCTGTCAATTGGCCACCAAGATCGTGTGATTTGACACCATTGGATTATTTTCTTTGGGGATATGTGAAGTCGCTCGTCTACGCCAACAAACCAGAAACGTTAGGGGACTTGGAAGCCAACATTCGTGGCGTTATTGCCAACATACGGCCCCATATGCTCGAAAAAGTGGTTGAAAATTGGACCTGTAGAATTGGCTTTATTCGAGCCAGCCGCGGCGGCCACATGCCCGAAATCATATTTAAACATTAATGGCATAAAATTATCCTTCCAATAAAGCCAAATTGATGGACATTAAAACGATTTTCTTGTGTTTTATTTCAATTCTAAGTTCTATACCTCTAAAAAAACACCCTGTATATGCATAAAATGTATCCACAATACCAGGGCGATTATTAAGCAATTTGACTAGAATTGATTGAATTCAATTGATTGAATTATATTTTACATTTTAGCGTAAAGTGCGCGGAATTTTATTTCTCGATTCGAACTTTTTCTCCATACCGAAAAATAACAAAAAATCTTTTGTAAACCCAATTAGGTAATACGAAAACAAATGTCAAGTGTGCAAGAGCACACACAATGGCGGTATTCAGTGTTTGATGCAAATGGTCTTGCGTAAGTGTAAATGCAAAATTTCGTAGCTATTCTTTAAACTCCAACAACAAAATACATATACAATCCAAAGAAAAGAAAACCATCTCTAACATCGACGTTCAAATCACTATGCTTAAACTATTTTCCTGGATATGTGTGTAATTAAAGTTGTCCACAGTTATTTCGATGAATCTGTGGCAAAATGGAAAAAGTGCTTAAGTCGAGATAAGCTGATTTTAAGTTAATGGTACTTCCATAATCTGCATATTTGAAAGTACCCCCGATAAAAATCTCAATTAATTTGTGTGATTTTTCAGGAAGTTGTAGCACTATGACTTCCGATTTAACTTATCTTTTTTAGACTTCTAATCTGATTTGGAACGCTTAAAAGTGCTCTCCTGCAAAACAGTAAAATATGACTTAAGCACTTTTTCCTTTTTGTCACAGAAATATCATTTATAATATTTAAATTTTCTTTCGTTACACTTACTTCATCATATACATATTTCCGCAGTCTGACCATAGCTTAGTTGTACAGCTTCTTTGTTTTTGAATAATTTTCTATTGATTGTTTGTGCTGTTTGAAATTATTTTTTGGCTTTTCATTTAATCATCCGAGAACACCTTTGAATTTGGAAGTGAAATTGAAAATTTTGTGTTAATATATTTTTTTTTATACAAATACAAACATAAAAAATTTCAATCAATATTTTCCTTTGTTTGTTTTGTATTAAATAAATTAATGGATCTCCCGGGTACTTTGTGAATACAGTGAAGGCAAAATAAATGTTACAGTTTGAAATGCTAATTGTTGGCCTGTTTCACAATATCGAAAGAAAACTTTCGACTGAAAATTCGTATTGAAAATATTAATAAAAATATGTAAAATTTGTTTTTTGTTTTCAATGTAAATATAAATATCGTGAAACAGCCACTATTTGTGCATACTATACTGTACGATAAAAATTTATTTAAATAATAAATTAATTGATCAAAATCATGACCACTTATTCGCATAATCGGTAAATGTCTATAGTTTCTAATAAAATTGCATTAAATTTAAGTTTTCATCATTAACTAAAAAATTAAATTTTTTGAGTTATGACGTTGTTTGAGTAAATGAGCGATATATATAAATATCGAGTCATAAATGCCAAAAAAGCTTAACCGACATACATATGTATATTTTGGACCTCTGGTTTTTTTTTAATAAATCGATTATTTACGATGGCAAATTATCGATTTTGGGGCAAAAAATTAAATTCGAAAACTATGTCTCTTAAACTGTTTAGGCAGTTATGGCACGATATGATCCAGCTATTTGGACTTTGTTCAAAAGAAATCTTTAAGGAAACAACGAAAGCAATGTTGTGAAAATAATTCTTAATTTGCGTAATTAATGATCTAGTGAAAAATTTAATCGGCCATTGTTTTTCTTCGCAATCATTAGTTTGCTGACGTTTTCTTTAGCGTTTCGAGTAATTAAGTTGTTTTATGAATTATGAATTAAATTATAATAAAATGCGTTGTTTTAACTGAATAAAAAGTAATATAAAAACAATTGAAAACTATCATCATCATCATACATAATTTCTGTTTGTTATATAGAATCAGCCAAAGAATTTCAAAGAAATTATAAATTATCTTACCAGGGCGTAATATGTCTTTCCGCTCACGCTCACGTCCTACACAGCCTTTGACATCACGTAGACGTTCTTTGTCCAGTTCTCGTGCCCAAAGCTCGGGAGCTTATAATTACAATGGATCATCCTACAATAGTGGTGCTTCGAATGGCTACACAACGTCCAGTTCTAGACCCTTAAGTACTGGCTACTATCCAAATGGCAACAATTCATCATCTTACTATCAGAGTCCTTATAACAGTAACTATTCGTCAAGAGATAATCTCTATGGCTCGGGCTCTTTAGCCCGCAACAGTTCCGGAAATCTGTACTACAGTAACGGTAATAAATCGGCATTATCATCAGCATCATCGAATTACCGCCATGAATATACAGCTGCTTGCTCCAAGGAGGGTAATTCTACTAGCAACGCTGCATCTGCTGCATCTGCTGCATCTGCTGCTTCTGCTACTACCACTTCTACTTTAAGCAAATTTCAAAATTCTTCCTCGTCTACATCTTCATTGAATCACCAACATATTCATCATCATTCGATAACCATTTCCCTAACGCCTCCCGGCAACCACGCCAACGTCAGCAATAGTAACTACACCAGTGCTTATAATAATTCCAACAACAATTACAAATCATCGCATTTAAAATCCTTTAAATCCTATACGCGTTCACCACATGCTTCCTCACCCTTAGCCTCATCGTCGAAATCTTCATCACCCCTATCTAGCTCTGCCGCTTCATCTTCAACTTCTTATGCATCTAAAGCTTCGGGCATGCATACTACTACCAACAGCACTTCCACCGCCATTTACGAAGGCAATGGCAAATATCAAACTTCCAACAATTGCTTTTCCTCCTCTACTTTAGCAGCTTCAAATGGTTACGATGGCTCGCGTTACTCCTCAAATCCCTACAGCAGCACTAGTGATCGTTATATCAGCCCTTATACTTCATCATATGACAAAGGAATAACCACAGCATCCCTTAGTTTCAATATGGGATCATCTGCCAATACTTCAAAGGGCTCGAATTCCTATTTGAATAAGTCTTCAGCACCGAATGCCTCCTCCAGATCTCTCAGCAAAACTAAATCATTATCAGGCTCGAATAGCAGCCTAAATGCATATCCCTCATCATCATCGGCCAGTAATAGTGGTAATGCATCAAATGCCGCTGCCATGGCGGCCATAGTTTCACGCAGCAATTCTTTAAGAGAGCAAGAGCGTAAGTCACGAACACGTTCACGTTCTCGTACGGCGGCTCACCGTTCGCTCAGTGCTTCGTCGGAGAAGAGTGAAGGCTATGAAGTACGTAGGTGGTACAAGAAATATTTAATTGTGTTCAATTTCCGTCATAATTAAATGTTTAACCCTTTCGTCTGAGATCGGCAAGAGCTATTTTTGCGAAAGAAGCCTAAAACTATATTTACACTAGCTGAGTTTTCGCCTGATTTCAGTGGAAAAAAATTAATATACTCGTATGAGGCTATCAGCGTAAAAGTTGTGTAACCTCAAACTGTTTAATTATTTAATTCCTCTATTAGTTTACTATATTATGTTCTGTGCAAAAACTACTTCTCAGCTCCATCTCCTTTTGAATACCAAAAGGTGGCTTACTCTACTTTTGTATAGATCGTTGGTAATGTAACCAGAACAGCAACGAAAAAAACGTGGGTTACACCACTTTTGCGCTAATGGCCTCATATTATTTATTATTGTATTTATTTTTCATCTGACTCAGCTGAGAATTGCATACGAGTATATTCTCTAAATATAAAACTCTTAGAGATAACTATTGAAATCCTACTAAAACTCAGACAGTGTAAACGAAACGTAACTTAAATTTTTTTTTGAATATTGAAGTTAAAGGATTATATTGAAGGATTTGTGTTTATTGTTGGCTAAGCGCTTCTAGATGCTGCATAGGCAAGAAACTTATCTGTGGACTTCAATAAACAATTCTTGGAAAAGCTAAAAGAAATTTACATATGCTTATATGTATGTGACCATCTCCGAGAAAAGGGACCTAGTGTGTGAAAATTAAGTTTTGAGAAAAACGCATTTCATCTTATTCTACACCCTTTTAGGTACCAGAATCCACTCTTAAGTCCAACCCCGTTTTTTGACACACTAGAGCCCTTTTCTCGGAGAAGGTCCCATATAAAGACTCCAAACAAACAATATAAACTCTTCAAAGTAATTCAATGAACTTAATGACGAATAAACCTACAGTAATTTCCCCTTAATTGATTTTTTTATTGGATAGATTATGATGCAACTAACCATGTAAATAGTTTATTAAATATTAAAGGTATTCATTTCAGTTTTTTTTTTGTTGGAAAAATGGAAAAATGTAATTTTTTTACAACAAACACAGGAAAAAAAATTCAACTTTTGGTGAATTTTTAAATTCAACTTTTGGTGGAATTTTTTTTCCTGTGTTTGTTGTAAAAAAAATTACATTTTTCCATTTTTCCAACAGAAAAAACTGAAATGAATACCTTTATTATGTTAGTCGATTCACTAACTCAATAAAATGATTTTTCAATCAATTGGAGATCAATTGAGCGGAAACTACTGTATGCACATATAGTACAAAAGTTACTTCTAAAATGTTTCTAAACTTTCAAAAATTTCTTACAAAATTCATCATGTATTATTTAAAGTATTGTCTATTTACTTTCGTCATATTTCAAAACAAATACCTACTGAATTATAATAATAATATGTATTAAGAACACCAGAAAAAAACCCAAAATGCAACCAACTGAAGTCAAATAAAATTAAAGTAGCTTTCAAAAATTACTTTTTTTTTAAGTTAGACTTTTCAAAAGAAAATTTTTTAAAGAGTAGAAAGACAAGAACTTGTGGAGTTCGAAAATTTTCCACAACGACATCTCTCTCGACAACGATATCTCTTTCGAAAAAAATCGAATAAATTTAAAAAATCAAATTAACAAGAATTTTTGGATATATGTATTAAAAATAATACTTTTCTGAAAATGTTCAGTATATTTTAGTGAAATTTGTGGCGTTGACTGAAGTAGTTAGCAGGTTGACCATAAAAACGAAAGTCCTGGGTTCACGCCCATTCACCGACAAAGTCGTTAAATAACAACACCACGCATTTTTCTGATGTATCTCTTTTTGTCAGTTGTTATAGGAAAGTTCAAGTGATGAAGGCATAGGCATTGGTCACTGAGCTATACCGACATCAGCGGATACTAATCGTAATGTAACATCAGAGAGCCCTGCTTCGTCGGTATTGTGTAGCAGAATCATCGGCGAAGTAAAATAACCAATAAAATGGCTACTAAACACAGCTTCGAAAATTTAACACGGCTCATTAACACCAGAGGCGCTGCAACGCTGCCTTTCACTACTTTTCGCTATCTCTTCCTTTATCACTTGTCTTCTCTATTACTAGCCCTTTCCTAAAAAAGGCAACACCTAGTAATAGATGTCTGAGTGTTACCTCACTTAAGAGTTTTGTGTGCCTGTAGCCTCTCTGCAGCGGTAAAATTCCTTAAAATTTATTTAGCGATTACGAGTAAAATTGTGTAACTTGTATTGCAAAGTTTAACATCTTAATTTCATGCAGCACTTGAGGTCATTGCTAAGACTTTATAACTTTTTATTTTTCAAAACATTTAATCAAACTAGATTTAGCTTTAGCTATAAGAATTACTAAATAAAGCTGCTGTTTCGTTAGCACAAAGTATACGGAGTTAAAGAAAATAAGTGATGAAAAAAGCTAGAATTATCTGCGAGAAAGGGTAAACTATAGTATATTTGTTATTACGTTGTTAACGAAATAATCAAAAAGAAACAAGAGACAATTTGTATATTGTGAAATGAAGAACAGAACATTTGTAAAAAATTAAATAAAAGAATTTCTTGTGTTGAACTGAAAACCCGAATATTAAAAAAGTGATTGAGATTTGTTTTCAAATGATACCAAATTTAGTTTTAAGCAATTTCATTCAAAAACATTATTAGTATTCCCCTTTTAATTACAAAAATCATACAGCGAATGAGACCACAAAGTATAAAATGAAAATACGTTTGAAATGAAAGAATTTGTTGTGTTGAGTTAAAAGACAGAAGGTGAAAAAGGTTATTTGTATTAAAAAAGTGTTTAAACTTGGTTTTCAAATGATTCCTGATTTAACTTTAAGCATTTTCATTCAAAAATATTAATTGTAACCTTTTAGTCCCGATTCACACACCTCAACTTTTGTTGTAAGCTATAATAATAAAGAAGGAGAAGGAAATACAAATATCTCTTTTATTTGGCAGCTGCATTAAAAGTTGAAGTGTGTGAACCGGGGCTTACTTACAAAAATCGCACAGCGAATGAGCGCACAAAGTATAAAATGAAAATATGTTAAATCAATGTCACTAAGAAAGAAGCATTAAAGAAGACACAGGTACGTACTGAGTGAGCGAGTCATTCCGAAAACACAATTATCTTCCGTCTCGTGACATCTCTGTGCACTTTGTGTCGTTAGCTCAAGAAGAGCAATATAATTGCTACTATTCATTACTTTACTCGCTGGCAAATAAATTAGATTTAGTATAACAGAAGAGTTTAATACGTACCAACAAAATTGTTTGTCATGACGAAAGGGTTAAAACCATTATTTTTAAAGAAATTTGCATTCAACAGGAAAACTAAAAAAATATCACATAGAAATATTTAAAATGTGTATTTATTAATGAAGTTCTTTTTTTAACATTTAGAGCGGTAGCGAAACACGTCCTAGCCGTTCACGTGCTGGTAGCACAGCTAGTACAGTTTCAGTCTCCACATCCACCTCGGCCACAGACGATAGGAAAACACGTGATAAATCCGAAAACAGTGGTGATAATATTGACTATAAGGCTCTATGGGAAGCTGTTAAGTAAGTTAAAATGTGTCAACTTACAAGAGTGGAAGAAATTCCAGATGGACTTTTGCGACCTCTTTAACATTTTAAGCGCAGAAATTAGATCTAATTTTCGTTAATTTCTTTTACAGATTGGAAAATGAAAAACTTAAACAACAACTGAAGAAAAAAGATGATGAAGTTGTACAAACTAGAGCCACTCTAGAAAGATTTGCTAATGCTGTAAGTAATTTAATTAAATGTTTTTTTTTTTAATTCTACAATTCAATTCTACAACATTGAGCTCTGTTCACATGGTATGTTATTGTTGGATCCACATGAATAAGTATGGATATATTTCTTTTGTAAAATAAATATATTCCATCTTATCGTGGTTGGCGTACTTCGACTTTGACTTCGACATTTTTGTAATAGATTAAAGAAAACTGTAAAATTTTTTATTTAATCTAGTACCATAATATCGTGGTCGAAGTTCAAATACGCCAACCGCGATAAGTGCCATTAATTGGTTTGGTTAAGAGCGTATTCTATTACGATCTAAATATAATCTGCCAACGATTATCAACTTTATGTCGAGGGACTTCCAAATGGAGTGTATCAATAATGATTTTTCGTCCATGATCGAAAGTATTTTCTCAGCACATTTAGCTCATGAACAGAATATCCAAGTTATAAGACATACATGCATACATATCTCTGTCTGTTGGATTTGTACCACTGTGCAGAACCCATTTTGCGCCTTATTGATATACATACATAAATACATTTACGACAGGCCAATAAGAGCCGAAATAACATGATATTCGGTGCTACCCTAAAAATTTTCATTGTGTTTTGCGTGCAAATTCGTGGTAAAAATAATTCGAGGAATCAAAATTAAAGTTGATGTCATCACCAAATAATATTTTAGAAAACTAATGGCTCGATTATAGGTGGCAACCGAACTTTAGTTGCGTTACCAGTTGTAATAATGTTATTAAGTACGCAAGTGACAACTAAGGGCTCTTGATTTCAGTTGACATATTGCAGTAATATTTTTTTGAAGCAAGAGATAGAGGAAGGCTTCATTCTTTTACAACTCTGCTTTTTGCAGGTTTTTTTGTAATAATGCAGTTTTGCAGCGCCTCTGGTGTTAAATAAGGCGTATTAATTTTTTTTGCGGCTGCGTTTATTAGCCATTTTATTGGTTATTTGACTTCGCCGATAATTCTGCTACACAACGAAGGAGGGTGCTCTGATGTTACATTAGGATTAGTATCTGATGAAGCCGGTATAGTTTTTAGTGACCATATTCACTGGCCTGCATCACATCAACTTTCCTACAACAACTGATGCAAAGGGACACTAACGTCAGAAAAATGCGTGGTGTTGTTATTTAATGACTGTCGAGACCGGGCTCGAACCCAGAACCTTCGGTTTTGTAGTCAACGTGCTAACTACTTCAGCCAACGGCACCCTCTATTGCAGAAATATTAAATGAATTAAACCATTCCTCCTTGAAGAGCGAACATATGCTTTAAACCTAAAAAAGGAAATTGTTAATTAAAAATTATTCTAAGCAATGGCATTTCCGGCCTGTCCCACAATGTCACCAGAAATCGTTCGATGGACAAGTTGTATTGCAAACAACAATAACATTAGAAAATTTGTTTTTGTTTTCAATACAAGTTGTCGATCGAACAATTTAGGGTGACATCGTGGAACAGGCCGTTAATCACAGTGGAGCTGGTAATTCTATAGGATTTGAATTGTTCCTTAGTTTGTACTTCCTTCTCCTAATCCAAAAATAGTTGTCATCATCTTTATGATTAAAATTTGTAGAGCCTTTTTTACTTAAGACTTTTCTTTTTAACTCTTATATTTCTTATATTTCTTAAACATTATTTTCAGTTGCCAATCTGTCATAATCGGATTGTAAATAACTTTAAGGCAATTGGAGAAAGTTGCCAAATATAAAAATAAATTCGGTTGTGTTGCCGGTTGACAATGCAACTAAAGTTCAGTTACCATCCATAATCGGGACAATAAATTTTCCATCGTACAGCAACAGTCGTTTGAATTTTTAGAATGCTTTGCCAAATGTGAAATTTCGTATGTTTTTAGAAATCATTGCGATTGTTTAATTTGTAAAGGGAATTGAATATCAACAACTAAACAAAAGACAAAAGATTTTGTAGGCGCAGAATGTCCACCCACATCAACCTGCCTAACCTAATTGGTAACCCCTTAAAAAAACCGATTGATTCAAACACATGAAATCACAAAGTGATACACTATATGACAAATACACATCATGTGAATGGAGCTTTGTATAGGAAAATAATCCCAACTATTGCTGAAGTCGTTGAGTCCTGTTGACGGCTTAAAAATGGCAGTTATATATACACGTTTGGCAGAGTTTTCGTTAATGAATAAGCATATAGCCTAATTTTTTGCCGTCAGCTAGATGTTCTCGATAACGATTTAAGTAATTGCTGGAAAATGTGTTGTAAAATATCACGCTACACTATGGTTGGAAAAGAAACATCTATTATAAATATTATTATAAATATTGTTTATAAGATAAAAGCAAAATTGTTTGCTTTGCTATTTTAAGGGGTTTTTGCAATACAACAACTTTTGGGAATATTTATTTATACAAAACATTTAGGATGATTCGTTTTAATCTATTGTATAAAGATACTCTCACTTAACTCTCCAAAAAAAAATCATAATAATTTAAAACTTTTGTTAAGAAAAAACAGCGCTTTTCTCTCTCTCCCTGATAAAATTGCACTTAATGTATTCTCCCAAAAACCCTGTAATAATTTTTATAAAAGGGAAATTTAATATATGTACATATACTAAAATAAATACCCAATAACCGAGATGAAGAACCCTACACACTGCTTTGCAACCCTTTTTCTTTTATTTGTAAAATTAACCCCGCCCCTGGTTCTAAAACTTGAACATTTTCTCAAAGTATTGAAACACTTTAAATTTTATTTGCACCGCTAATTTGAAAACAATCGATCAAAAAATCAAACGAACATTTTTTTTTTTTGCAAATTAATAACTTTTGCAGACCACTAAAAATTCTCTGTCAGAGATTGAAAAGCGCGAAAGGAGAGCTATGGAACGAAAACTTTCCGAATTGGAAGAAGAGCTTAAGGTAAATACCTTTGAACAAAATTTCTTTTTAATTTTTCCTTATGTTTTTTCTCTACCTCTTACACAAATAAAATAATGCAGAACTTTATTTTTTTTTATTTTTTTTTTGTTTTAAATAACCTTTGCCAGACTTAAACAAAACAGCCTCTCTTTGTTTTATTTTGTTGTTTGTTGTTGTTTTACAAATACACCGAGATAATTTACATAATTATTTTTTTTAAATATTATTTTTGGTTTTGTTTATACGCTTTTTTTTTGTACTTACACCATTAATATTTGAAAAAAATTTTCTTTGGCTTTTAGCTTGTTTACACATACTACATACATATATATTTATTTTTTTTTTTACAATTGTACCGTCTTTCTATGTATTTATTATTTTAATTTTTTTTGCCAAAAAAAAAAAAGAAAATGCCTTTATATTATTATTAATCTTAAACCAAAAAAAAAACTTGCTGTCATTATGTGTGCAAAAAGTAATTAGTTTTGGCTTGCCTCAAAAAATATTGCAAGTATTGCACTGTGCAGTGCAGTAAGCAAGCCATATACACGTGAAACTGGAGCATCTTGGCACATTGTGGCCGATAGCAAAATCAGTGGTAATAACAGTATCGATAAAATACAATAAAATTCAAAGTAAAACTGTATTCAAAGCTATTTTAAAAGCAATTAAAGAGAGACAAAGTTGATCACTTTGTTCTAGAGATGGGCGCGTGTTGCATTTGCTCAACACGACAACACCCGAAGAAGAATAGAATAGGATGCACCCTAACAATTTTGTAGAACACGATACTGCACAACACGCACCAAGTCAAATTGAATAGCAAGAAATCATTTTTTTATATTCAAATAAATACAGTTTGTCAAAAAAATGTTTTCAATGCTCAAAAATTCTATTAATTTTTCATTCAAACATAAATTACAACAACAAATAAATTCCTTTTTGATTTGTTTTTGCGCATACCGTTATACCCCTTGTAATAAATGGTACACTACACCCTTTTAGACGCGGAAAGTTTACTTTGAAAAGTCTTAGGGCCTGTTTCTCTAAATGCGAACGATAGATTCGATCGAACATTTATATTAAAAACAAAAACAAAAAACTGGAACTTGTTTTTGTTTCTAACATTAATATTCGATCGAATCTATCGTTCGCATTTAGAGAAACAGGCGGTTAATTCAGCTGGGAGAAAGACAAAAAGAAATAGTACTCCTTCCTCTATCTTTCACACAAGTGAATTGAGACTTTGCAAAGTAAACTTTCCGTGTCAAAAAGGGGTATTAGCAAAGTTTTGGCAGACATAATCAATCATTACAAAAAAAAAAAAAAAAAAACAACAACAGAGAGCAAACAATTTCTCGTACGCGGTGTCACAGCAAATCAGTACTGACTGCGGGGTAAATATATCACATGAAAGTGTTCGAAACGTGCTGCAAAATCATGAATATTTTTCCAGAGTAGCTAGCAAGAAAAACTCTCCTGCCAGCTCAAAACATTGAAAACTGACTGAAATTATCTATTGACCATATTTCTTTTCCTTTGGAGTACTGGGAGAATGTAATTTTTTGTGATGAGACAAAGCTAATGTTTTATTATCACAAAGGACCATAAAAAGTTTAGCACAAGCATGTGTCGTCAGAGAAAATAAAAATTTAATACCCATAGTAACGTCTTAAAAATTATATATAAGATTGTACATCATACAAGGGAGTTGGTGAAATGCGGATTTTAGAAGGCATAATGAACCAAGGAAGTTTATCTTGATATTCAACACAACGACCTGAAGCAAAAATCGTCTCTCTGTAGGACATTGTTGCTATATAACAGCCGAAAAGATATTGACACTCCAGCACAAAGTACTGACGTGAACCCCATCGAAAATTTGTGGGCTCATCTAAAGAAAAACCTCTAGGAAAAACAAAGGACAGTTAATAGGTGTTATAAAGGAGGAGTGGGAGAGAAAATACCTGAATAATATAGTATATAACCCAATTCATTCGATGTCCAGATGTTTACAAATGGTAATTGATGCTCAAGGAGGGCACTCAAAGTATTAGCAGAAAAAAAATACATTTTAGGGAAATAAACACACTATTTATTGAATGTGATATAAATTTGAAAACATTTATTTGACAGTACAAAACCTGAACTATTTTATTTATAAATTTGAAAACATTTATTTGACAGTACAAAACCTGAACTATTTTGTCGTTGAAGTAATATTAATTTTTTAAGTAATATCTTATATACATATATACTATATAAATACGGCACACATTGTTTTTGTCGTACACTTTTAAGTATCTTATCGTCCACCAATAATGGTGAGACATACATAGTTTAAAAGTTATTTTTGTCTAGATATGCACAATATAAATGTTTTTTCAAAAGTAAGTAGAAAAAAAACGACTTTCTTTTCTCCGTTTTTGTTTTGTACACATATGCTTATAATAAATAGGTGGCAAGTGGTCTAATTTAGACCACCAGGCGATCCTAGTAGTTATAAACAACGAGAAGGTGCACATAAAAAAAATATCCAACATTTTTGGAATTCACTTCAAAACCAGCGTTTCTTTGAAGAGTATTTGATTTTTTACAGCAATGAAAACATTTTTTAGACAAACTGTATGTATTTGTTTTTTTTTCAAGAATGTTCAAATGTTTGTCGCGTCATCATATGATGGAACGATTAGGTTAAATTCTAATTCTAGCTTTTATTGACATTCTTATACTCATGCTTAAATAATTTTTGGGCATGTCCTGTTCACCGATGTCGACAAAAACGTTTGGTTCAAAAATCACATTTAAAGCAAAAGTATTTTTTTTTAATTTTGCTTTGCAAGCTTGATTCTCTTGCATCCGTTGTTTTTCTTCTAACGAGTTAATCAATTTGGCAAATGGAGCATTTAATTAATGAACCTTTTGTATATTAAAACATTATATTAAAAAAATATTATTTAAATTAAAACAGTTTGGCAGTTTTGCAATAGTTTGAAATTCCTTATTTATTTTTCCTTGGTTTAATTATTGTTTTCTTTACACACAATACTGAAGTATTTAGTTATTTTTAGCAAACAATAAAACTTTTGTTATATTTTTTGTGTGTTATTACAAAAAAAAACCAAAATAATTTATTTTTAATGAAGATTCAAAATGAAATAATTAAATTTAATAAATTTGCGTCGGGGAAGTTCGAACGACAACTTGTATTGAAAACAAGAAAATTTATTGTTTTCTATATATGTACATAAGTAATAGATTGAACGTTATCTGTCAGTCAGACTGTTAGATATAAAAATCTACAAATCTTCTTTCGCTACTAGCATATTAATGTCAAAAGTTTGAAAAACGTCTCAAATGTTTTAATAAGTACTTATTGCCGTTCTCGCTAATGCTTTCGTTGTAAATCCGCCTACTGCGACGAGAGTAAATATGAATTCGAAAGTTCTTTAAAAAAATTTAATGAAGCTTTATTTAAATTCTAGGAGACAACTTATTATTTACTTAACAGACCAATTTTGTCAATTTATTTGCAAACATTCGACACATTTCTCTCTGCCTTTATTTATATACATATGTGTGTAATTATGATTTATTTTTACAACATCATCTTCATTAACCATTTCATCGTTTCACGTCATATACAAACTATATTTTAAATACATACTATAAATGATTGTTGTTTCGTTTTTTTTTTCGAGTTTTTTTAGTTTATCATCCATATACATATACATTTTTTTTCTCGTCAATGTCATGCCATTCATTCATTATTTCAATTGTACGTTGTCAATCATATTGTAATTTGTGTACATCCCCCCTTTATGCCGCGCGTACTAGTTACAACCTGTCATATGTTTTTTTTTACTTTACCTTGCGAAACGCAAAATAAATTTTATTATTGTTTTTCTGAGCACGTTAACAAAAATGTTATTTATAAATCTTTTTAACGGCCTACTTTTGGGTGTTGTTAAGGAATATTTTGTACATTTCCATTTTGAAAACACCATAATAGCATAGACAGACGGCAGCGTTAATTTGCATTAACTGCCTTAATTCAAATTAACTTGTGAATTATCCCCATGCCAATGCGCATTTGATTTGAAGTAAATGCACTAAATGAAAGTGAATTAATACTGAATTTACCTATTTCAATATGGCAGCACCGTCAACAATCAATCAAATACTGGTTGATGAGTGAATTAGATACGTACTGCTTGAAAAGGTGTGCGACTTGGCTACGAGTACATTCAGTTAATGGGGTTTGTTTTGGATAAAACAAATCATCGGTTGGTTATTGGTTTGCTGCAATAATAATGTATTTTGAATATCCTGTACCGCAAACCAATAACTAACCGACGATTTACTTAATGCAAATACTGTCGTCTGTCAGGGTAAATTTTTAATTCACATTAGTTAGCTTTTAATGCAAATTAACGCTGTCGTCTGTCTACGCTATAAAAGTATGCAAAGATTTTGTTTGGCCTTTAATATTAAATTGTTTTTTTTTAGTTTTCACTTCCTATTCACTTTTTTTGTGTTAATCGTTTTCACCATTAATTTTATTCCGAAAACTCCAATCAACAATTTCAATTACCCATTTATCATTTAATAACCAAATTAAACCCCCCCATTGCTCAAATTGTTTGTGTTTTGCATTCATTACATTCTCTTCTTTTTATTTTATTTTTTTCTCTCTCCACGTCTCAACAAATTTTATTCCTGTAATTATAGCTACTACAGAAGCTAAAGAATGAGAATGAACGTTTACGTGCTGAAAATCGTGCTCTTACCCGTGTTGTCTCTAAGTTGACATCGTCAGCCCAGAGCCAATTGTCAAAAAGCAAACAATAAGAGAAATTAAAACAAAACAAAACTAATTAGAACATAAATCAAATGCCTATATACTCGACTTTATATATTTATCACGATAGATCTAGGAACAATTGAAACTTAAAATTGTATTTATGGGATAAAACATATTGAAAATCTTATTACAATTTACGCTTTTTACATACATACATAGATACATACATACTCCCCTCTCCAAAAAAAAGTAGTTAAAATAAATTTTGATCCAAAATAATTTTTTTTTTGTTTCATTAAAAAAATTGTATGTTGTTTAATATTTATTCTATTTAAATTAAGATTTTGCAGTCAGGCGCATTCCTTCGACAATTTATTTAAAATATGAAAACGATTGTTTTAAATTGTCTAAAGGAACGTTTTCTTTCGACAGTATGGTCCTGGCTATTAATAATAAAAGAAATATTTATGGAGTCAAGTACATTTAATTTTCTAGGGATAATTTGTTTTTTATGTCAAATTAAATTAGCTTTTATAAAATATGTTAAATTTAATAAACTTTGGCTGAATTCGAAATTCACACTGTGTTTTGTGTTGTTAAAAAAAATATGTATTTACATACTATCTGTCTTATTCATAAAAAATATTTCTGTATAATAAGAGGTTTATGAAACAAATTTTCTATGGAAATTTGATTAATAAACCTTTTATAAAATCAAAATATTTTTTATGAATTAGGCCCTATATATTGACAAGTGAGCACCCAAATTAACGTATATAAGACCATATAAAATATTTTTATTTTGTTTTTAAATTTTTAAATAAATATTTCTTAAATATAAATCGAACCTGGACCATATTTTTCTTAATAATACATTAAACAGCTGACTACACAACATTACATATATTGACAGCGACAGTCAACATCATAAGCACCTGATAGTAAAGTATATAAATAAATATGTACATATATATTTCAGTGGTGACACTGTCAAATATTTCACATTTATAAAACTAAAATTACGTAAATAAAAATTAAGTATAATTAGAAGCATGATATAATTTTAAAAGGTACTCGTACACTGCAGAAGCCCAGCCTGTTACTGTATACATTGCAGATAAATGTCAAACTTTGTTTACAAGCTGCAAAAATGTTAGTGTATGTGTGTGAATAAAATGTTTATAGTGTTGCCAATGAATTTTCACAAGGGTGTGTCTGCAATTACTTATTGAAGAAAATTACACTACACATCTTTTGTGTAGGTTAAAATTAAAAGAAAAATAAATAAAAATAGAACCCAAAGTAGAATTACACACAGATTATACAAGAATTTAATTCCATGGCCTACACATGTGAGTAGAAATTGCACACTATTTAACTACACACAGATTGGCAACACTGTATAACTATAATCATGCAGGAATGCCGCGTCTGCAATTGTACTTTAGTTACCCTGTAATTCCTATTTTTATAAACAAAAGACATTTGTTTCTGACAATTTTTCGTTTGTTTATACCAACAAAATACATGTGTTTTTTGGTGTTGGAATTTTGTTGTAGTCGTGCATGTACCTAATATAATTTTATCATGATTAGAAGTAAAATAATTGCTTTTAAAAACCAGCTTTTATTTAAATGCGCTAAAAAGAATAAAATAAACTGTTCACTTAAAATTTTTACTATAAATTTATCACGTCAGTACACAATTTGTATGGTATAAAAAGCTATTGCGAGATTTATCCATCTAGATATCTACGACAAGATTGTGTATATAAATATACATTGTGCAATGACGTTTTAAGCTGATAGTAAAAGTATATTACGTAACAGTCAACGCCAATTGTAGTCGTGTTGTTGTGTAGTCAGCTGTTGTCTATGTGTTTAATGCACACATGTACATATATGGTTCAAGTTTGATTTACATTTGCAAAATAAGGGTTTTCATGAGAATGTTCAAAAGTCTCTCAAACTGTGCAATTGTGCATTTTTACATTCTCGTAAATAAAATGTCAAAAATTGTATAGAAATTTGTTAAGTTTGCCCAATAATTTTTACTCGTAAACTTAAGCTGTGCAATTGTGCATTTTGTAAACAGCTTCTTGCTTTTTTGGATTTCTTTAGGCATATTTGGACCATAGCTGTTAAGTAATGATTACTAATCGTAATGATTACTAATTTGATTACTTTTTTTAAAGGTGAAGAAATGATAAAATTAGGATTATATTCAGTTTCGTAATCAGTAATCGTGATTACGATTACTAATAATGGAAAAGTAATCTGAATTACTTAAAATTAAAAGTAATCAAAAAGTAATCCGACTACTTTCAAAGATTACTTTTGATCCTTAATAAATAATCAAAAAGAATCAAAAGTAATCCTTAGAAGTAATCGGATTATTTTTTGACTACTTTTGATTCTTTTTGATTATTTTTAGTAATTTTAAGTAATTCAGATTACTTTTCGATTATTAGTAATCGTAATCAATTATTTATCAGCAATTCTTTTAAAGGCAATTATATAATTATTACGATTCTTTTTAAAATGTAATCTACTTGATTACTAATCGTAATCGAAATTTAACAGCTCTGATTTGGACACACACACACACATTTTTTTAATTTTTATAGAAATATGGTTTTAAATTAAAAATTGCCTGAAATTTTCTTAGGCCCAAAAATTGACTTCTCAATTAAGTGTCATTTATCTATAAGTGCCACTTAAGTACCGAGTTCATTTTTTCAGTACAAAGTTGAAAGATATTTAAATGGACAACCTTGTGTACTTAAATCACATATTATTGTGCTTGTGTGTGTTTATTGAAAACATGTACATGAACATCATGTGGTCGTATTAAAAAGAATTTCGTTTAATTTTCATAAATATATAACATATACAATATGTATATAGTTTCATATCATGGAAAAATAAATAAAAAAAAATCAGGGGCGTCATGAATAAAATTCCGCGTAAAATTTCTCCCTTTCCCAATTAGATTTGTTTGTTTTCCCTATTATTTGCTTAAGTTGGAATTTTTCCCTGGGAAACATTCCACGTGGAATTTTATTCATGATAGCCCTGATTAATTCTGATGTTCTTTTTTTTCATATACAAGGCAATTATGAATAAAATTCCGCGAGAAATTTTTCCTTTTCCAATTAGAATTTTTGTTTTCCCTATTACTGGCTATTAGTTGGAATTGTTCCCCGGGAAAAATTTCTCGCGGAATTTTATTCATAATTGCCCTGATAATGGAAAAGGGAGAAATTTTACGCGGAATTTTATTCATGGTAGCCCTGAATGTGTTTTTAAGCAATTTTAGTTTTCTTTACTTTGATAACCTAACTTTTTTGTTTATAATAAGCAGCATTTATTTAAAAAGCCTTCCATAATACTGGGAAATTTTTTAGTGCTGCCGTCCTTGCAACGTAATTTAATAAGAACTTTAATTAACCACTGAAAAAATGAAGCTACATTTAAATGCCACTTAAATTTAGCTAAATGACATAATTTTTTGTTTTCCCTATCACTTGCCATTAGTTGGAATTGTTCCCTGGGAAAAATTTCCCTGGGAGTTTTATTCATAATTGCGCTGTATATATCATAGATCTAAAAGCGTACACTTTTTGAACACTTAGTGGATATCATTTGTGTTGAATACTCGTATTATAGAAATCGTAGTTGATATTTCCGAAAATAACAATTTTTCCGATTTGACATGGATTTAGAACAAACAACCTTTCTGAAAAATTATTTATTGGAACACATTCGTTAGTAATTTCATGAAGTTTCTGTTTTTTTTAACCCCCGACCAAAAAAAGGGGTGTTATAAGTTTGTAGTGTGTCTGTGTATCTGTCCGCGTCCATGTACAGCCCAAACGGCTGGACCGATTTTGATTTAGTTTTTGTTTGAAAGGTGACTTTATCGAGAAGGTTCTTAACTATGTTTGAAGAAAATCGGTCCAGCCGTTTAGAAGATATCACATCTTTTCTAGATATATCGGGGATTTTTAAAATTTTTAATTTTTGTTATTCTGAAAAAGTACGGCATGAGTTGCCGTTTAAATATTTTTTCAAAATTAATTTGTATATAAAAAAGTAATTAAAAAATAGTTACAAAAATTACTTTATATAAAATTTTTTTAAATAAACATTTCTAAGCTCTAAAAATATTAATATCCATTTAACATGTATTTCAAAATCGCGTTAACGTAATAAATATAACATAGTGTGAATTTCTCAAAGTTTTAGACCAAATTTAGTTCAAAATATGAAAATTTATAAACCACCAAAAACTGTTTAAACAAATTATATTATAAAATAACCAAAAAATAATATTAAAAAGAAAATTTGTAGTTAGTAGAAATTTTTATTGCCCACTGTAATCAACAAATTTATCAAATCCTTACCCTACGTCTACACCTGATATCTTTTTATCATAACAAAAGTCAAACTTTGGCCCAATTCATACGAGGATTTAAAAATCTTGTTTTATTTTAAATTCTCTTTAAAAGTTGCTTCTAAAAACATTGTACATTCATACGATGATTTTTCCATTTTTCTAGGTTTGATTTTTTTTGCCTTCAAAAATGGTATCAGTGTTGCCAGTAGATTTTAAAAAATCGATTTCCCCTACATGTTAAAAAAATGTTCCAATACGAAAATCTAGAAATTTCATTAATTTTAATTTAAAAAAAGATTAATTAAAAACATTTAAGTCCTTATTTTAACATACATATGTAGTTCTTGTGTATTAAATTATTTAAAGTGACTACTTCTGCGTTCAAAATTAATGCATTCTTCTCTACAGATTTTCAGAAATTATCTTATATATAATACAAATTTAACATAAAGCTGCATTTGAGATTTCTCCATTAATGGAGTTTATTAAGACTTAAGATAGATAGATGTAAGTGTAATTTCTTTAATTATTAAGTCATTGTTTAATTGATGCCCATATTCTATTTCCTGATGTGTCTGCCATTAGATAAAAGTCTGTGTAATTTCGAGCAAAATCAAATTTTGAAACGGTTTATGAGCAAAAATATATTTTAATTATGGTTCTTTTTTTATTTATATACAAAAAATGCAATCTGAGTATAAAAATACCTACGTTTTGTCAAAGTATTATTAATACTTATAAATAAAGAAACGTTTTGGCCAAAATAAAATATTTGTCCGATATTCCCTATAGTCCTATATTAGCGACAAAATAACCTACAGGTAACACTGTTTTCTATTATAAAAAGCTGTTGTCGCATTGAACGAAAAAATAAAATAAAGCAACATACCAAAAATTAAAATATGTGTAAAGAAAATTTGAAAAAAACTCGGAAAACGAAAAATGTGATTTTTTTTCTACACCTTTGGTTTTCTATACCGTTCGCCTACAAACTACAAAAATCGTGTTTCAAAAAATCATTGAAAAATCAACGTGTGAATTAGGTGTTTGTATTGAAAAATAATTTTTTTATGTTAGCTCTTTTTCCTATATGGAATTTGACATTTGTCATGATAAAAATATATCAGGTGTAGACGTAGGGTTAGATATTAAAAAAAAAAAAACAAAAATATCGAATATCTAACATTCATACATACATATTATAAATACATATACATATATTACGCAACATCCCACCATCAGTCTTTAAAAATATTTATTCAACTAAATACTATCAACACACAATGAAAGTACGTACATACATACAAGTATTAATTTAAAGACTCGTAATACGACGACTTCATTCTCTTCGCTTCCAAATTCACCTTAAGAGAGAGAGATACAAATTCGTAAACCAGCTTCCAATTGCTATACGTCTGCGTAAACTGGCTTGCCAAATGATTTTCAAATAGAGATGACGATGGCGAACCGATCGTTTTGTGAAGATGATGCTGAGGATGAGTATGAATGAATGTTTTCTTCATCGTTTTGTATAAAAGTTTTATCTTAACTTTTAAATTGTGTTGTTGTTGTCTGCTGTCTCTATAAATAATTGAAATTTCCCCATTCATTTTTATATCCTCATTTTCATTTTCCCTGTCATTTTGACCTTCAAATTGTCCCTACTTGTTGTTTTAGTATTCTCTATACAATATGAAATGATAAGACCCCTGTTTTACTATTTTATTTGAACTTTTAGTTTAACTTATAAGAAAACAATAAATTTATACAATACAAATATATATAAATAAAATTTGTTTAAATAAAATATTAATTAATAATTTTTCTTTTGATGGTTTGTTTTTTTATTTCACGTTTATATTTTAACTAGAAAACTTTTTTGATTTAACAAGTCTTAGGAATGAACTAATTTTTTTACCATATCGTTTTTAAATAGTTTGCATAAATTAATTTTTTTTTAAATTGTTCAAATTGGTATTGAAAAATTTGTAAACATAATAAATATTAAAAATATGTAATTTAAAAAGTAGAATTTGCTTAAAATAAAATAAAATATCTTTTTAAAATATAAAATATTTGTACATATGTAGATCAAATATACTTTATTAACAATACTTACACATGTGCAGACAAATTCAATACACTGTGAAAATTCAGCTTGTGCAGTTTAACCCCCAGTTTTTGACTGGCTAATCAAACTGTAATTATTTTTAAGTTCTAATTAAATACGAAATTGTGTTTTTGAGTGCATAATTAAATAATAATTAAATACTCAACCTTGTGTAATTAAATACTACTTAAGTTTTATGAACGTACCATATGTTTTTATGCGTGTATGTGTTTATTGAAAACATACACATGACATCATGTGGTCGGGTTGCAAACATCATGTGGTCGGGTTAAGAAGAATTTCGTTTAAATTTCATAAATATATAACATATGCAATACAAAGTTACATATTAAGGAATAAAGTAATAGAAAATGTATTATAATGTTCGTTTGATTTCATAAAATGAGTTTTTATGCAATTTTAATTTTCAACATGTTTATAACCTAACTTTTTTGTTTATGTTAAACAGCTGTTCTTTAGAAGTTTTGCAGTGCTGCCGCACTTTCAACGTAATTTAATAAGAACTTTAATTAACCACTGAAAAAATGAAATCGTATTTAATTACAACTTAATTTTAAATAAAAATTAGCTAATTACGTACTTAATTATTAAGTTAAAAACTGCGGGTAAGGACATCAAATGGGTATATGTGGCCCTATTTCGTTCTCAACTCAACTCAGTTTGGTCGTCTGAGAGCCACACAACCAAACTATTTTTTCATATTGTGAAACTCCAGAAATATTTACTTGTAATTGTTATGGCAGAAGCTAACTACAAACTTCACCGTCTTATTTCAGGTGTGAATGGCAATACCAACTTCAGAGTTGAGTTGACTTTCAAACGATCAAAAGGGGCAGTTGTTGTGAAAAAATTATTTGTAGAAAAAGCTATACGTTTTTTTTTATAAGAAATTTGCTTGAAATATTGTTTAGAATGACGGAAATTGTGAATTTTCAAAACAGATTAGATAAAATAATTATATTTCTTAAATATTAAAGGTATTCACGTCAACTCTTGCAACTGTGCAAAATGCATAATTCCATTTTATGACGTGAGCCTATATTGTTTAGTCGGTTCTATAGTCAAACACAATTTGCATATCGATGGCGTATCTCAATTTTTTTTTTTCGAAATCGCGTTTTTAATGTTTTCTGGTAGACAACGTATAATTGCACCCTCCTGGAAGATCTTAGTAAGTTACAGTTCAAAATCAAGAACTTATAGCAACTTGAAGAACTATTTCTGCATGTAAATGCTTTATTTTTCTTCACGTGCTTTGCTTCTCCTATAAAATATTGAAAATTCGAGTTCCGCCTTTCTTATATTAAGCCATCGATATGTCTGTATGTATGTTTCTTAATTGTTAAAAGTAGTTCAGCTAAAAATGTGATCACAAAATTGGTGTGCCTGAAAATACAATCACAAAAAGTTTTCCTATTTCGTATATCGAGCCTTTTTTTCGATTTTATCGTAAGCGACATGTTATCGAAAATAGACTTTTTTATGGAAATTAATATTTTATCGGCCTACCCATAGCTTAGAATCATCAAAATGCCAAAATTGTAACTTGATAACTTTTAAGATATTGGCTGTAAAATTTTATCGTAAATTATATTTGATTATTTTAAAGAAAGCTTATCCTGATAACTTTAAGTTTTGTCGCTTACAATAAAATCGAAAATAAGGCTCGATATATTGCAATAACTGGGAACCAAACAGTAGAAATGAAAGCATATAAATAAAATTTAATGGTGTTATTCGATGTTTGATGCAAGTGGTCTTGCGTAAGTCCAAATGCAAAATATCGTAGCGTTTCTTTGGATTGTGTGTGTATTTTGTTGTTGGATTTTAAAGAAAAGCTACGATATTTTGCATTTATAATGACGCAAGACTATTTGCATCAAACACCGAATACCACCAATGTGTTTTTATTTAATGTCTGAAAAAAAACACATTGGCGGTATTCGATGTTTGGATTATGTGTGTATTTTGTTGTTGGACTTGCATTTACACTTATGCAAGACCGTTTGCAGCAAACACCGAATACCTACCGCAATTGATAATTTTGCATCATTGAAAATTTTGCATTTCTGCAACAGTACAACTTTTGACGTGATAATAGATAGTCATGGTTCACACAAATCAAGTTTAGCCGATCAGGGTCTGTTCAATTTTCTTTTGTACCTGCGCTTACGTTCACACACGTTCAATTTTGTTTCAACAATTTGCGTTTTCGTAGAGAACGAATAAGAAAGCAAAATAAAAAAAAACTTTGACTACCGTACGAGTCAAAGTCTTTGTCTTCTAAAATCTCAGGACTTGACAACTTCAACCTGACGTGTGTGATCCGGTACATAGACAATACTAGAGACAAATTCTGTGGTAATGAGGAATAAGTGGTTATATCAACTTAATCTAAGAAGATTGAGATAATAACACCATTATGGTTTGTCGTTTTCAAAGTATCGCTTAAAGAACCTAATACGATTTCTCAGGAAATTAAAACAAAATTACTTTTTGCTTAAGCTAGTTTCAGACCATACTACCAGTACAAGCCTTAAAATTTTCGCTGCACAACTGAAAAATAAAATGTTTTTTTTTTTTTGCTTTTTATTATGACAGTAGTGGCTTTATTAAGAATAGCCGAAGTGCAGTTGAAAATAATAAAGAAAATTTTAAAGAAAAAAAGGTGGCATGGTGTAGAACAGCGATTCGCAACATTTTTTGTTGCCGTACACTTGTAAAAATTTCAAAATTTGGCGGCCTAACAGTGAAAAAGATAAGTACTCGTACACAAATTATTTAGTTACCTTTAACACTCTGGTAAAATATTTTATAATAATTTTATATATATGTAAATACGGCACACATTTTTTGTCGTACACTTTTAAGAATCTTGTCGTCCAACAATATTGGTGAAACAAATGTAATTTAAAAGGTAGTTTTGTGTAGATATGCACAATATAAATGTTTTTTTTTTTTGCAAATTTCTTGACTCAAAAGTAGTAAAATGCGATTTAAATTTGCTTGAAGAAAAGGCAACTTTCTTCTTTGTTTTCGTTTTGTACGTACATAAGTATATGTCAAGTGGTCTAGTTTAGACCACCGGGCGATCCTAATAATTTTAAATGTGCGAAATAAAATATGTACTACGAAATTGCAGAACGTTTATTAACTAATAATACTTTTAATGTGAAATTTGAGATTGATGTTTTTCGATAACTTTATTATTATTGGCCATAAAAATCATCTCATATGGTCTTTTTTTAGTTTTAATAATGCTTAATTCTGAAGTTCAGAATTCACACAAATTAGATGTGGAAAATTGTTTTGGATATCATTGCATAATGGTATCTAATGTTAATCCAAAATTAATTAATTGATTTTCTGAATGTTTCAAATTAAATCTTGATGTTTTTATAGAAAACATTATATTAGGATGGATCGTTCACATTTTCGTAACAATATGAGCATAATTATATATCTAAACTTTAGCGCCACACTTATAGAAATTTGCGACGCGTGAAAGTGCCGCACGCGGAACAGTGATTGAGAATCACTGGTGTAGAGAATGCCTAAAAAATGTTTAAATAATGTATTTTTTCCTTGTTTAATTAAAATATCCGAAACATAAAGCGAATTTTTAAAAATAAGTTGCAGAAAAACTCACTTTTGTAAATCAGCTGTTCATAAATAAATTTTGCTTTATAACAGCTTGATATACAATACTAATTATCGTACTTATAGAAGCAACGCCCACGTAAATCATAATATTGTAATGTACTTCAATAGTAAGAAAGCATGATACACGCTACACAGAGAAAAAACTGCCTCATAGAATCAAGAAGATTTTCTCTATGAACCGTTTTTAGGCTAAGGGGTATCCCAGCAGAAAGAAGCGAAGATTTTTTCATAGAGATTCCTTATTGTTTTTATGCGGTAAATCTTATTAATTTTATCAAGAGGAAAATCACATAAAATCAAGAAGAAATCTTATTATTCACAAATTTTTTTTACTCAATTTCCGTTATTTTTGGCCCCAAAAAAACAATCCATAAAGAAAAACTTCTTGATTCTATTGGGTTTTCTTATAAATTGTAAACTATTTTATTAGGTTGCCTTATTAATTTTTTTAAAAAGGTTTTCTTGATTTTATTAGGCTATCTTATTGATTTTTTCAATAAGGTTTTCTTCTTGATTTTAGTAGGTTCCTATATTATTATGTGTAAAGCATCTTATTGATTTTTTTAATAAGGAAATCTTTTTGATTTTATGAGGTGTCTTGTTATTTCGTTTCTATAAATAGACATAGAGGCACTTTTTTTCATGATCTTTTTTATTTTTGTATAAGAATGTATGCACAATAATTTCAATGGTTATTCAGGCTGCTTGTTGGAATATTGGTTAGAGTGTTTGTCTATCAGTCAGAAGTTTGCTGGTTCAATACTTGGTGAGTAAGTTAGTTAAGAATATAACATGTGTATGTATGTATGTATAAATAAATAACATCTACAATATACTACAAACATACATACATGTTTATATGGTATAGAATTTAAATGAAAATACATAAGTACAGAGAATAAAGACGTATTTTTTTTTTTATTTTTTATTGAAAAAATCAATAAGATAACCTCATAAAAACTACAAGATTTCTTCTTGATTTTTTCAAAAAGGTTTTCTTTATGAATTAATAAGATTTCCTTATAAAAAAAAAATCATAGAGATTTCTTATTATTTTGTTCTATTTTATGAGGTATTTAGTAGGCACTGTTTTCTCTGTGTACAAAATAAGAAAGGGAGAAATATAGAAAAAATAAAATACCTGGGAAATTAATTAAATTTTTCTTAAAATGTAACCACGATTAAAAGACGTTGGCTTATCGAATATTTTTCCATAATAAATTTGACTCGTGCCAAATATGAACTGTCAAGACTAATGTTTACCAAAATGGCGGCAAAACAAAGTAGTATACCTTCCCGGCGGATACCCTGTGTTTGCAAACTTAACTCCAAAAAAAATCTTTCACGCAACGGAACAGTACTTTTGGATGAGGAAATCTAGAATTTACAAATCGCGAGCTTTCCAGCACACCCCGATTAAATCAGCTCTCTTCAGCTCAAAGTTGGGAAAGGTAGGCTAGCTGAAATTAATTCATTTTGTATCAAAAGTTAGTTTTTTATAAAATTTAAGCAAATTTGGTAAAGTATAGACAGACGATGGCATGACAAGGCCGCAGTAGAGAATCACTAAAGTAAGACAATGTGCAAGTAGCAAGCACATATCGTCGGTTGGTTATTGGTTTGCTGCAGACATAATGTATTTTGAATATACTGTGCCGCAAACCAATAACCAATCAAGGATATAACAGCACTACCTCATATAAAATCATATAATGTCTTCCTTCCCTACAAAATTGATCTTTCTTAAGATGTTATTATAAAAGAATAAAGCATTGAAAATTGAAATAAAAGTAGTACTCGTATAAGGGATTGTGACCAGAAATGGGCAGCTCTCACGTAATTTCCATGAACCATGTATGAGTGCGCGTTCAAGATAATTTTTTTTCTTGATTTCGTATATAAAATGTTCTGAAATTCAATTGCAAAATCCCTGTAAATTAATTAGAAAATTCGGAAATACATCAAATACTAATTTTTGCAGTTCTATAAAAACAGGGTTTCGATAAGTTTTTTTTTTGTGTATTAGTAACAGCGAAATAATTTCGGTTATATATAAAAGAAAGTCGCACGTGACTTTTTTTTAGCGTGAACCTGCATGACCGTGGCCGAAAAGTTATTCACAATGTCATTTCTAATATAAATTAAAATTCAGTAGCGTTGCCAATTGCAATTGAAATTTCTAACACAATCTATTGAAATTTTTGTTAAACAAAAAAGGTAAAAAGGCAAAAATGCTATAAATTAAATATATTTCCTGGGTTTGGAGAGTTTTTCATATGAGAGGCGAGACCATGGTGTAATTATACTACAGGTGACTGCGTAAGGATTTGTTATACAAAAATGCGGCAACCATAGCTGTGTAAAGAACCGAAGAACGTCAAAATCAAAAAAATAATTGTACCAAAACCAAAAAAAAAACGAAGTTTTTGACATTCGTCAGCTACAAAACACATAGAGCAAAAAAACTATCAGCTGAAGTAGCGCTGCCACCTGGTTATATATACCTGGGGCGAGACTTTTACATATGAAGCAGTACCTTTGGTCTTTAAATTTGAAATATTCAAATTTAAAGTTTTAAATCACATAACATTTAAATTCACAATAACATTTTAACATACTCGTACTTTCCCTATTGGTAATCAATCATCATAATACATTCGCATCAAATAATTCCATTTGTGAAATACAAAATTTTTAATGTTATCGCAAGGAAACCCGTGCACAGTGGGGTAAAATGGTAATAAATATATAAATCTTAAACAACTGGTTTATTTGAAACTTAAAACATTAATGTATGTAAAAACGATTAATATTATGAAAGATGCCAAGCTCGAAAATCTCACTATTAATGCCATATGTGCTTAGGTGCACAAGTAATATTTTGGAAAAAAAAAGTAGCTAGCTCTAGTATTGTACACGGCATTCGATCGTGAACGAAATTAAAAATATTTCAATAAATTTCAATGAAATTTTTTTTTTAAAATATCGTTCGATATCGAGTGCTGAAATTGGCCCCTTTCTTTCGATTCGAATTACATAGTAGACCCCCATTTCGGTTAGCATGACTTCTCTATTGATATTTGAGAGAAAAAAAATAACAATAATTTTTGACGATTTATGATTATTGCCATTTGTAGGGAAATACTTCACTATGCGCTCGGTTACATTTCGCAAACATTTCATAATTTAATGTCCTTTATAGATCAGATAAAATCTATTTGATTTTAAATTTATATTTTACATATATCATTATGTATTATTTTACATTGTTTTAATTTTTGCATGAAATCTAAGCATGATTTTTAATAAATTTGTTACTGCAATTGATGTACAACATATGTATGTATGTATTTATATAAAAAAATATTATTTTGAATGTGATGTGACACGATGAAAAAAGTAATAAAAGCAATTTATGTATATATGTATATATATATATATATATATATTTTAACCACGTTTCTTAATTTGTTTCGATGTTTATAAAATTATTTTTTTTTTTTTTTGAATATATGAAACTATCGGCGATTTCTTTTCTCAAGATAAGGGCAAAAACATTTTGTCTTTCGTTGTCCAACGAAAAATACATAAATTTCATGTTCATTAGGAAGTGAAAATTTATTAAAAGCGGCAAAAAAAAAAGAAAAAAGTAACTGAAAAACTAAACAGAAAAGAAAACGCCATACGTTTCTATTTTTAATTCAACATTTTTATATGCGATAAACTAAGTTCTGAATAATGAAATGCTGACATTTTGAAACATAAAGAAGTGATTGATTGTAAGAACTAATTTGTTTTTAAGGAGGATATTACTACTTTTTTGAAATCTACCTCATTTTTCCTCCAACAGATTAAAAAAAAAAATCTTGCTTTTATGAATTGCTCATTTAGGGCCAATTTTTGGGTTCGAGATTAAACTTAGCTTATTTCTTTAATTAGCTAACTTAAAACTTAACTTAATCTAATATGACTTTTATGTTTTTGAGTGGTAGTTTAAACTAATTTTTTTTATGTTGTATTACCATACTGAGGAAGAAAATAGTGGCAACATTTTCTGGGCAAAATTCATAAATGTTATTAACGCACTTTTATTTTTATTAGGAAGAAGAAGAATCGCAATATTTCTTCAAATCTCATACCATACCATTACATTTTCACTTCAACAGATTTCACAATCAAGGGATGTGTAACCCTTTCTCTGTAGAAACTAGGACTACCTAATTTTATTATTTACCAGTAAAATATTGTGCGTGGTAAAGGAAATAGATAAATAATATCATAAATAAATAATTGCATTATCATCCTTATTCTAAATAACATCTCCCCGGAAGTTTATTCCCTATTCATTGTTTCCCCATTTAAAAAAATTATTTGCTAGCTTTCAGTTAAAATAAAACCACTGTACCTGAATTCAGTAATTTTTTTCGAATTGAAAATCCTAATATTTATCGATATATTTATTTTTTTTAGCGGTAACGATAAAGTGATTGCGTAATTTCTTTTCTAGTATAGTGTACATCTGTGTCTTTCTCACAATTTAATTTTATATCATGTGGCATCTCCGCGTACGAAATGTCAAAATAAGCGAAAATCATAAAGAAAAACTAAATTAATTTAAGCTTGTGATTTTATTTATTTTTTACTTCAAACGACAGCGCATATAGATCAAATATATTAATGGATAGCAAAGTTGATAAATTTTTTTGTTATTATAGAGATATGGATATTGTAGTAAAAGTTACTGAATTTAGGTACTGGAAAATTCGAAATTCTCCTTCTAATAGGTGGGTTTTATTTTAGAAAAATATTAATTCCTTGAGAATTATTTCCCGGATATGTATGCATTTTTGAATTATTTTATCATACTACAGTTACAAGTATATATTGTCAGTATTAATGTATGTTTAACCCACCACGATTGGCCGCTTAAACTAAAAAGTAAAACCATGTAATCGATTGACCAAAAACCACATATATGGAGATTAAGGTTAAGTTACTTGCCAGAATGTAATCAGCCTCTGCCTGTGCTAGAAAGAGTATCCACTACTATGCCTAAGATATTATTTTCGAGCTCGGGCACTAAAAAAGGTTTTGTCGGAACTCAACATGAACAAGAATCCTGGGTCGGATGGCATTCCAGCACTGGTCTTGAAGCAGTGTTCCTCGAAGCTAGCACGTTCATTAACTAACCTCTTCAGCACGTTGTACCATGCTTATGAGTTCCAGTGTGTTGCTAATGTTACGCCAATCCCTAAAAAGGGAGAAGCAAATAACCCTGAAAATATCGCCCAATTGTAATATGTTCTGCACTTTCTAAAGTGATGGAAAGTATGGTGAATTTCCATCTTGTGGTATATGGCAGTATGGACTTCGTAGAGGCCGCTCTACGGTAGACTTACTTGCCCTCCTCTCGGAGAAATGGTGTAATTCAATCCACCATTTTGGCTAATGTAAGGTGGTGGCTCTAGATATCCAAGGCGTTTGATAGAGTGTGGCATGGTGCACTTTTGTCAAAATGTATTGCCCTTGGTGTCGGTGATAACTTCCCTCGATTCTTATCGAGTTTTCTCAGGGATCGCACTATAACAGTGGCTATAGATGGGATCTCATCAAATGATTTTAAGTTAAATTCAGTGGTACCGCAAGGTTCCGTTCTTTCGCCAACACTATTCCTTATTTTTCTAAATGACCTATGTCAACCATTCAACCCTATCTATTCTTTCGCGAATGAACACAGCATCTGCCATTCTTTCTAATTCAGCAATAGGCCAAGCCTGCCGGAGGTTGAGGCTATCCAATGTTGTATGATTACTCATAGACACATGACCGAAATTGCTGCTCCGTCTATAACTATGGGGGATGTAAATATTAAGGAATCGGAAGGTCTTGATGTTCTTGGCATGAAAATTCAGTGTGATGGTCGATGGACTCAAAAAGGTGAAAAGGTGCAAGCGATACTTCACCCCATCTGATCTTCTTACTATACTTATATCCGAAAATGGAACACAACTCTCATGTATGGGCCGGCGCTTCAAAGTCTATTTTGGGGTTTCTCGACCGCGTACAAGAGAGGGCGGTGACAGTAGGGTATCCAACTCTATTGATTCATTGGAGCATCGACGCAATGTAGGGTGCGTTTCCTATGCTCTATCGTTACTACAATGGAATGTCTTCTAATAAAATTAGGAAACTTGTTCCTGAAACCCAAACATTTTTACGCATAACGCGTACTTCATTCAGAGCTCATGCTTTTGTGGTCGATTGGCCAATAAATCGCACTACGCATTACAGAGAGAATTACTTTTTTTTAGCTGTACTGTTCGTATGTGAAATAAACTATCTGCGGAAGTCTCTCCTGTCGCTTTCCTGACACTGTCCCTCTATCCTCCTCCCCATTAACCTATTTTACTAGTTCTAGCAAAATGCATTGCATGAGCAGCTGTTATCCCCTGAGTGCTGGTCCTATTATAAAAAAATTTTAATCTCTAGTATTGAACTCAAAAAGTAGTCCTTACTAACATTTGTTCGTTCATAGTAAAAAATCCTTATTTTATTGTTGTTTTCAATATAAGTTTTAAACGCATTCTTTCTTGGATTGTAATTTCTTTGAATGTTGCTTTTTAGCTGAAAATAAATTTCAGCATCCAAGAGAATAAAAAAAAAATTAAAAGGTGTGTTGCGCAACTATTAGTTCAATAAGGCATCTAAGCAATAAGTTTTCCGACAGGACCAGCTTCAAGAAAGATAAAGATGCTTTTATTGGCTAAGATTATGACTTTCCTTCCAAAGGACTGAATACGAGTAACAACTACTGTTTATAAAAAAAAGTTATTCAGCTTTACTAAGCATTTAGATCTGCACAAAATCTAGTAGATTTCTGTTAAAATCTTTTATGAAAATCTACACCGTTTACATCAAGTTTTTTTTTAAATTTATCTAAATTTGTTTTATCCAAAACAAAACCTAAAAATTTCCAAAACTACAACCAAACAACTGCAATGTAGCCAATTCACTCACCTTTTTATGTACACAGGCAGACTTTTTAGCACAAATTTGAGGAAAAAATCATGCATAGTTGCATCACTAAGTTCTACTAGATTTCAAGTAGATTTTGATTAAATCTAGTGACGCAGTATACTTTGCTTTGTATGGTACAGCTCTAGATTTTGCCAGAAATCTCCTAAGTACTAGATTTTGCTCAAATTCAAACACACTGTTATTGAAAAAAAATTAAAGAAAACATACTGTGTTACTTTAACCCTTTCACTACAATTTGAGAAATATTTTTTTTTTCAAAAATTCAATATACCAAAAAGTTCTAATGATGGTATTTTTTTTAGTAATTTCTGCACGTAATCAGCTGTTTTGAGTGTGTTTAGTGAGTATCTTGTTTATTTTATTACAATTACATATTTGGCAACAACCTCTATTGGATGAGCACATGTTTACGATATATGGGATGTATTATCCCATTGATATAAATTAGTGAGTCAATTTGTATATACTATCGTAGAAAAACTACCGATGGGATATTTAGTCCGGATTTATGAGGTTTCAAAAGACCCACTGGGTCATATATCTTTACATACATATCCTATTTCTGCAGGATACTTACACATAGTAGGGGTAGTGAAAGGTTTAAAAGTTTTTCAAATAAATAAATAAGTTGAATTTCGAATAAATGATCAAACAGAATTAAGGCATAAACACATTTTCTATACAAACTGACAGAAAAAGCAGCTCCAGAAAGCAGTCGAGAAATAGAATGTATATTATTTTGACAACGTTTCTTCGTATGCTCTCACATATCAATACTAATTCTCTCAACAATGCTACCACCATACTTTCAATAAATTTCATACATTTTGTGAACAAAAATGCAAAGAAATATAAGCACAAAATAAAATTAGAGAGCATTTGAAGTTAGTGCCGTAGATTTTATTATGGGCTTTGTTAATTTGACAACGGTTTTTCCTGAAGTTGCGGACTTATTCTGTTTAATCATTAACAAGAAAAATTAAAATAGCACATAAAAGAGAAACAAAATGAAATGACTAAAGCAAATGTTATTGTTATAGCGGTTAAACAAGTCCAAACAAATCTTTTGAAGTTGTAACACGTTTACGTTTATGTCCAATTGTGAGGAAACGCGGCACCCATCTTGCAGACAACTTTCTTAAACCCAGCTGATCATTTAAAATTGGAACCACACTGCCATATCAAATGCCTATGACATCAACAATCCCACACACTTTTACTCTTCGATCGGACAACCCCATATCGTGGATTTTTTTTTACATTTTCGGGTGTACTGACCTCAATTGGCCGTCCAGAACGTTCAGCGTCATTTGTACTTGTGCGACCACAATGAAAGTCAGTAAACCACATTTTTACCATTGAAATAGATGGTGCAGAGTCCTCCTAGTATTTTTTGAGCTTTTCCTTGGTTTGATTGGCGGTTTTTTTTCGCAAAGAATAATGTTTAATGAGCACATGAAATTCACTTTTTTCCATTTTCTTCTCAAAAGGCGAGGTAGTCTAATTTAGACAGGAGTCAACTGACAGTTGCCCCTTGACAGTAGCAGTGCTGAAATTTTAATCAAGAGGCGGGAAATTCAAAAATACACTGAGTGAATGATCCACCCTCGTACTTAAATTTGTTTGATTTTCAATTAATTTTTAAGCTTTATAAATCTTCTTCCCTTTTTTACATTCACTGGGACTGATAGCGGGAAAAATTGTTTACGGGAGATTTAGGGCCTGTCCCACGATGTCGACTTGTCGCACACTTACATTTAAAAGGAAAACAAACTTTAAAATTTTGTTGTTGTTTCCAATGTAACTGAGCGACAAGTCTAACGTTGTCGACATCGTGGGACTGGCCCTTACGATAGCATTTTTCCCTTCGAGAGGAATGAAAATTTCAGGAGAACAAAAACTGCACTTGTTAATCGGCATAGGGGTGATTATGTGTCATACCAAATCGTCGGTTGGTTCCTGGTTTGCTGCAGACATAATGTATTTTGAATATACTGTGCCGAAAACCAGAAACCAACCGACGAAATATCAAAATAAGCGAAAAGCACATAAAATACTAAATGAAATTGAGCAAAGTCGATATGTTTTCGTTATATATACATTATAGCGTTACGATTATCGTAATAAGAGTTACGGAATCCAAGTACAGTTAATCAAAACTAAAAAATATTGTTTACTGGAAAGTAAACACAGGATAAAGGCTCAGTTACTCGACTGTAAGGTAATGTAACTGCAAAGTGGGAAACAGCTGATCGATATTTTTTATGTGAAAAGTAATGTAAATGGTTATAGAGATGTAATGTAACGTAACCTACTTCCCAGCTGTTTCCTACGTTACTTTTACATTACATTACCGTCGGGTAACTGAGCCTTAACCATTTTCATTACTTTTCACAATATCGATCAGCTGTTTTCTACTGTTGCAGTTACATTACATAACAGTGGGGTAACTGAGCCTTACATGCTGCCAGATAAATTCTACGTATTTTTCGCAATAAGAACAGAGTACTACTTTTGCGTATTTATTTCGAAAATATTTCATACCAACAAATACTTTTACATGTAGTTTGACAGCATTTCTCATGAAATTGTGAACAGGCTTTGGACAGCATTAGAAATGAATACATATGCGTAAAAATCACTTACATATGTTTTGCTTTATTTTGCTTAAATTAAAATGTCAGCAAATTAGTTTACGAACTTAAAATTCATCACCATTGTCTAATACTACTTATTATTCAATATGCAGTTTTGTTCAAGCGAGAATGTGTTTTTAAAAAAGAAACTTAGCAATTAAATATTTTGGAATGTATTGAGTTAATTTTTTTTTAATGTAAAAGAAAAGTTTATTTATTAATGGCTTTAATTATAATTTCTATTTCTTTATTTCTTTCAATTTAGCAATTGGATGCTTACAAAGCGGAAAACTTGCGCCTTAAGGAGGAGAATGGAGCGCTTATTAGAGTAATAAGTAAATTAAGTAAATGAAATTCACTTAATTGATTATTTTAAATAAATAACAGAAAATGATAAACACACACATACACACACACATACACCCTCACATACATAAATATTTTCAAATAATTCTGATTCAAAACAACTGATAATAAAAAAACAAAAAGAAAGTTTATCTAAAACAAATGAATTTTTTTTTAAGAAAAGAAAAGAAAATAAAAAATAAATACGCTCCTCTCTAACAAATCTTTATATATGTTTAAAAAAAAATTTATTACTATTATTATTATTTTAAATAAATTTATAAAAATTATTATTAATGAAAAAAGAGAAATAATAATAAAAAAAAAATGCAAACAAATAAATGTTTAAATTTTTTTTATATATAAGTTGGTGTTAAACATTAAAATTACAATTATTCTTTAAGTATATAAAACTAGTAAACAATAAAGTATAACTTATTTAAAATTAAATGATTTATAAAATTATATATTATAATAAATTTAAATGAAAAATATAATAAAATAAAATTCATTCATTATATTTATATACATACATACAAACATACATAAACAACAACCTTAACATACATTAAGGTATATAATTATATTTATATCTTTTTATATAGAAATACACACACACATAATTTTCTTGTTTAGTTTATACATTTTAAGAAATAAGAAAATTGAACTTGAAACAATTTAAAATTATATCAAAAAACACATTTATTTTATCATTATTATTAATTTACAAATAAATAAATTTATTTGCATATATTTTTAAACATACCCCCCAAACAAAATGTTTCGACTTTTTCTGAAGTCAGACTTGTCGTACCGAATTCTTTAAGCCATTTCGGTAGTTTGTCTGAACTCAGAGTTTTCGTACCGAACTCGTTAAGAAATGTCGGTAGTTTTTCTGAACAATTTTTTCTAAACATTAAAACTTTGATTTTTGAGTAAAAGTCTGTAAAAATTTTTTTAATACATATTTATGTATATGTTGATGAAAAATAAGGATTGAACAAATATTAAAAAACGTGAGTATGTGCAAATTATTTCGACAATAGCAGCAACATAACGGTGAAGCGGTACTCTGCTATAAAAGCAAAAAGAAATCGTACCTACATCCCGTTACGAATTCATACCGACTTATCGTAACGAATTCGTACCGACATATCGTTACGAAGTCGTGTCAACCATTTCATACAAAAATCGTTACGATTTCGGAATATTTTGGTTCCGAAATCGGAAGATTTTGTCGACCAGTCGTTACGAATTCTTTACGAATTCGGAGCATTTTGTTTGATGGGTAATTACATAATTAATACAGACACACAAACACCCTTTTTAGATACATATAAGCAAACATACATACATACATACATAAATATATCCATACAAAACATTGTAACTTGTTTTTTTTATATAATTTTTGTTTAAAATTTTAATTTTTGTTTTTCTTTAAAAAGTTGTATTTTTTTTTATTTTTTTTTATTTAAAAACGAAATTTTATGTTTAGTAATTTCAAGAGATAATAAAAGTTTTATGTTAGAAAGTCAAATTTTGCAGTGAATTTACTTTACATTTTAGAAAAGTTTGTATAAAGAAATGCTTTAAAAAATCTCTTTAAATACCGAAAAAGAAAATTGATTCTTAAATTCTTATGAATTGAATTAGGCTACTGTTCGTAACGCTTTTTAAGGTTTAGGAAGGTTTAAGTGGCCTTCGAAAACGGCTGGCTGTTCCGTTCAACTATGTGTTGTCAGAATATTTACAACTAACTTGGATGTTATTTGTTCATTAATAATTATCGCATGTAATTTGGCTTAAAAAGCGTTACGAACAGTAGCCTAATTCAATTCATAAGAACTTAAGAAACAAATACAGTTCGAAAAATAATAATTAACAAAAATTGATTTCAATTACGTACATTAAGATTCAACTTACTTTGTAATTGATGTCCTGCCAATAACAAAAATTATATAATATATTATATTGAAGTTTTCTCAAAATGAACGCAATTTTTTTTCGTAACGTTTTGAGATTTTTTTTAAATATTTTTAAGTTTTCAAAAATTAAATGGGAAGCTATGAAGTAATAAGCTTTTACAGAAACGTAATTTTATTTCAAAGAAATTGAATGCTCTTAAACGCTTGTATAGATACAATAAAGGTATTCACGTGTCAAAAGTTGCATTGGTGAGGAAAAGCAAAATTGCAATATTTTCAAAAGACAT
Source organism: Tachina lurida (assembly GCA_944452675.1). Lineage (NCBI taxonomy): Eukaryota > Metazoa > Arthropoda > Insecta > Diptera > Tachinidae > Tachina > Tachina lurida. The sequence continues at coordinate 95,550,986 of OX101754.1, read as the reverse complement.
CACAACAACTACATAGAAAATTGGGTGCATTCGTAAATGCATCACTGCTCTGCATCATACGTGCAACTTTGGAAACAGAAGCTTTTTAGGTCTTCTTCGCCAGAATCTTCTCATTCAGAATCTTGGTAATTTGGAAAAAGTGTGATTTTTATTGGACAGTGTTATCTGCGTAACATTCAATTTTATAGTGGAATAAGTATTTGCACAGTGCCGAAAATAAGTTTCTTTTGTAAATAATGTAGAGGTACGAGTATGTCCTGACAATCTCATAATTCACAAATAGGATGTTCTGTAATTCGCAATCGCAAGAGTGAAATTGAAGGTGCATTGCTAATTGCTGATGCACATATCGAACAATACCAAAAAATTGGTGCTTGTCTTCTACTCGGTCTCGAGAACTTTATTGGTGCTATTGACAGTCTATTGCTGTTCGCTAAGGCCTAGCAAATAGCATCAGCTTGTCAATAGCACTCAGTTGTTTTCGACTACCAGTGGACAAGCAGCAATTTTTTTTTGGTATTGTAGTGACGTGATGTCGGCAACTGGAATAAGAGCGAATAAGAATTTGAGATATGATATTCTTAAAATTAAAAAAATTATTTATCCTGTAACTGGAGAGTTGCACCACTTAGAGTTCTAAAATTTTGTATGGGTTGCTTTCAAAATAATGTGACTAAGATGGAAACTGGTGGGTACGACAAAATTATTAGTCATCTTATATCTGGGAAGCCTATATTAGTTAAAAACATCTTTGATTCCTTTCTAACTTGAAAAGTTTGCTTGTTACAATTTCATAAACAAAATTTTTGTTTGCAATTTTAAAATGGTTTACTTTAATAATGTACATATACATTGTTATATTTATATTACCAGCAATTTAATGTTCTTCTTTAGTACAGCAATAAATATTATTATAATTATCTTACTTTTTAATAACACTCTTTCAATATATTGAGTAAAATTATTAATTTTAAAAAATAAACTTATTTGTATAGCTTGGCTAAGTGCATTTTTATTAAAAATTTATAAAATTTTGTTAGTCTTAATTTATTTTTAAAAATAAAACTAAGAATTTAAAACAATATCAACACGAAAGAAAACCTACAATAACACTAGTTTACAAAATAAAATTTTTTTCATGTACATTTGATAAGATTTATATTTCCTTATGTATTTTTTTCCGCTGAATTCGAAAATCAAAGTTAAATTTTTTTTATGGAACAGTTTTTGAGATATTGTGATTTTTTCAGTTTTTCGACCTTTTTTCACCTGACCCATAATATCTCGAGCTAGACTTGTCCGATTGGGTCGTTGTTGGTACTCAAATGAAAGGTATTGAGATGACAAATAAATATGTATAATTGGATCTTTAATTGGTATAGCGGTTCAAAATATATCGATGAAAATAGGGCACATTTTCACAAAAATCATATTTTACAGTGATTATATACTGACAAAAAAGTACAAATCGTTAAAAAATCGTCTGGTTTCGGTTCATGTACATAAAGATAATATTTTTACGTAAGAACTAAGACCAACTAGAAGAAAATCGACCGAAAAATTAAAAAGTTATAAGCAATGGATTGAATAAATCCAAAGTAAAAATACATAAAAATAACAAATAACACAGGTCAACAAAATGAAATTTATTATGTAAGGTCAAAGGTTTCATAGTCAATTTGTATATACTAAGTACTGAGTATCAATCCCTTTAAATTAGTTTTTTTGAATTGGCTCTGTATCTCGAGATTTTCCGTTATAAAAAAATAGGATGCTGTATCACATAATTTGCATTAAATCGAGAACCAGTTCTTCAATTCAATAACAAATTGGCCTTTAAATAACATCGTCATGAATTTTTCCACAGTCTTATACTTGCAGAGATATTTAGAAAGTTTTATACAAAAAAAAATTTTTTTTTAAAAAATTTTGAAAATCGTTTGTTTCTTAAAAGACTCATTAAAATTATAAACTGAAGAAAATTTTATATTTTATTACTAATTGTGATACATTCATATCTTATAAATAAAACGAGCCAAATTTATTAAAAATCATTCCATTAATTCTGAATTTATTCACAATTAAGTGCTACCATACGTGTATATTTTACGGAATTTTTTAATTTTTATTTATTTTATTATTATTATTTTATTCTTTAAAATATACTCGTATGGTAGCACTTAATTGTGAATAAATTCAGAATTAATGGAATGATTTTTAATAAATTTGGCTCGTTTTATTTATAACATATGAATGTATCACAATTAGTAATAAAATATAAAATTTTCTTCAGTTTATAATTTTAATGAGTCTTTTAAGAAACAAACGATTTTCTAAATTTTTTTTAAAAAATGTATTTTTTTGTATAAAACTTTCTAAATATCTCTGAAAGTATAAGACTGTGGAAAAATTCATGACGATGTTATTTAAAGGCCAATTTGTTATTGAATTGAAGAACTGGTTCTCGATTTAATGCAAATTATGTGATACAGCATCCTATTTTTTTATAACGGAAAATCTCGAGATACAGAGCCAATTCAAAAAAACTAATTTAAAGGGATTGATACTCAGTACTTAGTATATACAAATTGACTATGAAACCTTTGACCTTACATAATAAATTTCATTTTGTTGACCTGTGTTATTTGTTATTTTTATGTATTTTTACTTTGGATTTATTCAATCCATTGCTTATAACTTTTTAATTTTTCGGTCGATTTTCTTCTAGTTGGTCTTAGTTCTTACGTAAAAATATTATCTTTATGTACATGAACCGAAACCAGACGATTTTTTAACGATTTGTACTTTTTTGTCAGTATATAATCACTGTAAAATATGATTTTTGTGAAAATGTGCCCTATTTTCATCGATATATTTTGAACCGCTTTACCAATTAAAGATCCAATTATACATATTTATTTGTCATCTCAATACCTTTCATTTGAGTACCAACAACGACCCAATCGGACAAGTCTAGCTCGAAATATTATGGGTCAGGTGAAAAAAGGTCGAAAAACTGAAAAAATCACAATATCTCAAAAACTGTTCCATAAAAAAAAATTTAACATTGATTTTCGAACTCAGCGAAAGAAAATACATAAGGAAAATCACATCTCGTCAAGTGTACATTTTCAGTGTAAACTAGTGTAATCAATGTGAGTTATAACTAAATGTGCTCTTGTTAAAACTAAAATAAAAAAAAAAACGATTTTATTATGAAGAAAAAGAAAAAAAGTAATAAAGAAATAAGTAAAACTGATAAATTTTTTATTTTAGAATACAACTCCAGTGGTAGACCAGTAAAAGAAGTACATTTCGCATTACATTTGCGATTGCAACTTTTGGAAGTCGAGCAAGAGGTATCATGGCAAATAATTTACGAAGTTCTACTATCAAGTACATATGGGCATTTCTCCGAGAAATTCCACTTTTTTACAGCGTGCGACATCACGTGACTCGATTGGTTCATTGTATCATCTGGTATGCATTTCGATGTTCTACCAGTACTGCAATATAATTTTTTTTAATGATATACATAAATAAATCCTGGCTATTTACATATATCCAAAAGTCATTTAGAAGTACTGCATGATAGCGGTTTCTGAGATCAAAATATTTTGGGAAGCGTCAAGAAGAAATCGGTAAATTTTTTTAAACAAATTATTGATGTTGGTGATACGGTTAAAATATAATTAAAAATCATATCAAGTTTGTGAGTTCTTTTCTTTGATGTTTTCAAATAATTTTAATCAACATCGTGTTCAATTTCTTACTTTAATGATAAGACTTTTTAGGGTTCCGTACACGAAAGGTGAAAAGGAACCCTATTGTTTTCGCTACGCTGTCCGTGACAGTATGTTTTCTCGAGAACGGTAGGAGCTACGGACCTGCAATTTTTGGGCGCTACAACAAAAAATACACGACAGTTAATTAAAGGGTTTTCCAAAACGAGCAACGAAAAAAGTTAAACTCCCATGTAATATACATATATAAACCCCTTATTGCGAATGGCGTCGTCGACATCACATCAAGACGACAGTAAAAATTGTCACTTGTCTACTCTTTGCCGACAAGAATTTATTACTATTAACATGCTACATTAGTTTACAAAGCCTTAGAGATTAGTAAGATATTGTCAATAAGAGCCAAGTGTTGCCGATAAAGAGTAGACAATTGACAATATTTACTGTCGTCTTGATGTGACGTCGACGACGCCATTCACAATATTTTTACACAGTATACCACAACTAAAGCCTGATACTCTGTTCACAATTTCGTGCGAAATGCTGTCAAACTACATATAAAAGTATTTGGTACGAAATATTTGCGAAATAAATTCGCAAGAGTAGTACTCTGTTCTTGGTGTGAAAAACACGGAAAATCATGTCTTTCCATGCAAAATTAATCTGGCATCATTTTAGTTTAGCTGCGAAACAATATGAGCAGTACTTTTTTCGCACGGAATTTTAACAATGTTGCATACTTTTAAGCAATAAAAGCGAGAAATTTATTAAAAAAACCGCGAGTTGGGCTACATTTAGTACATGTCAAATTTTTCACGCGAAATAACGAATGGCACTGAAAATTTTTCACAACTTCGAACAGAGTACCATGCTTAACCCTAAAATTAAAAAAAAAAAATCAAAATTAAAGGGTTTTCTATCAGTTAATAGTATTTTGACTATGTAACTTTGACAACTTGCTGTATCTTGGAAACCGTAAGAGGCAAACTCTTGAAATTTTCAAAAACGCTAAAACTAAAAAATTCCAAATTTATAAGATCTTCAAACCGAATAAAATCGCCACAAATAGAAAAAAAATCGCCAAAACAAAAGAAAGCGACAAACAAAAAATCTCTAAAACTAAAAAAATTGTCAAAATGAAAAAAATCGCCAAAATGAATAAAAATGACAAGAACCGAAAAAATCTCCAAAACGAAAAAATCGCCAAAGCCAAAAAAAAATCGCTGAAACTAAAATAAATTGCCAAAACCGAAAAAAATGGAAAAAGCGCCAAAACTAAAAGAAAAGCCAAAAACCGAAAAAATCCCAGAAACGAAAAAATTCAAAAATTCGTATATTATTACATATTTACTGTCCGTGCGGAGGAACCCTTCGTGTACTAGTCAAAGTCGCACTTTACTGAATTTATGTAGATCAGTTAATAAAACACTATTATTTATGGTCCTATGATTCTTATAGAATATAATATATAATAAAACATTATCATTTACTTTAGAAACGTCATCTAATTCTTGATCTTAGTTAAAGTCATTCGCCGCAATATTCTTATAATAAAATAACCGTGAAAGCAAAGTATTTGCATACTCTTTTGTGATCTCTAGCTCATTATTTAGTCATATACTAGTAAGCACTTAAGAAGTTGTGATATGTAAAATATTTTTTATTAGAAAATTATTTAAAAATTCGACAAAAATTATTCGAATAATTCTTTATTCTATTAAAAATATTTTCGTAAAAACATCAAAAATTTTTTTTCGAATATTCGAATAATTATTGCTCGAATGACAACACTAGCATTTACTTTAATTCAGAATTACAGAGTCAACTACCAAAGTCAAAGTTTGCAATCTAGCTATTAAAATTTCTTCTGGAAGAGTAAAAAATTTGCATTTGTTGAGAATGGAAGCAATTATTAAAACATGACTTGAACATTTCTTTTTAGCAGCGAAATTGTTATAATATTTCCTAAAGGGGTAATATTATTTTTTTTAGACAGATAAAGTGCTATTTCATGAACATACAATTCGTGGTGTTAAATATAAATTATTTATACAAATATTTATTTAAACAATTGCAAAATTGTACTCGTGCTATGAGTATTTTTACCACAATTAAATAAACAAACAGAAATATTTGGAATTTTTGGCTATTAATTTTTTAAATTTTAATAATTATAATTCGTAGAGGTGTTTAAACGCAAGGTTTGTTAGCGTCTCGTTCAATTTAAGTAAAATATAAAAATATACTTTTAAGTATATGATTTTCTATAAAGCGATTAGAAAAATCGTAAAGTTGTTAAATGTTGAAAACAATTACAGTGCGTAAATATCATACATATCGCTCCTTTACTGCAACATAGTCTTATCTCTAAAGCAGGGTTTTTTTTTTTGAGTTAATAATGCAGAACGATACGATATATTGTATTTTATCTCTGGAGAAAGGAAAACTTCTTAATATCTTCATTGAGTTGTATGTAGATTTAAAAACTTTGAACCCTTTTTGTGTAAAAGTAGCTTTTTTGAGTTATGACCATGTTGCAAATTGTTTGCTATTGTTTTGCAATAAATGATTTTATTTTTACACATACAACATACGCATTATTTTTAGATTTTTATGATGTTTGTAAAAATGATTATACCGGGTCTAGTCGGCAGCTGCAACCGATGTTTTCCTGGCAATGATGTTGCTTGTGTAGATGAAACACATTTTACTACATGTTTTCAAGGTTGGCCGACAGCTACAGTTACTAAATGTCCTGGCAATCGCATTTGCACCGACCATTCGCTTATTTGTCGCTCTTTAGCTGACGGCTACACGCCGGCTTGCTATCATAAGGATTACTGTGGTGAATGCGAGATTACTAATTTCACATTCACCTGCTTAGATGCAATCACTTATGGCTATTGCTTTGGTGACAAAACTCCCCATGAGAGTACATTTCGCCCATGTCCGCAAGGTTTTGTTTGTAACTATAATTCTCGAGAAGTTTGCGTGCCCGAGGATATAAATAAGGTAAGTCTAAATTAATGAATGACATCATCTTTACGGAGGAAATGTATTCAGCGTGTTCAATTTTAATGCTTATCGCTTAAGTTAAAATCTTGCGTAAGAAACATAGTTTAAGGAAGCACGCAAATGGTTGGAAACTCCTATTTTAGGAGTTACGATCCTTTTTTATGTATCCCTTGGCATTTGCTGGGTAATTTTAATTCAATGGCATCATTTGAACGCTCTTGAGATTAGTTTTTTAGGTTATATTTATTAGCCAATCAAGAGCTGACATATTTTTTTTTGAGTTTCTTATATTCCCCACACGGTCCGTCTTCTGGAGCGTGCAAGGACTTTCTCCCTCATTGGTATGACCAACACCGGATGAGCTTACTTAAGAAATCCTAAAATAATATACAGTCCTTGAAAGATATTTTCATAAGCTTTTAAATTATTTGCTCAAAAATTTAATAAACAATTGCAGTTTTATCAGTCACGCACAGCTAACCCTGGCGAAACTGATGCGGAGTTGCATGAATTCGTTTGAAATGTAGCTAAAAAGTTTTTGTATTAATTTGTTGACAGAAATTCACAAGAAGAAAACAATTTTTATTTTCATAAATTTTCCTAAAATACATCAGTCCAAGACCGAAGTCTCTAGCTTTTCTGGAAGCCTCGGAAACACGTACTACCAGACGGAAGGACGGACGGACATCGCTTGTTCGTCTTCCCTATTCATAAGGACCCAGAAACCACTTTTTTCTAATGACAATGTACAAGAAATAGTAAAATTTTTATGACAGCGGCATCTAGTGTGAGTTTTAGTTAAAAATAACTAACGAAAATGGATCCCTCGATCCAAACAATAGTAAGATACCACAACTTTCCAGTATAATAAAAATAAATTAATGATTTTTTCTTGTTAGACAGCCTTCCAAAATCGCGTAGTACTAAACTAAAAAAAGGGTTTTGTTATTGAAAACGTCAACTCTCATTTACTTTTGATTTTATTCCATTCCGATTCGGAAAGTTTTGTATCAATCACCCTTATTCCAGTTGTCAACATCAACGTCACGTCAATACAATTGCAAAAATTTTGGCTCATCTAGCAGCTCTCGAAAAAGATTTTGTACTATTGACGGTCTACATCTGTTCCTTAAGTTCTAGAAAAGGGCATGCGGCTGTCAAAAGCAGTCAGTTGTTTTCAACAACGGGCAGGTAAGCCCAAATTTGTTGGTATTGTATTGACGTGACGTTGATGTTGACAATTGGAATCATGGTGATTGTATAATTTTACATACCATGTTTCTTCACCATTTTTCCATCTAATTTTAAGACTTCAATGGCTTAAAATTAACCTCATTATACTCGTATATAAAAAATTTAACACTAAATATTAACTATATTTTTGTAAATATTTCAAGCCATCATGTCCCTATAAAACATTAACCACAACAGAAATTAACACTATACCTACCAAGTCCACAATTGTCGATACAACTTTAATTACAACAACCAATCAAATAACAGCAGCTTCAGACATAGCTACAGACACTTCAAAAGAAGTGTTAACCACTGCAACCACAGATTTAACAATAATCGATCAAACTACTGTAACCAGAGAAATGACTACCGAGTCCACAACAGAAATGTCAATAAGTACATCAACAAAAATTAAAACAACAACACTGGAAACTACGACTACATCTACAACTAAAACAACAACCGAAGTGACAACAACATCCCCGTCCAAGACTGAACCGCGTGATGCCAAAACCATCTGTGGAGATATTGGAAAAAGTGGTTATTTTAAATCTGACGATGTCACCTGTCAACAGTAGGTGGAATATAAATTAAATTTTTTATTTAAAAATATGTACTTTATAACTTTGTTTATGCATTTATTTCAGATACGTCTACTGTTATCTCTTATCTGGCCAATACTTGGGTTGGTTTTATTATTGCAATATTTATTTCAATGACGCAACAAAAAGCTGCCAAAAGAAAAGACCTGAAAATTGCGTTGCATATCAAGAACATTTAGCTGGTTTTTGATTAGTGCAATATTGATGGAAACTGTCATAGTACTGTCCACTAGGGCACCGCTTTATTACACCCTCCGGCTTATCGTTCATAGTGTAGCACACAATAAATCTGCAAAAAAAAAAAGAAAAGAAAATATTTTTTTATGAATTTGAAAAATTATTCTATTATTCACCCTTATTCCAGTTGTCGACATCGACGTCAATTTAACGCAATACCAAAAATCTGGGGCTTTTGTACCCATTGTCTAAAACAACTGACTCCTGTTGGCAGGTTTATGCTATTGTCTACACCTTAGGGAACGGAAATAAATTGTCATTAGCACAAAATTGTTCTCGAGAGCGCGTATACAATCCCCAATTCTTGGATATTGTGTTACAGTGATGTCGATGTCGACAACTGGAATAAGGGTGATTAATTTCGGACATTGCAAGCAAAACCAGGGGGTCTACTCTGTAATTCGAAACGAAAGAAAACGCTTTCGAATTTACGTGTTACAAGCATACAAATTCGAAAGCATTTTCTTTCGTTTCGAATTACAGAGTAGACCCCCAGAGTGCTTTGAGGGATATTGAGAAGACGAGTATTCGAAACACTGCATTGGCTTTCATTGGACTTGATAACATAGAGGGTGATTTTTTAAGAACTTTCGGTTTTGATTAAAAAACACATAAAATTTAGCAAAATGTATGAAATTTTTATTTGAGTCGGTAGTACGATCTATATAATTCAATGTTTGAAGATGATTTAATGAAAATTTTGACCGCGGATATGTCTGATATGGTTCATACGCTGGGTAAAATTTTGGTATAATATCTCCATCATATCGCCGGTCGCTCACGAATAAATTCTTCAATATTGTCTGCCAGTGCTTCAACCGTTCAAGGCTTGTCCCTAGAAACTTGAGCCTTAACGCAGCCCCACAACAAATAGTCTAAAGGCGTTAAATCACAAGATCTAGGCGGCTAATTGATCGGCCCCTAACGTGAAATAAACTGTTCACCGAACTCGCTCTCAACTGGAGCATTGATTCGCGTGATGTGTGGCATGTGGCATCGTCTTGCTGAAACCACATCAGCAACACTGGCGGATACAGCTGCGATATTTTCCTCTGTCCGCACTCTCTAATGTTCAATAATGTAATTTTGGTGCGAAATTTAATCATAAGATTCCGAATAGCCGAATCAGATGGTCGCCCCAACTGACCATAAAATGGAAGAAGTGAACAGATGCACTTTCTAAACCGAGCATGAATTTTTATAATAAAATTTAATAATCTGCAAGTGTTGTTCATTAGTAAGTCGATTCATGGTTAAATTATAGATCAAACTGTAAATGTTTAACAATAACATGATACACGAAAACAGCTGAGTTGCAAAACACAATGTTGCCAAAAAGAAAGTTCTCCTTCTTGATGTGTTGACATACTCCCGTTGTGAGAAAATAGTACCCTATAGATGAATCATATCAAAGAATCATTTATAATACAATTTGCTGATTCATTTTTGACCTATTTTCTGGTAGTATTAAATCGTTAAATCAACTTTTTGCAGTTTGTTCCTCTATTTTCAAGAAATCATTATTTGATTATATAGATGAATCATAAGTGAAGCCTTTTTCAATTACCCAAGTGATAAATCAGTTTTTAATCATCAAAAGTGATTTGAGGAGAATCATTTAAGAGATTTCTGCAAAAAATTATCATCCAAATGCTGTCCAGAGAACTGTGATATTGTCATGCGAGGATTTTTCGCAGCGAAATTCTGATTGGTATGCACTTAGTTTTAATTTTGATTCCAACTGATGCCCAAGTCTGTTATATGTACATATATCATGCGTTCAAATAACTTGCGTAGACAAGAAATCAGTGCTATAGAGCGGTATTAGGTTGCGTCTTCTGGTGGTCGTTGTTTTCTGTGAATGGGTATGATTTTGTATTTCATCTAGGAGCCAGGAATTCGTCCGCTGAGCCAGACAGAATTGTATAATTTTAGTAATAGATTTTTGTTGCGGGAATCGGGCTGTTTAAGATGGCCATGTCCTATCCCATCTGTGCCCTGTAATGTGTCTTTCGCTGCACTGATGGACATTTCTAGAAGGTGGTATCTTTCGAGAATTCCATTGTGATTAAAGGTGAGTGAAATGCGCATAGGAAATGAGTAAGAATATGAGTTCGCAAAGAGTAGTAGAGCACATCAGCATGCAGAGATAAAAATCAAGGAAAATTATCTTAGCAGACCGTGCTTTGATGATATTCCGGGGAGTGTGTACTCGATTTGTTATTGCATTCTGTGGTAAAGGGGTGCTGTTAATATTTTACGTTTCAAGCAGGCCCACACTACATTATAACGAATTGGTCATTCATGAAGAGAAACGTATATGGTTTAAACTTAATTAGCGAGAGTTAGTTAAAATCTTAATACTAGACTAGTGTTAGTGACTAGTTCCAGTGGTCTGTAGTATCTGCTTGTGCAGTTTGATATAACTCTACCATCTCATCATAATTTTTGTACATATCCTGTGCATACAACTTAAATACGAAATTGGCAATTTCGAGCACATTAAATAATCGGCCTTATTACGAGTGTCGTATTACGACTACTATTTTGTAATAGCATAAAGAACATTGCAGCATTTTTGGTTTAATCTGGTATAAAATCGTCGTAGTCGAAATACGACACTCATAATAAGGCCCGATATCAACGCAATCTTGGGTCGTCAAAACAGCTGATCACATGAAATTGGATAATGTTGTGTTTGGCTCGCATTAGATTCGGAAGCAGAAGCTGATATGGTGGAACTCAGCCTAAGGCAGATGCTTAGTAGCACGTGCTTCAGATATCAATGAGAAAAGAGGAGGTTCGGAAAGTAAGTTGGGAATGGAAGCGTGAGTAATGAACCGAGGACGGCATAAGTCTGCTTCTATGTATGTATGTATATCACAACAGATATGCTTAAATTTTAGGAATTTGATTATAAAATCAGAAGTCTCAGATATTAAGATGTTAAAAATGTTTTGCTCAAATGATTTTCTACAAAATAATATGGAGATAAAGAAGAAATTTGAAACTTACTCGGTGCAGGTTTTATCACAATCATAAGGAAGAGTGTACATACGTTCTCTGCAGAGCGTTTCAAAGTCATCACAGTCTGCTTTTATTTGTAAAGCTTTCGCTTGCACGTAATGTATTTCGATTAATATTAGACTCTTAAAAACAGAAAAAATTTGAATAAATTCTTAAAAGGAATCAAAGTTTCTTACAAAGTATACAATAAAATTCTGCATATTTTTCTTCCTTTTATGGTGTGATCGGAACAGTCTTATTAAATCTACTTGTACAAACGTTTTCAATAAAAAAATATAAAATAACAATTATATGTATTTATACGATAAGTAAAATTCATATAGACGCGGTCGCCAAAATACTCGTTGCATGATGCATAATCGTAAAAGATAAATGTGATAAGCGATTTCTTTCATTCTTTTGTTAAAGGTTTATGACAGGAACAATTTACATATTTATATATGTATTTATTTGTGTATTTCCTCATATACATATACATATGTACATATGTATCCGCCGCTAAAGTTATATTTTACAGGTAACCCTCGATTTACGCGGTGCTTCATTTATTCGATTTTTCACCATTCTTAAGTTGAGTACGTAATCGGATTTGCGGAGAGCCAACAGCTACTTTGAAACTCATTTCAATTGTATATTAACATTTTGCTATTATTACTTTAGATGCTCCCTTAGTTGGGTAGTAGCGCGTTCGAACCCCAGCAAAATTTTTTGTAAATTTACTGACTAACAGGTGACTTAAATAAAATCAACTTTAAGTTAGTTGAAAAGTAATGCAGAGTGAGACTAATGACTACCGCCTAGGACATCGCAATGTTAAAATAGTTAGTTGTTTCCATTGGAAAGTAATCCAAGTGTCAGTCAGCACTAGTTGCGAAGTAGTTAGCTTAAAGTTAGTTTCGATTCCATCGAATCGTTGGCCACACCTGCTATATGCATATACTTCCAGGTATACTTAACATAACTGGCACAAAATATGCCTCAAATAAAAATTTTAAATACGATTTTATTTACATACATATGTATTTTTATTGACTATTTTTGGCGTTTCTTAAGTCCATTGTATGATGGATCTAATACTACATATATATCAATTAACAATAAACAATTAACAAACAATTTAACATTTGTTAACGCACTAATATTCCCAAGATATTATTTTACTTATTCAGTAAAATATTTTTTATTAAAAATACTATACAGTTAAGCCCTCAATAATCAATTTCAATGTATTTTTAATAAAAAACTATTTTACCTAATAAGTATAATAATAATTTGTAATTATTTTTATCATAATTATTATTAGTATTATTATTCTTATTATTATTAATATTTATTTTAGTTCATATACATTTTATTTCTGAACTTATAGACACATATCAGCTCTTTCATCTGAACAATAAATTGCACCGGGTGGAAAATATTGGCCTGGCATACACGACTTCTTTATACCGACCAATGAACCTCTGGAAATGTAACATAGAACAAATCTGTCAAAAAAAAAAAGAAAGAATATATACATGAATAGAAAAACATATATATTAAAAATGGTAGTTGAAAGTACATTCTCCCTTATCGGGAATAAAAGGCGAACATTTTGTTCACGTGAAATATTTCCCGTGAACAAATAAATTGCGAACAAACTTACAAAATAGTAAACTGACACAACAACAACGCAAACATTGGCGATCGCAATTTTAGGGAAAGGGAACACTTTTCACGTGAACTTTTATTCACGATAAGGGTGAATATAATTGCAGTTTTTTGCAACCAATTGCAATATAAAAAATGAGCGTTGAATTTGAAAACATCAATACGACTGGGTGCACATACGGAAATTTTAGTTGAGCAACTTTTTATTTCATGAACGAGATAGGAAAATATGATGGTTCTCCTCTTCATTGTTTTCTCCTCTCTCCTCTAAAAACTCAAAAGTTACTCAACTAAAATTGCCTAGTCTAATGTGTAGTTTCCATAATGCCAGCAAGCGACTTGTCTAGAAAATTTCTATAGGAATCACTAAAAATTTTGAGTGTTTTTCATATATTTTTTCGAGACAAATCGCTTGCTTGCATTGTGGAAACTACACATAAGAAGGTATAGAAATTCCATGAACAGCATTGTAACTAACACATACATATATATAACACAGGGTAACAAAATTGAACTTTTTAAATTTTAAAAACGAATGTTCCTTATGTGTTTGCATCTGCTGATTAAGATGGGGCATCATTAGTTTTTTTTCCTAGCAGCTCTAATTTCAAGGACATACATTTGTATAGTTTACATTTTTCGCTCAATATTTTAAGGACTGCTAATGTGGACAGAAATATGTTCTATTTTAGTAAACTCTTGGCAATATCATGGTATCATGATATCACTAACACTATAAAAATCAGTGAATATCTAAGATTGATTTGATGAAGACTTCAATTTTTAAATTTTTATTTTAATTTTTTTTTTAACGATATCACTCGAACGAATCACTAAATTTAATCGCCAATCGTACGCGGTCGACAACGTCCGACTTGTCGCACACTTATATTTGTCTATATGTCTAACGTTGTCGACATCGTGTTGTTTCAAATTTTGGCCCTAAGTCGAATTGACGTGTCTTTTTTACTTTAAGAGTTGATTAGATTTTGAACTTGATGGAATTAATAGTTTAAGATTTCTTTAAAAACAGTTATGTGAAAATTTTATTTCCAAAATTTGCGAAATCTACCGAATCGATTCACTATCTTGCGACATCTAAATGAGATCAACATCTTTCGAATGTGGAAACACTAATTGCGTTCGCGTACTCAAAAGTTTTGAGTAAAGAGAGAGTAAAGTGACAGTTCTTGACTGAATGGTTTGCAAATTTTTACTGCAGAAATTTGTCGTAGTAAAGTTTAGTAAGGTAAAAACATATGACTCAAAATATAAACAAATGAAAAGTATGCCAACGGAAAGTTTAAAAATTTAAGCTTTTCTTAATAAAAATTGTGATAATCATTAAAAAAATTATTAATTTATGAAGAATAATAATAAAAGCTGTTAGTATACATAGTTTGTAATTTATTTAATTAATCCTTTTGTTTTGCAAACTATTGTAATTACTCAGAGTTGTAAAACTGTAAAGTATCTGGTTACTTAGTATTGCACTTGGTTTTAAGGTAGTCAGTAACATTAACAAATGGTCATGTAATTTTTATTAATTTCACCAACAACAAAACAAGGAAATCAAAAAGAAATTAATTACAAAAATTACATGAAACAAATTACAAAATTTATTCTTAATTTTTTCGTGTTATAAAAATATTGTATCGAGTACCAATAATTAAAAGAGTTGAATAGTCAAAAATGGTTATAGAGATGTAATGTAACGCAGCCTACTTTTCATATAAAAGTATCGATCAGCTGTTTCCTACTTTACAGTTACTTTACATTACAGTCGGGTAACTGAGCCTTAATTTTTACTTTTTTTCCGTTCGCGTACTTTTTTTGGCAACAGCTCTTTTTGAGAGTAAATTTTAAAATTTTCGCAGTAACTACTCATTTACTGCATTTTACTGCAAAAGCAGCGTTATCATATATATTTTTTAAAAAAACTTCTTAAATCTGACAAAAAACTTTTTTTTCCATTAGAAATTTTTTTTTCTACCAAAGTACCAAAATTTCAAAAGAAAATATAAAATATATACAAAAAAAAAAAAACGATTAAAATCAAAAACATAACATATAATAAAAAGAACATAAAATAAAATTGATATGTATTTAGATTTAGAGATGTTTAAAAAAATATCCCATAAATTAATAAATATATTTCTTAGTTGTACATTGTTTTATTAAAATTTAAAGCCTTTTAAACGGCATAGTCGTACATAAGACGCATTAAACACAATTAACGCTCGGTTAGCCGACTATAATGTAATTTAACTGCAACAGTAGGAAACAGCTGATCGATATTGTTATGTGAAAAGTAATGAAAATGTTTATAGCGATGTAATGTAATGTAACCTACTTTTCATATAAAAATATCGATCAGCTATTTCCTACGTTGCAGTTCCATTCCATTACTGTCGGCTAACTGAGCCTTTAAACACTGCTGCAGCAGGGTGAGAAAATATAAGATCTTTTTATTGCATACAAACATCACTTAATATTTTCATTCAATATACTGCAAAAGTTAAATTATGTGCATATTTATAAAAAAAACTTTATAAAACTTTATATTTTCAAGAAACTTTTTGGCATCTCAAAAAACTTCGAAAAAAAAAAGGGAAAACTTGACAAATGGTAACGCTGTGCAAAAGTAAAAAAACACACCTAATTAATCTCTTACAATCTACACAATTTTTGCCGCTATTTTACTCACGAATTTTGACATTTCCTTTTAGTTTAAGTTAAATTTTCGTTGGTACGTCGGCTATTGGAAGATCTCCGTAGTTTTTGCAAAATTTTATTAAAATAAAGTAGATTTTTTTAATAATTTCTGTTCAAAAATGTTTATTAAGTGTCTTGTGACAAAAGTAAAGTGTTTGTTTCAAAGTTTTGTAAAAATTTGATAAGTTATTGTTGTTTAAATATCGGTGTCTCGTGTTCGGGCGTATGTTTGTATGCAGTTGCATTCTAGAAGCTGCCAGATCGTGTGTGTGTGTAAAGAAATAACATTCACTTGTTTTCTAGTGTATTATAAGAAAATTACATGCATTTACATATGCATGCATGTGTGTAATAAAAAGAAAGGTATGCTAATGCGCAGCCTTAGAAAAAAAATGCGTTAAGCATTATGGCCTTTATGTGTATATAAAAAAGTGGGTATTAGAAAATAGCATGTTAATTTTTAAAAAAGTGAGTCTCAGTATAAATATTTTAAAATTAAAAAAGTGCAGTAAGCACTATGCCTTTGCATAAAAAATGGGTACCGGTTCAAATGACAAATAAGTTTTAAGATAAAAAATACGTAAATAAAAAAGTTTCAAGAAATGAAAATGAAAAACAAGCATTAAGCATGATGGCCTGTTATATAAAAAAAGAATCGTCGCCCGGTATAAGTGCATGGAAAAATATAGTGTCATTCGTTACCTTCGCAATCGCTGCATAATGACGGTGGGTTGAGTTAGCTGCGTTTTAAAAAAATTTATATAAAAAAGGTATGGAATTAATTTTTACTAATTACCAGCTTGACCATATTAGCTTATTTCGGGCTAAATTTAGCTTATTTTGTTTGAATTTAGCTTTAAAATTTTAATTTAGCTCTTATCTTATAAGGTAATTTTAAACTTTTTTTTTACAAACTCATTTAGCTTTTTTAACCTTTTTTTGATCTAATAGCATGTTCTCAAAGAATATGTTAAAGACATGAAAATATTATAAAAACTATAATTTTTTAATCCCCGACCAAAAAAGGGGTGTTATAAGTTGGTAGTGTGTGATTTTGTGTCTGTGTGTCTTCTGGAAAGTCCACGCACTGACCAAACAGCTGGGCTGATTTCTTCTGTTTGAAAGTTGACTTGGTTGAGAGTGTTCTTGGTTACATATCGTCGTTCGCAAGTTATTGTGTTCTATACCGCAAAATATAAAAAATTTAGATAAGATTGATTTTTAGGAAAAGTTTTAGAGATCTGTCGATCTGTGTAATCAGTTTGCTCTTATAATTTATAGTTTTTGAAATATGAGACATCGACTTTGTGCTATACGAGACTTCAGTGACAAGTTTCGTAATCTGTTGTGTTCTATATCGTCACCTAAATTCCAAAAGGCCGTAAGTAAGCTTTTTGCTTTTTTACAGGAGAAGCAAAAAACCTTATAAATTTAAGACTATTTATTTGTTAGGCGCCAAATTGAATAACGAATAAAATCGGTATTTTTGAACATATGTGAGCAATATTTTAAGGAAAGGTGTATTTTCGTGACTCACATCATAATCAATCAAAAAGTATATTTTGAATTTTTTGGTTGTTACGGCCTTTTGGATTTTAGGTGACGATATGCAAAAACTCGTGCATATAGAACAAAAACGTACAAAAATAAATAACTAAAAAAAATATTTATTTATTTTGTTCTATATGAAAGTCTGAATAAAGTTTTTATTAATTTGAATCTCTTTGCAATATCTGTTTCTGTTTTATTTATTTTTTGCGACTTCGCATTGCTCTTGGCAAATGAAATGAAACAAGAAAAGAAAACAAACAATGACAAACAATCAGCCGTTCATTTTTCATTAGGTGCGAATTTCATTAGGTTCTAATCGAATATATCAATCAAATGTTATTGTTACCAAGTAACTAGACTTATTTTATAGCTAAATATGATAGTTGTGAATTAACCTTCGCTTATCAAGTACTAATTTCTTCATATTTACTCTGTTATCAGTTACTCGATTTTGACGAAAGTAACGAGTAATTAGCTGTGCTAATGCTTAACATGCTTGCCCTTTCGTACTCGTCCTATGACTTGAGAAAAAAAGGGTTGTTACCAAAAGTAAGGAGTATTGTATGGGGAAAAATTAATATTCTGCAAATGGTTATATATTCACCATTGTTGTGATGTATAGTCGTGATCTTTTGTCAATTTAATTGGGATTTGGTCTAGTCTTATAGTAAAAGGCACTGAAAAAGTTCGATGTGGTTGAATCCAGAAACTATCAAACAGTACAAACATAATGTTCATTGTTCCCTCCAATGGTACCGCCAAGCCACTTTAGAGGCAGTCCCGTAACTGTTCTTAGATATTACCCTGAGCTTAACTATTATTTATACTTTTGAAATATGAGTGCCTCTGTAGTCGAGTGGGTAGTGTGCAAGCCTGTGATGCCGTAGGTTGTCAGTTTCGAGTCCAAAAAATATCTGTTTAAAAATTAATTATAATTGTATTTGTAACAATAAAAAAAATATAATTTTTCATTAGGTTTGTTCATTTACTAAAAATTTATACGAATTTGTAACAATTATTACTGGAAAGTATTCATTAACTCAAAAAGTTTGCAAAGAGAGAGAGAGAGAGAGAGCGCCAAAAGAGAGAACAAAATTGAGAGACAAAAAATTTCCTACAAATTATTACTAGTAAAATTTGTAATTGCAAGAATTATCCAGACAGCTGTTCTGTGTTTTGTTTTTAAATAAATTGTTTGACAAATAGCTGAAAAAGGAAAACGGAAAAATGTGCATTTTTTTATTTAAAAAATTTATATATGTATGCAAAAAGAAAGCCTATTTGCTTAATTTATTGTTTTTCTTTCATAAATAAATTTGTTTGATTCTTATATCTGATCAGAGATGGAAAGTCGCATTTTTGTATTTGTTAATGGAATAAAATTAAAAAATTATGAAAAATGCATAAAAAGAGTAAAAGTACATGACACTGTGTAAAGAAATTGCAATTAAAATATTATCAAACAAAATACATCAGAAAAAGTACAATTGTATCATGATTTCCATCCATGGTTCTGATATGAATAAAATTTTCTTGCAAGTTTTACAAGTAAAGCGTTCATGTACTTTTTAGGGTTTCGTACACCAAAGGTGAAAAGAAACCCTATTGTTTTCGCTACGCTGTCCGTCTGTCCGTCACAGGGTATTTTCTCGAGAACCGTAAGAGCTGCGGACCTGAAATTTGGACACAGTGTGTAGACCCTTGGCCGCTACAACAACAAATACATGAGAGTTTAAAATTAAAGGGTGTGCCAAAACGAGCAACGAAAAATGTTAAAATCCCATGTAATATACATACAATTGTATGTATATACACTTGAAATTTGGAAAGTTTGTGTATTTTTATACAGACTACAACAATTAACACTAAAATTTAAAAAATTTTAATTCTTTGTAATTTATTTAATTAATCCTTTTGTTTTGAAACTATTCTAATTACTCAGAGTTGTAAAAATGTTAAGTATCTGGTTACTTAGTATTGCACTTGCTTTTACAGATAGTCATGTAATTTTTATTAATTTAACCAACAACAAAACAAGGAAATCAAAAAGAAATTAATTACAAATATTACATGAAACAAATTACAAAATTTATTCTTAATTTTTTCGTGTTATAAAAATATTGTAATAGGTACTCGACTATAATTAAAAGAGTTGAATAGTCAAAAGTTTATATATTTTTCAACACTATGTGGAGTTGGAGTCAGCTGTTTCTTTAATCTTACTAATTTTTACTATTTTTCCGTTCGCGTACTTTTTTGGCAACAGCTCTTTTTGAGAGTATATTTTAAAATTTTCGCAGTAACTACTCAGTTACTTCATTTTACTGCAAAAGCAGCGTTACCATATATATTTTTTAAAAAACTTCTTAAATCTGAAAAAAAAACTTTTTTTCAAAAAGAAAACTTTTTTCTTCTATAAAAGTACCAAAATTTCAAAAGAAAACATAAAAATGTATTTGCAATTTATTATATTTAAAAATATAAAAACGATCAAAATCAAAAACATAACATATACAGCCCAATCATGAACAACAATTCCGTGCCAGTTTTTTCACTTTTGCCTTTTCTTCTATTATGAATTTGTTTTTCCCCTTTTTTTATCAAATGCGGGAATAATAAAACTCCCCGGGAAAAAGGGAGGTATTATGAACGCCGTTGAACTTGCATTTTTCACTAAAAATAGTTCCCTTACAAAAAAGAAGGGAGTTTACATAAAAACATAGTTGCTACACAATTAAAACACAATTTATATACACAAACTTCTATTTTATAGTTCACACAAGTAATGTCCAAATAAATCAGTTATAAACTTTTTTTTACATATTTTTCATGTTGGTAAATTTTCAGTGATGCCAACAATTCAGAGGCAAAACGAGCCAACGGAGTAGTCAAAGAGCTAAAAAGAGCTAAATCTAAAAATTTGAGATTTTTCCGTTTTAAATCTATGAATGTATTTATTATTCAATTTGTACTTCAAGATTTTTTAACATTAATAAAAATAATAGTAAGAAATTCGCTTGCGCAATTTGCGTTTGTGTTGGAACTTCTGGTGAAAATGATATACTTATATGGCTAGGATAGCACAATTTCTTTAAATGGAGCCATACATTTTTTATGCTTTCGAACGGTGTACTAAATCAAAATATTTCGATGTTATAGTTGAATTGCAACATTTGCACAAAGCTTTAGATGGATCTTTTGTTAGTTTAATCCATTTGTTAAACGAGGAATTTGATTTCTAAGCTTTCCTATATTTTTGGCAGTAAGAATCCATTTCAATAATTTGTCAAAATTTTTTTATTTATTTAGAAACGAACAAACTAAATACATAAATATATCTTACATAGTTGCAAAAAAGTATCTGCATTTGCAAAAAACATATTTACCAAAAATGTAAATGCCTCAAACACGAAACAATAGTGTAAAAAGGAGAAAATTTACTATAAGATGCGAAAAGTGCTAAACGTCCCGTTTTTACAATTGAAAAGAGTTGTGTTAGCTCTTTTTTTTTAAAAAAGAGCTAAAGGGAAGAATTTCGAGTTAGAATCTACCGATATTCGGTAGATTCTACCGAATATGTTTGTGAATTTAACGATCTACCAATTCTACCGAACAAGGCCTGAAATCTACCGAATATTGAACGAACATTTTGATTAACAATGATGCTAAAAGATCAAGTTGATCACACATACGGAAAATTAATCACATGTATGTTCTAAAATGTGGAAAGCTTTCCGTGGAGAAGAGCATATGCTTAACGAATTGTTATTTAGTAATTTAAGTCGGTATATGTGTAAATTGGATATTTTGCCACATAGCAGTGCGGCCAATTTTCTGCCATGAAAATCATTAAAACAGAACATAGAATTGTGCCTTGGGGTTGAAATATTTATTCCTCCCAATGATTTAATAATTTTTGCACAAAAGTTTAAATTCATAAATGGATCTTACATATAATCTTTGTAGTAGCAAATGTTTGTCAAATAAAAGTTATTTTAGTAGCTTTATAAAACCTATGTACAAAAACTGAATTCCTGTTATTTATGTATATTATTTTATGTATGCATAGCATATCTATAGAAAGGGTAAGGGCAAATAACTGGGGATGACACTTTTTTATTGGAAATGCTTCATTGTTTATGACAGTTTAATTTCCAATCACATGTGAAGTTTTAAATGCGCTTTTGGAACCTGTTTAGTTTGATACTCCTTGCACTTACTCTTTATATATATGTAAGTACATATATGTATGTATTTTGTTATTTTTTATGTTTCTTTGAATTGTATTTTTACGTTTCTTTGAATAAAAATATTTTCTACCGAATTTCATTCAAATCTACCGATTTTTTTGTCGATTCTACCGAATTAAAAAAAATATTAAGTGTGCACACTGGTTAGAAGCAATCAAAAAGAGCTAAATCTAGCTCTAAAATAGCTAAGTTGGCATCGCTGTAAATTTTAATAATTTTGTTTGCTCTCTCACTCAAAAAAAAAGGGAAAAACAAACTAGCCAAGGCCTATTTATCAGGTCAATGCAACTCTACAAAAACACAGCAATACAAAAAACAACTTTATGTTTAAGTTGTCAGAAACACACACAAACATGAACTAAAGTATATGGTGCAAATAACTTTTGACAACTTAAACACGAAAACACAGAATATCATCAGGATGATTGCATTGACCTGATAAATAGGCCTTGAAACAAGCAAAACAACGAGCTTCGTAATGCGTTGATGCCACGTATTACTCTTTTTTGTTCCCAATTAATTTATGATTGGAGGAATGTTTTCTGGAGAAAATTATTTCCCGTGAGAAATAAATTCCGAGGGAATATTCATGATTGGGCTGATAATAAAAAATACATAAAATAAAATTCATATTTAGATTTAGAGATGTTTAAAAAAATATCACATACATTAATAAATATATTTCTTAGTCGTACATTGTTTTATTAAAATTTAAAGCCTTTTAAACGGCATAGTCGTACATAAGACGCATTAAACACAATTAACGCTCGGTTAGCCGACTATAATGTAATTTAACTGCAACAGTAGGAAACAGCTGATCGATATTGTTATGTGAAAAGTAATGAAAATGTTTATAGCGATGTAATGTAATGTAACCTACTTTTCATATAAAAATATCGATCAGCTATTTCCTACGTTGCAGTTCCATTCCATTACTGTCGGCTAACTGAGCCTTTAAACACTGCTGCAGCAGGGTGAGAAAATATAAGATCTTTTTATTGCATACAAACATCACTTAATATTTTCATTCAATATACTGCAAAAGTTAAATTATGTACATATTTATAAAAAAAACTTTATATAACTTTATATATTCAAGAAACTTTTTGGCATCTCAAAAAACTTCCAAAAAAAGGGAAAACTTGACAAATGGTAACGCTGTGCAAAAGTAAAAAAACACACCTAATTAATCTCTTACAATCTACACAATTTTTGCCGCTATTTTACTCACGAATTTTGACATTTCCTTTTAGTTTAAGTTAAATTTTCGTTGGTACGTCGGCTATTGGAAGATCTCCGTAGTTTTTGCAAAATTTTATTAAAATAAAGTAGATTTTTTTAATAATTTCTGTTCAAAAATGTTTATTAAGTGTCTTGTGACAAAAGTAAAGTGTTTGTTTCAAAGTTTTGTAAAAATTTGATAAGTTATTGTTGTTTAAATATCGGTGTCTCGTGTTCGGGCGTATGTTTGTATGCAGTTGCATTCTAGAAGCTGCCAGATCGTGTGTGTGTGTAAAGAAATAACATTCACTTGTTTTCTAGTGTATTATAAGAAAATTACATGCATTTACATATGCATGCATGTGTGTAATAAAAAGAAAGGTATGCTAATGCGCAGCCTTAGAAAAAAAATGCGTTAAGCATTATGGCCTTTATGTGTATATAAAAAAGTGGGTATTAGAAAATAGCATGTTAATTTTTAAAAAAGTGAGTCTCAGTATAAATATTTTAAAATTAAAAAAGTGCAGTAAGCACTATGCCTTTGCATAAAAAATGGGTACCGGTTCAAATGACAAATAAGTTTTAAGATAAAAAATACGTAAATAAAAAAGTTTCAAGAAATGAAAATGAAAAACAAGCATTAAGCATGATGGCCTGTTATATAAAAAAAGAATCGTCGCCCGGTATAAGTGCATGGAAAAATATAGTGTCATTCGTTACCTTCGCAATCGCTGCATAATGACGGTGGGTTGAGTTAGCTGCGTTTTAAAAAAATTTATATAAAAAAGGTATGGAATTAATTTTTACTAATTACCAGCTTGACCATATTAGCTTATTTCGGGCTAAATTTAGCTTATTTTGTTTGAATTTAGCTTTAAAATTTTAATTTAGCTCTTATCTTATAAGGTAATTTTTATCTTTTTTTTACAAACTCATTTAGGTTTTTTAGCCTTTTTTTTATCTAATAGCATGTTCGAAAAGAATATGTTGAAGACATGAAAATATTATAAAAACTATAATTTTTTAATCCCCGACCAAAAAAAGGGGTGTTATAAAGTTGGTAGTGTGTGATTTTGTGTCTGTGTGTCTTCTGTAAAGTCCACGCACAGACCAAACAGCTGGGCTGATTTCTTCTGTTTGAAAGTTGACTTGATTGAGAGTGTTCTTGGTTACATATGTTGTTCTGTTGACTAATAATAGGTCTGTTCCAGATGCATAACAAAACAGTCCGAACTTGTACAAAATTATCCAAAAGCGTTCCAGATAACAATTTTTGTGCAATTTTGAGAGCTAATGAGAGAGTAATTTTTTTAATTTCCTGTACAAACTAGTACTAACTTTTTCTTCTGGGTAAGTTCGGACGTGTGCCAAGATAGCGTCGACGAAATAGCGTCGATTTTGGGAATTAAAAAACCGGGAAAAAATGGGGGAAATTTTCTGGGTATTTTTAAAAATATATTGACAAGCTAGCAACGATTTTGGGAATTCAAGGGGGGAACAAAACAAAAACCGTGGATGAGTTTTCCCAGGAGCACTGTTGGACTCCCACGCCAAAACGTTATATATTCTTAAAGTGGACACTTAGGAGAACAAAATGAGACAACCGTGCTAAAATTCTGACGAGCCGTTTTCGAGAAAATCGACTTAATCGAAAATGGCCAAAAAAACCGTGGATGAATTTTCCCAGGAGCATCCTTGGATCCCCACGCCAAAGTCTTATATATTCTCAAAGTGGACACTTAGGAGAACAAAATGAGACAACCGTGCTAAAATTCTGACGAGCCGTTTTCGAGAAAATCGACTTAATCGAAAATGGCCAAAAAAAACCGTGGATGAATTTTCCCAGGAGCACCCTTGGATCCCCACGCCAAAGTCTCATATATTCTCAAAGTGGACACTTAGGAGAACAAAATGAGACAACCGTGCTAAAATTCTGACGAGCCGTTTTCGAGAAAATCGACTTAATCGAAAATGGCCAAAAAAACCGTGGATGAATTTTCCCAGGAGCACCCTTGGATCCCCACGCCAAAGTCTCATATATTCTTAAAGTGGACACTTAGGAGAACAAAATGAGACAACCGTGCTAAAATTCTGACGAGCCGTTTTCGAGAAAATCGACTTAATCGAAAATGGCCAAAAAAAACCGTGGATGAATTTTCCCAGGAGCACCCTTGGATCCCCACGCCAAAGTCTCATATATTCTCAAAGTGGACACTTAGGAGAACAAAATGAGACAACCGTGCTAAAATTCTGACGAGCCGTTTTCGAGAAAATCGACATAATCGAAAATGGCCAAAAAAAACCGTGGATGAATTTTCCCAGGAGCACCCTTGGATCCCCACGCCAAAGTCTCATATATTCTTAAAGTGGACACTTAGGAGAACAAAATGAGACAACCGTGCTAAAATTCTGACGAGCCGTTTTCGAGAAAATCGACTTAATCGAAAATGGTCAAAAAAAACCGTGGATGAATTTTCCCAGGAGCACCTTTGGATCCCCACGCCAAAGTTTCATATATTCTCAAAGTGGACACTTAGGAGAACAAAATGAGACAACCGTGCTAAAATTCTGACGAGCCGTTTTCGAGAAAATCGACTTAATCGAAAATGGCCAAAAAAAACCGTGGATGAATTTTCCCAGGAGCACCCTTGGATCCCCACGCCAAAGTCTCATATATTCTTAAAGTGGACACTTAGGAGAACAAAATGAGACAACCGTGCTAAAATTCTGACGAGCCGTTTTCGAGAAAATCGACTTAATCGAAAATGGCCAAAAAAAACCGTGGATGAATTTTCCCAGGAGCACCCTTGGATCCCCACGCCAAAGTCTCATATATTCTCAAAGTGGACACTTAGGAGAACAAAATGAGACAACCGTGCTAAAATTCTGACGAGCCGTTTTCGAGAAAATCGACTTAATCGAAAATGGCCAAAAAAAACCGTGGATGAATTTTCCCAGGAGCACCCTTGGATCCCCACGCCAAAGTCTCATATATTCTCAAAGTGGACACTTAGGAGAACAAAATGAGACAACCGTGCTAAAATTCTGACGAGCCGTTTTCGAGAAAATCGACTTAATCGAAAATGGCCAAAAAAAAACCGTGGATGAATTTTCCCAGGAGCACCCTTGGATCCCCACGCCAAAGTCTCATATATTCTCAAAGTGGACACTTAGGAGAACAAAATGAGACAACCGTGCTAAAATTCTGACGAGCCGTTTTCGAGAAAATCGACTTAATCGAAAATGGCCAAAAAAAACCGTGGATGAATTTTCCCAGGAGCACCCTTGGATCCCCACGCCAAAGTCTCATATATTCTTAAAGTGGACACTTAGGAGAACAAAATGAGACAACCGTGCTAAAATTCTGACGAGCCGTTTTCGAGAAAATCGACTTAATCGAAAATGGCCAAAAAAAACCGTGGATGAATTTTCCCAGGAGCACCCTTGGATCCCCACGCCAAAGTCTCATATATTCTTAAAGTGGACACTTAGGAGAACAAAATGAGACAACCGTGCTAAAATTCTGACGAGCCGTTTTCGAGAAAATCGACTTAATCGAAAATGGCCAAAAAAAACCGTGGATGAATTTTCCCAGGAGCACCCTTGGATCCCCACGCCAAAGTCTCATATATTCTTAAAGTGGACACTTAGGAGAACAAAATGAGACAACCGTGCTAAAATTCTGACGAGCCGTTTTCGAGAAAATCGACTTAATCGAAAATGGCCAAAAAAAACCGTGGATGAATTTTCCCAGGAGCACCCTTGGATCCCCACGCCAAAGTCTCATATATTCTCAAAGTGGACACTTAGGAGAACAAAATGAGACAACCGTGCTAAAATTCTGACGAGCCGTTTTCGAGAAAATCGACTTAATCGAAAATGGCCAAAAAAAACCGTGGATGAATTTTCCCAGGAGCACCCTTGGATCGCCACGCCAAAGTCTCATATATTCTCAAAGTGGACACTTAGGAGAACAAAATGAGACAACCGTGCTAAAATTCTGACGAGCCGTTTTCGAGAAAATCGACTTAATCGAAAATGGCCAAAAAAAACCGTGGATGAATTTTCCCAGGAGCACCCTTGGATCCCCACGCCAAAGTCTCATATATTCTCAAAGTGGACACTTAGGAGAACAAAATGAGACAACCGTGCTAAAATTCTGACGAGCCGTTTTCGAGAAAATCGACTTAATCGAAAATGGCCAAAAAAAACCGTGGATGAATTTTCCCAGGAGCACCCTTGGATCCCCACGCCAAAGTCTCATATATTCTCAAAGTGGACACTTAGGAGAACAAAATGAGACAACCGTGCTAAAATTCTGACGAGCCGTTTTCGAGAAAATCGACTTAATCGAAAATGGCCAAAAAAAACCGTGGATGAATTTTCCCAGGAGCACCCTTGGATCCCCACGCCAAAGTCTCATATATTCTCAAAGTGGACACTTAGGAGAACAAAATGAGACAACCGTGCTAAAATTCTGACGAGCCGTTTTCGAGAAAATCGACTTAATCGAAAATGGCCAAAAAAAACCGTGGATGAATTTTCCCAGGAGCACCCTTGGATCCCCACGCCAAAGTCTCATATATTCTTAAAGTGGACACTTAGGAGAACAAAATGAGACAACCGTGCTAAAATTCTGACGAGCCGTTTTCGAGAAAATCGACTTAATCGAAAATGGCCAAAAAAAACCGTGGATGAATTTTCCCAGGAGCACCCTTGGATCCCCACGCCAAAGTCTCATATATTCTCAAAGTGGACACTTAGGAGAACAAAATGAGACAACCGTGCTAAAATTCTGACGAGCCGTTTTCGAGAAAATCGACTTAATCGAAAATGGCCAAAAAAAACCGTGGATGAATTTTCCCAGGAGCACCCTTGGATCCCCACGCCAAAGTCTCATATATTCTCAAAGTGGACACTTAGGAGAACAAAATGAGACAACCGTGCTAAAATTCTGACGAGCCGTTTTCGAGAAAATCGACTTAATCGAAAATGGCCAAAAAAAACCGTGGATGAATTTTCCCAGGAGCACCCTTGGATCCCCACGCCAAAGTCTCATATATTCTTAAAGTGGACACTTAAGAGAACAAAATGAGACAACCGTGCTAAAATTCTGACGAGCCGTTTTCGAGAAAATCGACTTAATCGAAAATGGCCAAAAAAAAACCGTGGATGAATTTTCCCAGGAGCACCCTTGGATCCCCACGCCAAAGTCTCATATATTCTCAAAGTGGACACTTAGGAGAACAAAATGAGACAACCGTGCTAAAATTCTGACGAGCCGTTTTCGAGAAAATCGACTTAATCGAAAATGGCCAAAAAAAACCGTGGATGAATTTTCCCAGGAGCACCCTTGGATCCCCACGCCAAAGTCTCATATATTCTTAAAGTGGACACTTAGGAGAACAAAATGAGACAACCGTGCTAAAATTCTGACGAGCCGTTTTCGAGAAAATCGACTTAATCGAAAATGGTCAAAAAAAACCGTGGATGAATTTTCCCAGGAGCACCCTTGGATCCCCACGCCAAAGTCTCATATATTCTTAAAGTGGACACTTAGGAGAACAAAATGAGACAACCGTGCTAAAATTCTGACGAGCCGTTTTCGAGAAAATCGACTTAATCGAAAATGGCCAAAAAAAACCGTGGATGAATTTTCCCAGGAGCACCCTTGGATCCCCACGCCAAAGTCTCATATATTCTTAAAGTGGACACTTAGGAGAACAAAATGAGACAACCGTGCTAAAATTCTGACGAGCCGTTTTCGAGAAAATCGACTTAATCGAAAATGGCCAAAAAAAACCGTGGATGAATTTTCCCAGGAGCACCCTTGGATCCCCACGCCAAAGTCTCATATATTCTCAAAGTGGACACTTAGGAGAACAAAATGAGACAACCGTGCTAAAATTCTGACGAGCCGTTTTCGAGAAAATCGACATAATCGAAAATGGCCAAAAAAAACCGTGGATGAATTTTCCCAGGAGCACCCTTGGATCCCCACGCCAAAGTCTCATATATTCTTAAAGTGGACACTTAGGAGAACAAAATGAGACAACCGTGCTAAAATTCTGACGAGCCGTTTTCGAGAAAATCGACTTAATCGAAAATGGTCAAAAAAAACCGTGGATGAATTTTCCCAGGAGCACCCTTGGATCCCCACGCCAAAGTTTCATATATTCTCAAAGTGGACACTTAGGAGAACAAAATGAGACAACCGTGCTAAAATTCTGACGAGCCGTTTTCGAGAAAATCGACTTAATCGAAAATGGCCAAAAAAAACCGTGGATGAATTTTCCCAGGAGCACCCTTGGATCCCCACGCCAAAGTCTCATATATTCTTAAAGTGGACACTTAGGAGAACAAAATGAGACAACCGTGCTAAAATTCTGACGAGCCGTTTTCGAGAAAATCGACTTAATCGAAAATGGCCAAAAAAAACCGTGGATGAATTTTCCCAGGAGCACCCTTGGATCCCCACGCCAAAGTCTCATATATTCTTAAAGTGGACACTTAGGAGAACAAAATGAGACAACCGTGCTAAAATTCTGACGAGCCGTTTTCGAGAAAATCGACTTAATCGAAAATGGCCAAAAAAAACCGTGGATGAATTTTCCCAGGAGCACCCTTGGATCCCCACGCCAAAGTCTCATATATTCTTAAAGTGGACACTTAGGAGAACAAAATGAGACAACCGTGCTAAAATTCTGACGAGCCGTTTTCGAGAAAATCGACTTAATC
This sequence comes from Tachina lurida, assembly GCA_944452675.1. Taxonomy (NCBI): domain Eukaryota; kingdom Metazoa; phylum Arthropoda; class Insecta; order Diptera; family Tachinidae; genus Tachina; species Tachina lurida. Next base: position 95,521,001 of record OX101754.1, on the reverse strand, counting down.
GAAAATGGCCAAAAAAAACCGTGGATGAATTTTCCCAGGAGCACCCTTGGATCCCCACGCCAAAGTCTCATATATTCTCAAAGTGGACACTTAGGAGAACAAAATGAGACAACCGTGCTAAAATTCTGACGAGCCGTTTTCGAGAAAATCGACTTAATCGAAAATGGCCAAAAAAAACCGTGGATGAATTTTCCCAGGAGCACCCTTGGATCCCCACGCCAAAGTCTCATATATTCTTAAAGTGGACACTTAGGAGAACAAAATGAGACAACCGTGCTAAAATTCTGACGAGCCGTTTTCGAGAAAATCGACTTAATCGAAAATGGCCAAAAAAAACCGTGGATGAATTTTCCCAGGAGCACCCTTGGATCCCCACGCCAAAGTCTCATATATTCTTAAAGTGGACACTTAGGAGAACAAAATGAGACAACCGTGCTAAAATTCTGACGAGCCGTTTTCGAGAAAATCGACTTAATCGAAAATGGCCAAAAAAAACCGTGGATGAATTTTCCCAGGAGCACCCTTGGATCCCCACGCCAAAGTCTCATATATTCTTAAAGTGGACACTTAGGAGAACAAAATGAGACAACCGTGCTAAAATTCTGACGAGCCGTTTTCGAGAAAATCGACTTAATCGAAAATGGCCAAAAAAAACCGTGGATGAATTTTCCCAGGAGCACCCTTGGATCCCCACGCCAAAGTCTCATATATTCTCAAAGTGGACACTTAGGAGAACAAAATGAGACAACCGTGCTAAAATTCTGACGAGCCGTTTTCGAGAAAATCGACTTAATCGAAAATGGCCAAAAAAAAACCGTGGATGAATTTTCCCAGGAGCACCCTTGGATCGCCACGCCAAAGTCTCATATATTCTCAAAGTGGACACTTAGGAGAACAAAATGAGACAACCGTGCTAAAATTCTGACGAGCCGTTTTCGAGAAAATCGACTTAATCGAAAATGGCCAAAAAAAACCGTGGATGAATTTTCCCAGGAGCACCCTTGGATCCCCACGCCAAAGTCTCATATATTCTCAAAGTGGACACTTAGGAGAACAAAATGAGACAACCGTGCTAAAATTCTGACGAGCCGTTTTCGAGAAAATCGACTTAATCGAAAATGGCCAAAAAAAACCGTGGATGAATTTTCCCAGGAGCACCCTTGGATCCCCACGCCAAAGTCTCATATATTCTTAAAGTGGACACTTAGGAGAACAAAATGAGACAACCGTGCTAAAATTCTGACGAGCCGTTTTCGAGAAAATCGACTTAATCGAAAATGGCCAAAAAAAACCGTGGATGAATTTTCCCAGGAGCACCCTTGGATCCCCACGCCAAAGTCTCATATATTCTCAAAGTGGACACTTAGGAGAACAAAATGAGACAACCGTGCTAAAATTCTGACGAGCCGTTTTCGAGAAAATCGACATAATCGAAAATGGCCAAAAAAAACCGTGGATGAATTTTCCCAGGAGCACCCTTGGATCCCCACGCCAAAGTCTCATATATTCTTAAAGTGGACACTTAGGAGAACAAAATGAGACAACCGTGCTAAAATTCTGACGAGCCGTTTTCGAGAAAATCGACTTAATCGAAAATGGTCAAAAAAAACCGTGGATGAATTTTCCCAGGAGCACCCTTGGATCCCCACGCCAAAGTTTCATATATTCTCAAAGTGGACACTTAGGAGAACAAAATGAGACAACCGTGCTAAAATTCTGACGAGCCGTTTTCGAGAAAATCGACTTAATCGAAAATGGCCAAAAAAAACCGTGGATGAATTTTCCCAGGAGCACCCTTGGATCCCCACGCCAAAGTCTCATATATTCTTAAAGTGGACACTTAGGAGAACAAAATGAGACAACCGTGCTAAAATTCTGACGAGCCGTTTTCGAGAAAATCGACTTAATCGAAAATGGCCAAAAAAAACCGTGGATGAATTTTCCCAGGAGCACCCTTGGATCCCCACGCCAAAGTCTCATATATTCTTAAAGTGGACACTTAGGAGAACAAAATGAGACAACCGTGCTAAAATTCTGACGAGCCGTTTTCGAGAAAATCGACTTAATCGAAAATGGCCAAAAAAAACCGTGGATGAATTTTCCCAGGAGCACCCTTGGATCCCCACGCCAAAGTCTCATATATTCTTAAAGTGGACACTTAGGAGAACAAAATGAGACAACCGTGCTAAAATTCTGACGAGCCGTTTTCGAGAAAATCGACTTAATCGAAAATGGCCAAAAAAAACCGTGGATGAATTTTCCCAGGAGCACCCTTGGATCCCCACGCCAAAGTCTCATATATTCTCAAAGTGGACACTTAGGAGAACAAAATGAGACAACCGTGCTAAAATTCTGACGAGCCGTTTTCGAGAAAATCGACTTAATCGAAAATGGCCAAAAAAAACCGTGGATGAATTTTCCCAGGAGCACCCTTGGATCCCCACGCCAAAGTCTCATATATTCTTAAAGTGGACACTTAGGAGAACAAAATGTCCGAAAATGATGAATTTTCCCAGTTTTTTTTTGGCCATTTTCGATTAAGTCGATTTTCTCGAAAACGGCTCGTCAGAATTTTAGCACGGTTGTCTCATTTTGTTCTCCTAAGTGTCCACTTTGAGAATATATGAGACTTTGGCGTGGGGATCCAAGGGTGCTCCTGGGAAAATTCATCCACGGTTTTTTTTGGCCATTTTCGATTAAGTCGATTTTCTCGAAAACGGCTCGTCAGAATTTTAGCACGGTTGTCTCATTTTGTTCTCCTAAGTGTCCACTTTGAGAATATATGAGACTTTGGCGTGGGGATCCAAGGGTGCTCCTGGGAAAATTCATCCACGGTTTTTTTTGGCCATTTTCGATTAAGTCGATTTTCTCGAAAACGGCTCGTCAGAATTTTAGCACGGTTGTCTCATTTTGTTCTCCTAAGTGTCCACTTTGAGAATATATGAGACTTTGGCGTGGCGATCCAAGGGTGCTCCTGGGAAAATTCATCCACGGTTTTTTTTTGGCCATTTTCGATTAAGTCGATTTTCTCGAAAACGGCTCGTCAGAATTTTAGCACGGTTGTCTCATTTTGTTCTCCTAAGTGTCCACTTTGAGAATATATGAGACTTTGGCGTGGGGATCCAAGGGTGCTCCTGGGAAAATTCATCCACGGTTTTTTTTGGCCATTTTCGATTAAGTCGATTTTCTCGAAAACGGCTCGTCAGAATTTTAGCACGGTTGTCTCATTTTGTTCTCCTAAGTGTCCACTTTAAGAATATATGAGACTTTGGCGTGGGGATCCAAGGGTGCTCCTGGGAAAATTCATCCACGGTTTTTTTTGGCCATTTTCGATTAAGTCGATTTTCTCGAAAACGGCTCGTCAGAATTTTAGCACGGTTGTCTCATTTTGTTCTCCTAAGTGTCCACTTTGAGAATATATGAGACTTTGGCGTGGGGATCCAAGGGTGCTCCTGGGAAAATTCATCCACGGTTTTTTTTGGCCATTTTCGATTAAGTCGATTTTCTCGAAAACGGCTCGTCAGAATTTTAGCACGGTTGTCTCATTTTGTTCTCCTAAGTGTCCAGGAACAGCTGTAAAAAGTAAATGAAAAAATCTCCAAAAAAGTAGAAGCTACGTGAATTATTGAAAAAATCATAAAACTCATTTCTTTTTGTACTAAAGAAATGGAGAAATATGCACAAATGTACTTACAACTTTAGCTTTATTTCAAAAACATTCCATTATGAGTTTTTATAAATTTGTATGTAAAAACGTTTTTGCTCTATTTGAAAATGTTCTGATTAATTTTTCAGTTTCATATGTAAACAAAAAACAGCTGATTATTTAGTTCATGTCCGAACTATGATGTCTCATGTCATGAGGATAGAGCAAAAACGTTTTTACATACAAATTTATAAAAACTCATAATGGAATGTTTTTGAAATAAAGCTAAAGTTGTAAGTACATTTGTGCATATTTCTCCATTTCTTTAGTACAAAAAGAAATGAGTTTTATGATTTTTTCAATAATTCACGTAGCTTCTACTTTTTTGGAGATTTTTTCATTTACTTTTTACAGCTGTTCCCAATGATGCAAATTTTTTGTTTTTATAATGTTATGCGTTTTAAGCGACTAAAATCAATAAAATAAAATTTAATTTAAAAAAGTAAGCAGCACTTGTATTTCAAGACGGACAATTATGGTTTTTTGCGTTCCAGCAATTTTGGATAACTTTTGCACATTAAGAGAGTAATTTTCTTTTTACTCTCATTAGTCCGAACTTTAACATAATCTTGTGGAATACACATTCTGTTTGAAAGTTGACTTGATTGAGAGTGTTCTTAGTTACATACATATGTTGTTCTGTTGACTAATAATAATTGCGTTCGCGTACCCAAAAGTTTTTACACATTTTTACTGAACTTTACTGCATTTCACTAAATTGCGTTCGTTTACCCAAAATACAGTAAATGAGAACACAAATTGAGAGAGTAGATTGACAGTTCTTGACTGAATGTTTTGCAAATTTTTACTGCAGAGTTTTGTCGTAGTAAAGTTTAGTAAGATAAAAACATATGATTCAAAATGTAAACAAATGAAAAGTATGCAAACGGAAAGTTTAAAAATTTAAGAAAAGGTTAATAAAAATTGTGATAATCATTAAAAAAATAATTAATTTATAAAGAATAATAATAAAAGCTGTTAGTATACATGGTTTGTAATTTATTTTATTAATCCTTTTGTTTTGCAAACTATTCTAATTACTCAGTTGTAAAACTGTAAGGAAATCAAAAATAAATTAATTACAAATATTACATGAAACAAATTGCAAAATTTATTCTTATTTTTTTCGTGTTATAAAAATATTGTATCGAGTACCTATAATTAAAAGAATTGAATAGTCAAAAGTTTATATATTTTTCAACACTATGCGGAGTTGGAGTCAGCTGTTTCTTTAATCTTACTAATTTTTACTATTTTTCCGTTCGCGTAGGTTTTTTCGGCAATTTTAAAATTTTCGCAGTAACTACTCATTTACTGCATTTTACTGCAAAAGTAAAAAAAACACACCTATTTTCTTTCGATCCGTTGACTCTTTCTTGAGTTATGAAATGTTTACATATTAATATAATAATGTATGTATGTATAATAATAAATTCAAAATACTGAGCTTCGACTCCTGGGAGCTCAAAACGCCAAGGCATGCTAAAGAATTGATTTTCAAATATGTTTCTAAAATAAATAGCTTCCTACAGCGGGAAGTCAGACAATAAGAAAAGCTTTTTAAGCTTATAAGCTTTTAAAGGGTATATTTTCATTTCGAAACTAGTTAGTGATCGTGAGAAGGCATTCAACGGGTTAATGGACAGGCATAGTGGAAAGCTACGCTCATTAGGGGTACCCTGTGGCTGAGTGGTAGCGATGCTAGCCTCTCAGTACAGAGGTCGTGGGTTCGATTCCCACCATAGACCCTGGGTGTTTTCCGCAGACAAGCTAATCGCTTTGCGGGTTGTGTTTGTTTGTTCTTAAAAAAGGGCAATACTCGTAAGACGCCAGATGTTATAGTGAGAGATACTTCGATAAAACCGCTGATTTGGCACTCAGAGAACTGAGTAGTCAAATCTTAGGACGAATTAAGTTTCAAGCCACGGATTGATCTGACGAAATCCGAATAACTAATGGATATGAATAAAACGTTTTCAGTTTAAGGGAGCGAGAAGCACTGGAAAATATTATATGTCATTACTTGATGCTACAAGACAACAGACTTGTATGACCGAGAAAATCAACGATATCGCTAAGTGTAAGCTCGAACATGTGAGCCTTTTCGTTTTGGGACTCAGGTGGCTTAATGACAGGTAAAATGCAACTGGAATCATTGTTTTAGAAAGAGAGCACGTTTCTTGTCACAATGAACCTAAAGGTCTCCGATTGGAAGTACTAGTAGGCACCTAACCTGATTAGCAATGAAAGACACACAATAGAAAGTTAATTGTTCTGCACTTACGTAGCACAAGTTGGATCGTCCGCAGAAAAGCAACCAGTTGTACCAGCATCTCTGCAAATGGTATTTGGTTCGCGCGGTACAGATGGAGTTTTCGGGGTTGTAGTTGTAGATTCTGTTGTAGTAGTTGTATGCTGTTTCATTGTAGTCAGACCATCGATTGTAGTGATTGTATTAAACTCTGTTGTTGTAGTGGTAGGTTCCATAGTGGTACTTATAGGTTGATTTATCGTAGTCCATTGCTCTGTTGCTATGGTTGAAGTTTCTTTTGTGGTAGTAATGGGTTGCTTAGTTGTATTTAAGGGTTCTTTTGCTGTGGTTGTAGGTTTTATTGTAGTTGTAGTTTCTGTTGTGTATGCTGTAGGTTGTTTTGTTGTTACTGTTGTAGGTGTAGTTGAAGTACTTCCAGGTGGTTTTGTAGTACTGAAAGATTCTAGCGCTGTGGTTGAAGGTTCTGTTGTTGTTGAAATTTCTGCTGTTGGAGTTATAGGCTGTTTTGTTGAAATGAAAGGATCTATTTCTGTAGTTGTAAATTCTGCTGTGGTGGTTGTAGTTTCTACCGTGTTAGTTGCTGGTTCGGTTTTTGTGGTTGTATATTGTGTTGTCATACTTATAGGAAATTTTGTGGTAGAGAAAGTTTCTTCCGTGGTTGTTTCCTTTATTGTAGGCGCTATCGATGATGCACTTGTTGATGCTATTGTCGGGTTTACAGTTGCATCTAATGTAACAGAAGCAGCCGTTGTACCTATTGCAGGTTCTGTTTGTACGGACGGAGTTGTGGGTATTTTTGTTGTTGTGTCTTCAGTTGCAGTTGCTGGACTTGTGTTTAAAGGTTTTGTTATATTTATTACATTATTAACACCATCTGTAATACAGCTTGGCTAAAATTTAATGTTATATAAATTTTTATGAGTAAGTATCTATTTGAGTGATTTAAAAAAAAGCTACCTCGGTGAGATGTCTTTCGGTGCAGAAACCATCTACACTATAAATATCACATACGGTATCCCCTAAACAATAAGAAACTTCAGCTCTTTCAACAGGTCTATCCTCGCCATAGCAAAAAGCAATTGTAGTTTCATTTATGCAGGCATACACTTTATTCTCATTGCATACGCCACACAGATTCTTATCACGACTGCAGCTGAGTTTTGCCTCTGACTGGTGATAGCAGACATAAGGATCCGGTGTACAAACATAATTTTCTGGACATGGTATAAGATCTCCAGTTGCTTTGCCTTATAAATTTAATTGAATTAAATATTTAATAAAATTTTTTAATATTTGTTATCTACCTTTAATACATAAAGAATATTGATTTTCTTTGTGACAAGCCACATGATTCGTACTTTGGCAACGATTACAATCACTTTGTGTTCTGCCCGCCCATAGCAATGTAATAATCTTTAAGAACATTGTATATGTTACTTAACAAAATAATTGTTTTTAATATTTTCTTATTAGCAACTTACCAGTATTTCTAGAAGCATTACTTTATTTTTATTTTATTTAATTTAAATTTCTTTAATTGCTTGTACTAAAAATTTTTATACATGGACGTTTCCATGATAAGATCTTGACTAGAAATAAAGCATCTTTTACTTTCTCCTGTCATTAACAAGTAATATCTTTTAATCTAATTTTTGTTCATGCTTTATCTTTATGAGTTTCTTAAAATTTTCTAAAATATTAAATTACGAATAGTATGCCAATAAATTTTAATGAACTCAAATTGAATTCATATATTTAAGCACATGACTTATTAAAGAGTTCTTCGATAAGAAGTCAACTTGAAAATGTTCAAGGTTAAAAGGATCAAAAGATAATTTGATGATTCAGATAGTAGAATCGACGTTGGTCCGAGTTTAAATATGTATATAAATAAATATCTTGGAATAAACATTACGTCTTCGATTCTTGAAACAAAATTTTTTATAAAAAGAAGCCAACAACCAAAATATCTTGAGATATGCAAAAACGAGTCAACGACAACAATTTTGAATAACCTAAACGGTAAAATGTATTCGATGAAATCTTTGAATTCTAGAATGCTTGAATCAATAAAACAATCATTTAACTTTGCACCTGTAAACAAAATGATGATATTAGTTATCAAATAATAGCCTAATTCACAGTCTTGTGCAAATGGTCTTGCATCGTAGCATGTGCAAAACGGTATAGTTATTGGTAGTCACCACTAAGAATTGTTAAGTGGACTCACCATCATCATCAATATACTATACCATTTTGCACATGGTACGGTACAAGACCATTTGCACAAGATTGTGAATTGGGCTAATAATATTTTTATTTTAATACTATACTATACTTTTACCCGCTCGCGTTAATCTGCTTAAAAAATTCATAAAACCAGTGTTAAAACCGGTTCCAAATCGGCTACAAAAATATCCTATATTAGACGCTAGTAATGTAGCTTTCCTTGGTGAAAGAATTTTCAAAATCGGTTTAGCGGTTTAGGCGTGCAAGCGTAGCAAACAAACAAACAAACAAACTCACTTTCACATTTATAATATTAGTAGGATAATAATAATATGTATGTATATTAAAGCGAGTAGGCTTCCATACAAAAAAATAAAGTTGTGCTAGCCACCCTCAAAAATAAAAGATATTTCAATGAAGTTTCTAAAAGAAACAAAAAATATTTTGTTACTCTCCAAAATACAACACCTTTTTTATATACATAATGCCACAATTTAAAGTACGATTTCGACATGTTATATATCGTTATTCATGGCTTGACTATAGCTTAATTTTTGCCTTAGTTCGACATCAAATTCTGTGTGTCACTTATGCCCCTAATGTCCAATTTTTTGTACGTGGAAAGAATGTTCTTCTAAATTTTAGACAAGCTAAAATTGTAAAATGCTAATTTTTTTGACACGCCTTAAAACTAAGCACCCTTTGCTCTTTTTCGTATAGAAGCTACATTAAATCAGGTCGATCCCAATGCAAAACAAAAAAATATTCCAACAGTCACCCCTTATAATGAAAGATATGTCAATGAAGTTTCTAAAAGCTGAAAAATATTGTTTGCCACGCCCCAAAATACAGCACTTTTTTGTTTTTATTTACATGTATCGCCGCCATTTAAAGTATGATCTCAACATATCGTATATCATGGACTAGAATATATATATATATATAGATATATATAGGTTAGGTTAGGTTAGGAAGGGTGGTGCCTACCGCACCTCCACTCGGAGACCCAACTGGGTCCATTGTGATTCCCTTCTATTGCCCATTACTGGTAATATTTACCCCTCGCATTTTTAGCCAGAATAAACCCTATTATCCGTCATTAAGCCACCGAATCCCCATGATGAATCCCCTGATGTCCTCTAGTTTACACTTCCCGACATCAGTGATGCTTTCATGGAAACGTCTGCTCAGCCATCTAAGCCTATGACGTTGCAGCTTCGGGCAGTGACAGATAATATGTTCAATGGTTTCTGGTTCCTCTTCATCCCCGCACATCCTACAAAAATCTGGAGTACCAATTTCCCACATGCTGGTTCTTGCTCTAACCGAGCAGTGACCTGTCAACGCGCCTATCATGATTCGCATCGCCTTCCTATTCATGTCCAGTAGTAGTTTAGTCTTCCTGAGTCTAGTTTTGGCCAAAAACCCCTCGAGACCCTACAATCCTTCCTACTATGCCATGAACTGTTGGTCCTGCTTTCCACCCAATTACTGAGTTCTTTATAGTAATGACCTATCGGTAATATCACCGATCTGTCAGACATTCCCTCGTCCAACGCTGATACTATTCTTGCCAGCTCATCGGCAATTTCATTTCCCTCAACACTGCTGTGGCCAGGAACCCAACATAGTCTGACAATATAGTTATCCATAAGCAAGTTGAGGGCTTTCCTACAGTCACTAACAAGCTTCGATTTGACATTGTGTCCTTTCAAAGCTTTTAGCGCTGCCTGGCTGTCGACGTAGAAGGTTATCTTTTCACCTTCAGCCACATTTCCGGCCATCAGCTCCGTGGCCCTGAGGATCGCCAAGATCTCAGCCTGGAAAACACTGCATTCATTCGGCAGTCTAAAAGAACTACGAATGTTCGTTCCCAAGATATAGACACCAGCGCCTGTGCCTTCCCCCATTTTTGACCCGTCTGTAAAGACTGCCCTACCCTCATACAGCCTATCGGAATTGACCCAATGGTCCCTATCCGGAATTACCATTAAGGGTGTCTTACCAAAATCGATCTCAGCGACCTTATAGTCCGTAAACCCTGGGGTTACGGATTCCTGATCACCAAAACCGATCCTATTTAAGATCGATGTGTGACCTGATACTCCTGTCCTCACCAAACCTGTTTCTACAAGTCTAAGGAGACTTCTAGTCGCCGTCCCCATATATATATATGTATATATATATATATATATATAGTATATATATATAGTATATATTATATACTATAATTTTTACGAAACTTGGCTATCAAAGTGACACTATTTTGCATTTGGCGCTGTTCACGCCCAAGGTTAGTATTAATGTGTACTTAAACGATACCCAGGAGACTTGGCAAAGAGTTTGGGCTCTTTTATTTATTTATTTATTTCAGTCTATAGATTATAAATCCTTACAGACTAACGGCCTTATTCATAAAAAATATTTCAGGCTTATTAACCCCTTATTTGACATATTTCTATGGGAAATTTGTCAAATAAACCTGTAATAAACCTAAAATATTTTTTATGAATTAGACCGTAAAGATATAATACCAGTTGAATAACATTATCTATTCAACTACAAAATAACATTTCTTTTTATAATATACGACGGCTTTTTAAAGTTGGCAGCTTAATAAGGACAAGTCTATTAACATACGGTGGTAGAACATATGAATTCCATCTGAGGCCTCGTAAACAGAAAATTAAAAATTGCTTTTGCACCGATTCAATGCTGTTTATATGAATGAAGTAGTAAGGATCCCATACAATGCATCCATATTCAAGAATAGGACGAACTAAAGAAGTATAAAGTTGTTTCGTGACGTAGGGGTCAGAAAATTCCTTTGACCATCGTTTCATAAAACCAAGAATGGCATAATTTTGTGAATACAAAAGTGGGCGGGCCATGGCCATTAAAAGTTAATATTATATATCACGAGCTTCTACTTGACCGATTCTTGCGAAACTTGACACACATTTTGAGCTTTGAAAGCTGTGATATATTGCATTAAGGAAAACTGTGTGGTACCACTAATATTTGCAAAAGTGGGCAATAGTGAAAATTAAAGATTGCCGCTAAAAAATATAACCAACTTCAGAAATATGCACTAAACAGTTAAAAATAATTTAGGTTCAGTTAAATAAAATATTTTTATATGCGCTACCTATAGTGCTGTTTGAAGTCGCTGAGAATAATAATGATGATTGAGGGCACAAATATGTAAATCTAAAATTTGTTAACCCGATTGGAACCTACTTCGAATAGCACTATAGGTAACGAATATAAAAATGTTTTATTTAACTGAATATAAACTATGTTTAACTTTTTAACCTACTTCGAATAGCACTATAGGTAACGAATATAAAAATGTTTTATTTAACTGAATATAAACTATATTTAACTTTTTGGTGCTTATTTTTGAAATCGGTTAAGTTTTTTTTTAACCTTTATTTGTCTGAAGAAACACCTAAAGTCTCCGGCAAGAATGGAACCCTGCTAATAATAAGGTGATCCACTAATTACTAGCAAAAAAAAAAGGCGTGGAGAAATGAGTCAGGTAAAATAGAAGTAGCGAACAATTCTTAAGAGATTTATGCTACACCTCTTTATATATGTGACTCTCTTCAATACCACTCCTATTATAGAATAAAAAAAAGTGCCGTGAGGAAAATTTCATGAAACATACGGGCCTGTTCTGTAAACTGAACGATTTGAAACCGCACGATTTTAGAAAAGTAACTCCGACAATAGAAATATATTTTTTAATTGTTTTATTATATAGATTCCCAAATATCGTTTTTTAAAGAAAATTATCGTGTATGATTTTGAACACGTTTGAAGCACCATTATTAATTTTTTGAAAGCGAGAAATTTACTCAGATTCGGTTTACAGAACAAGGCCGATAATATAAAATTTCATAGTGCAAATTTCATATTAGTTTAACATTTTACGATTATACTACATTTTCACTTGTGATATTCGTATATAAATTAGTTTTTATTTGTTATTAAATCAATATATTTACGCAGAGAGTATAATTTCGTTAGTTTAAACATAATTTCGTACACATAATATTTAGTTTAACTTTAAATACGCTAAATTAATGAAGTTTTATTCGTTATTCGGCGCTGTTCTGCAAATCACTCAGTGTCAAATCACTGTGATTTCAAAAAATGAGCAAAAGCCAAATCATTCCTTTTATAAATTGCATTATTTATAGGCGTTGTAGGTGGGAATAAAATATTCTATTGTAAATTACAAAACTTAAAATACAATAAAATCCCACTAAAAAGTCAAATATGAATAGTTTGTTTTTCAAATCAGGTGAGTTGAAATCACAGTGATTTTAAGAACAGGCCGGATTAACTGACAATAATATATAATTTAAACTAAGAAAAATGTTCTGAAAAAGAAAAATTAGAAAGAAATAAGAAGTGATTTTGTATACATTAGCGAAATTACGGTGATTTTTGTGTACGTGATTAATAAAACTTTATTTAAGCTTATTTATAAATAAAATTATTCATAATTTGTTAAGAAATCAAAATAAAACTATTTGTTAGTATATATATCTATTGTATTTCTTCTTACAATATACAATACATATGTATGTATATAATCTAAGTAAATAAATGTTGCTCTCTATTGCTTCAGTTGTTAACCGATTATTTAAATTATAAAATGTCTCATAATAGATAACAAATAAAATCCAATACTCTTTCGTTTCCAGTTTATCACTAAATAATTGGCTTTTTAGTCCTTCCCCTGATTTTTAGAAGACCATTCACCTCTTTCCCTTCCATTAAATATTCGACTCCATTAAATATGTGTAATATTTGATATAGCTTTTTTCCATCTTTTGTTACTGTTCATAGGGTAAACCACATGATAAACTGTAAGAGCTTGTAAATATTAACAATGGGAAATTTCCATTTCTTTTCGCTGGCTCTTTGCAGACTCGGTACCAGGCTGGGATAGTGGACAGGTTTCGATATGTGGCAATTGGTTATGACAGTACCGCCAGGATAGGAAATTGAAACAGCATCGCCATGCCTGACACCATCACAATCTATGGCCTCAAGTGTCTTGTTGAAACAAATTCGTATTTCCTCCAAATAACTGACATCATTTTTACTATCGTACAAACAGTGTATGGAGGGATTTTTACCCAAGCCATTAACAATGGCTGCATGTAAGGCCACCACAGTATTGTTAGAATCGGGATGAATGCCGGCACTTCCTAATATATTCGATAGTAAATAATTTTCACGCCAGTTAATGCCCTGGTTAAAGTATTTCAATTCATTGCTTAGCTCCTCTAGACTGGCGGCACATGTGCCATGCTTTAGCCATTCATGTTTCCACAACCAGTCGCCCTGCGATTCGCCATCAATATCTGGCCAATATTGATTCAAAGTATCTTTAATTGCATCCAATTGCTTGATATCAAAATCGGCCGTTTTATTGCAAAACGAGGGACCAAAATGTCCCAACTTTGTGGGCCATAAGCCATGTATAGTCCAAAATTCCTTCATGATTGGCAGCTTGCATTCATGGTTTTTATCCTCTTCTCTCCAGTGATAGCAAGTTGTTACGGGCCATTGCTGCGTAAAGATTAGAACATCCCATTCGTGATCGGCCACATTTTCCCGAGGACTCAATTCTACATCCAAATCATCACGATATTCCGATGATGTTAGTTCATTTGAAAAGAATATGTCTTGTTTTATCTCCCTAAGACGATCTACCGTTTCTGGTGGTAAGTCTTCAGTGCCAATAGAAGTGCTAAAAAGGAGTATTTTAAAAGTATAAATTAATTTACGCAAGTATTATTTATACATATACATATTAAGTTTTAATATTTTTATCGCAATTTTTCCCAAAATTAATCGGCCCTGTTCTGTAAACCGAATTGATTTGAAATCGCATGATTTAGAAAGCTAACTACGATAATAGAAATATTTTTTCAGAGTTTTTTTAATCTTTCTATTTAATAGGTTCTCAAATATCATATCTGAAAGAAAATTATCGTGTATGATATTATGCAAGCCATACACCTTGCGACCGTTGGTACAACACGTTGGATTAACAAGTTGTGTGTTTTGCCCACAAACTTTACAACAACGTGTACAACATTTTTTTTTTTGGAGTAAACATGACATCGGTTGTTATGTCGCGTATTGTAATGGATGGTTTTTTTGGTGACAAAATAAGAAGAAGAACGTAAAAAAGTACAGAAAAAACAAATTTGGTTAAAGGGGTATATAAAAAAACGTACTCTAATAACAAACTTTTGGAAATATTAAAAGAAAGTGAGCCTATGGACTATAAAAATTACACGTGGGTGTCAGACGAAGTATTCAATGACCTTTTGTCAAAAGTTCCGATGCTTATACGAAAGCAATTCTTCCGCGCAAACTCTTATACAATTATATAAAATCACTTATTTCTGTTGACTTCTCAATTTTATACGCAAATTTGAATTCGAGCGCGATGTTTTTCATATGACCACAACGAAAATCAAAACAAAATGAAATGAAGTTGTACAACAAACTCCTAAATTGTACAACCTGTCTATACAACTTGCCAAAAAATCAAATCTTTTTAATCTTTCGTACAACCGATACACAACTTCATACGACGACCCCACACACTTTACAATCTTATACACAACTTGCTCATGTTGTACCGACAGTCGCAAGGTCTGTGGCTTGCTTTAGAAACGTCTGTAGGACCATTATTAAATTTTTTGAAAACGAGAAATTTACTCGAAGTCGGTTAACAAAACAGGTCCGAACAGTAAACTTGTTCAGTAAAATATTAATTATTTTTAAATATATATATATATATATATATATATATATATATATATATATATATATATATATATATATATATATATATATATATATATATATATATGTATATGTTCCTTTAACTCCCACTGGAGCATAGGAAATTGATTATTGAGGGGTTATCTGGGTCCAGAGATATTATGTTAAAATTTCATTTAAACAAATAAAAAGTTCAACTAATATCATAGTTGAAACAAGAACGCAATAATCAACGTATTTTTTATGTTCTTACTTTACCATGAATTACATTACTTTAACATTAAGGAATAGTTTTTTACTAGTTATTTAAAATTAGTTTAACATACATACGTTTGAGTTAACCAAGAAACAAAGTTAAACGGGTTTTAACCGCCCATCCCGCTTTTCAGTGATGGATGCCAGATTGGCATTCTTGAAAATATTTTATATAAATAGGGCAACACTTAAAAG
This sequence comes from Tachina lurida, assembly GCA_944452675.1. Lineage (NCBI taxonomy): Eukaryota > Metazoa > Arthropoda > Insecta > Diptera > Tachinidae > Tachina > Tachina lurida. The sequence continues at coordinate 95,505,525 of OX101754.1, read as the reverse complement.
CGATATGACAATTCTTTAAATTAATATTAAAAAAATTTCAATAAGTGGTTTCTGAAAATTTTCAGAATTTAAAAAAAAGTAATATGGACTTAAAACTAGTGGCGCTCAAAAATAAGTAATATGGACTTAAAACTACATAGTGACGCTCCAAAAATAAACAACAAAAGGACATCAAATTTTAAATCCTCGAGCCATAACCGCTAAAATAGCTTAAGCGACACATTTTTTGGACTTCGTTTTTTTCGTTGACGAAAGTCGACTATTTGCGATCGCAAATAATCGATTTTGGTAAAAAAATAAGTTATTATTAAATTACATATGTCGCTTAAGCTATTTTGGCGGTTATGGCACGAAAAAACAATATTTTAAGTTTAAATTACAGTTAACTGACAGGTAGAGTTTAACCGAGCAACATTCCTCAATTAAACTTTAGTTAGAACTGTCAAATGATAAATATATGAAATAATTAGTACGCAATTGAAAAAAACACTTTTACTAAAAAGTTTAATTTTAATTTGAAATTTATTTGCCACACATTTTGAACAGTCACAAACCTCTTATCTTATGTACAGACTTTCAAAAACTATTTGAGAATTCACAAATAATAATATTTTTGAAAATCACAAAAGAAAAATAAGCATAGTAGGCTTAGAAACTTAAACAAAACCCAGCAAATAAATAAATAAATGTAAAAAGTTTAATATAAAAATACATTTTAGTGATTATGAAATCAGAATAACTTGAATCGAAAAATTGTGAGAAAAATAAGAGAGATAAAACACCTCCAAACAGTGTTGTCAGATTTATTTTCGGCCTCCTCGCCAAATGATTTGTCGAGTATCGCCAAATATCGCCAATATAATAAAACAATATATTTTAGCTGCAAAAATATTTTTATTATGTAATTATGTACATTACAAATATCGTTAAATTTTAAATTCAGTAGGTAGTCTATCGTAAAACATAAAAAAATATTATTAGAGCGCCCCACCCACTTGCAATATAATTGTGCAATTTCTCGTATTGTATAATAATATAGCTAAAGTATATGTCATATTCTTAGGTGGCACAATATATTGGCAAATACCAAAAGACTTTTGATTTTTATTGTACAATCAAGAGAATTGTGTAATGTGGTGACAACATTGTTCAATGTTGTTTACTTTTTGACTGTCAGGAAAATTGGGCAATATTTTCTTTTTAGAACAACATATGCAATAATATTGCAAAGTATTTAAATTGACATATAAAAAATACTGACGTATAACAAGACTGAAAAATAACTTATTCCAAAAATCAGTCTTAATAGGATAAATTGAAGTTGAACACCAAGATCAAAATTATTATTTAAATCTTGTGATAAAACGGAATTAACGTTTAATTAAATGTGTGTTAAAGTACACATATCATATCCCTGAAGTAGTAAGTGCCAGCAGCATCGTCGTAATCATACAATTTAGGCGATAACTCTTGCAGCCTTTTTCCTGCTTCATTATCAAAATGTTGGTTTCAATTTATAAAAGGAAGTTTTCCCCACTGTGTTTCATAAATACCAAATGAGATTTTTTGGTCCATAATTTTTTTTTAAACTTCTTGAGTTTCAGAAAATTTTTGTTTGAGATAAAGAGTCACAACATTTGGAATTTTTTTCACGAAATATTTTATGTTGGAGAAGAAATTGCTTATATAAAAAATTTCATAGTTTTAACATTATTATATTTTATTGAAATCGTAAAAATATAGCCAAAAATATCGCCAAGGAGTTGAAATATCGCCAAGTAAATCGCCAATCGCCATTTCAAAATTTTCATCGCCAAAAACAAATTTTTGTCGCCACGTTTGGCGATATATCGCCATATCTGACAACACTGCCTCCAAATCATTTTTACTTGTATGTGCATAATGAATTTGAGTTCTTGCAAAGATTTCCTTTAAAAAAGAGGTCTGTGTATGATTATTTTAGAATTACTTGAAAAGAAAGTCTATTTCGTTGGATTTAAAATTTTATGATCTCTTTCGGTTTTATTTTTTTATTTTTCAAAAATTCAGAATTCAATTCTTGAAGTTTTTTTTAAAATAAATTTAAAGAATTTTCACATCGCTTTTTAAAAGTGCTGCCCTATTTATGTAAAATATTTTCAAGAATGCCACATCTATATTGAAACCAAAGTATGGCATTTTTAGCTAAATTGACAACTTGTGGCTTGGTTATTGGTTTGCCGCAGTAATAATGTATTTTTAATAGACTGTGCAGCAAACCAGTAACCACCCGACGAACTCTTAATCCATCACTGAAAAACAGCATGCACGGTTAAAGCCCGCTTAAATTTGTTTCTTGGTTAACTCAAGTGTATGTTAACTAATTAGTAAGAAACTAGCCCCAACTATGTAGTTCTAAAGGACCCAATTGGGCCCAAATGTGGTTCTAGTGATTTTACAAACACACGCAATGCTAATTTGAGTATTAAGCTGAGTTAACATCTGGCATTTTATGTGTGTCATGTGCCCAAAAAAGCATAACCACTTATTACTAATGAAAATCTGTTTTATTCAGACACGTATTTATTAAGTTAATCAGTTTCATATACATATAACTAATAGACAATTTAATAGAATCTAGCATGATTGTTTAAATGTTTAAATCAATAAATACATGTCTGAATCAAACAGTTTTTCATTAGTAATTAGTGATTACGCTTTTTTGGGCTCATTTCACACAGATGTAAATCCGGCCATAAGATGGTATAGGAAAGTTTACAGTTGGGAACTAGTGGTGCTGTTTTGTGTACATACTAGTAAAATACTAGTTCGACAATCGCTCGACCTCCTGCAGGGTACATAAATATCGCTAATTTACTCGAAAAACGTCATAACTAAAAAAACCGGTTATCCAGAAAACGAGCTTAAAGTTTTCAATTTATTTCATTTTTCTCTCACGAGTTAAGTATACAAGTTAATTGTATGAAGTTTGTATACAATGTGTGCACAATCTGCATTATTAACGAAAAAATCAAATTTCTTGAGTTATGACGTTGTGCAAGTAAATGAGCGATATGTAATATAGTATTTTGATTGATATACATACAAACATACATACATAATTCTTTCACACATAAAAAATCATTTGAAATAAACTGCTTTACCTATAAAACAGCCAAATTCCTTAGGGTAGAGGTCCATAGCTCGCTTTATGCGCGTTACGCTTTCTATGCATCTTTCCAAAAAGTAGAATCAATGCAATAGTATGTGACAAGTTACATTGCAAAAAACGCAGAACGCGTAGGCGCGTTCAAAGCGAAAAGTAGGTCTACTTTCTACTTCTGTACGCGTTACAAGCACCAAGAAAGAAAGTCAGCTGTTGTTGAAAGCTAAAGACCAAGGCAAATTCAGTATCAGGTGAACTATTCCCTACAACAATTTTACAACACAAAAAACAACACGTAGTTTGCTATGCTACAAAACCAATCTGTCAGAAGATTTCTAAGCAAATTTTGACGTTTTGGTTCAAAATGCTAAATTTGGTAGCAACAGCTGATAATAAGCCGGGCTGATAAGGTCACCTGATACTGAATTCGCCTTGCTAAAGACGTTAAATAATACTTTGTTTCTTACGTTATCGATAAATATTATTATTATTAAAATTAATTATCCACGGCAAAATTTATTAAAATTAATTAATTTTAATTAATTTTGCGTAACCAATAATTACTAGTGCAAAACTGTTTTATTCACTCATGTATTTATTAAGTTAAATAGTTCTATACATAACTAATAGACAATTTTATAGAATCCAACATGATTGTAAACAGTTTAAATCAATAAATACATGTCTGAATCAAACAGTTTTTCATTAATAATTAGTTGGTTACGCTTTTTTGGGCAAATGCACACAAGAAATGCCAGATGTAAACTCAGCCTTACATTAAAGTCAAGAACAGCCCACAATTTGCTGGAATAGCCCTGGCCGAGTTCTTCTCAAGACTATTATTTAAAATGCTGAATAAATAGTCAGACGTCTGCAGACATTCTTGTTGCGGTCAGCGTGACCGTTCGACCGACTAAAGTGGCAAATTGCCACTTTTCCGACTGCCTTGCCACATTTTGTCCCCCTTTTTTTAGCGTGAGTTATATAAAAATATATTAAAAATAAAAAGTTTATTACAGTTTTCTCGTGCCTTTTTAATTTAGCCCCTTATTTTTGATAAATCCCCTATTTGGTGCCACTTTTTGAAAAATGTCATCGGTCACCCTTGTCGCGGTTTGAAATTGCTCAGGGTCAGAAGTTTTAATTTTTTTAAATGTGGTTTCAAAAAACCCACTTAATTTCCGTTCTAAATACAACGGCCGCACCCAAAACCTTTTCTTTTTTTGAAATTGTTCATAGGCATTTCTTGCACATAAAATTAAATATACAAACTCGACTAACTCCACAAATTCTTTTAAAAACTCGATTTCACTCTCCATTTTTTCTTTATAAGTATTTATAAACAAACGCACACAGCTGATCAAAACAAAAATAAAATGGCGCATGAAAAGCAGTGCATGTAACTCAGCGCGAACAAAGTATAGAAAGAAACAAGAGGATGAAACGCGTATAAGGCAAAACGCGTAAAAAGCGAGTTATGGACCTCTACCTTTACCCGTTGTCACTTGTTTTAATAAAAATACACAGAAAAAAATTAATTTGTATTCCATTACTGAATTCAAAATACTAAATAATATTTTTACTGAAATAGGATCTACTACAGAATTCGTGAAACCAAATACAAAAAATCCTAAGAATTTAATAAATGAAAAACTATATTTTTCTTTATTAAAATTATGTATTCATCATATTTGTTAAAACAAAAGCTATCATAATTTTTTTCTGTGTACATACATATGTATGTATATATTAGAGATGCATAAATATTCGTATTCGTATTCGAATTGTCGAATATTCGTATTCGCCAAATTCAGGCGAATCAAATTAAATAAATATATGCATAAATCCTAAACGAAATTTAAATAAATGGCTGAAAATATTAGTTTGTACAAATCCATTCAATTTTTTTATAGAAATTTGTGCTTTGTATCATTTTAAAATATTATTTAATGACGATCATTAAAATATTGGGTAGTTTTTTATAAACTTTAAAGTACGCCAATAGGAGGATGAAGTCCTTTTTCATAAAATTGTTTTAATATCTCATATTTATTATAGGCGTAAATATAACCCCAATTTAATGTCTATAAATTTCACATACAATATTCGTATTCGCGAATATCGTTTCAAATATTCGTATTCGCGAATATCAAAAATTGACATTCGTTACATCACTAGTATATATATGTACTTATACTATTTGTTTCTTAATATTATGCGGTCTACCTGATTTGCTTGCCAACCAGCAATTTCAATGTTTTTATGCCTCTTTTTGACTTACCTAAAAACCAACGCACCGCTTAATGTAGACACCCAGATAATTATGAAGATTTCCCAAAATTTTCCCATAATTTTCGTGTAGAGATTATTTATGCATACATATGTATGTACATAGGTAGTATAGAAGTATGTATAAAATTTATAAAAATTTTAAATTATTTATGCACTCTTTCAGGTAAGTAGTATAGTATATCGCTTAGGCCGAAAAGATTTTCCAAAATAAATTGTTCGTTTAAATAATTTTTATACTCAAGATTTTTTATGAGTTTCCTTCTGTTATTTGGAAATTTTCTAAAACCTTGACTTTACTATTGCAATAACTTGCGACCAACTTTTGTTAATAAAAAGGCAGATTACGCGTATTTACGTAGGATGTAGTATTCACTGTTCCTAACTCTGTTATATTTTTTTTGAATTAGATTCACGTATTTTTTTACACGAGTACTTTGCACAATCATTGATTATATACTACATATACTTATTTGCATATTTTTTATATATTATTTAACTTAATTTTTATAAAGTAATTGTGTCTTATTTTGCTTTTAATTTTTCACGTTTTTGATAATAGTATATTTTACGTATGAGTTAGTTAGTTAGTGGCTACTTGTCATCTATTACGACTGAAATTAGTTTGTGTATTTGTTTTTTTTTCTACTCATTTCTACTTTTTAGTTTTATTGTTATTTTCGTCTATACCAATTGTGAAACATGTCAAATTGCTGATTTTATTTAATTTTTATCTGGCTTTTGCTCAGTTTAATAATCATCTATCTCCCTGTCTATTTTGTGTTTAGTTTTCTTAAATCTTCTTCTTTATGTTATGTTAGTTAATGCCGCTCTAATATCAACACTAAATTCTGTCAGCAAAATAACATGTACGTGCATAAGGATGTGTGCGTTTATTTAACATTTCACTTAAAAGCAGTGCTGCCATTTAATTTTAGTGAAGTGATTATTTATTGCCAGATAAAAAAAAAAAAAAAAAACAATCTCCCGTTATTGTGAAATTGCAATATTTTATTTAATATTTTATGATTCTTTACCTTGTACAGACATAAAGCGGCCCATCCATTATACAATATTATTGCATATGTTGTTGTACATATTGTTGTCGTTTTGACCTATACTGTGCAAAAAATGGCACAATATTTTAAAAGAAAATGTTACCCAATTTTCCCTAAAGTGAACAAGTAAACAACATTGAACAATGTTGCCACCACCTTACACAATTGTCTTGATTGTACAATAAAAATAATCCGCCGCATTCATAAAAAATGTTCTAGGTTTGTTACAGGTTTATTTGACAAATTTCCCATAGAAATAAGTCAAATAAGCGCTTAATAAACCTAAAATATTTTTTATGAATACGGCAGAAAGTCTTTTGATATTAGTTAATATGTTGTGCCACATTTGAATATGACATACACATTGGCGATATTATTGCGCAATACGAAAAATTTCACAATTATATTGCAAAAGGGTGGGCAGCTTAAGCTCGAGATGGAAGAAGGCTTTTGTTTCAAAAAATTGATACGAGCTTCGTCACATTCAACAAAATCATAACTCAAAAATCCTAGTCTTGCAAAAAATTAGTTTAAACTTTTCTATTTACATACAACTCAATGAAAACAATAAACAAATATTTGTTTTTACAAAAGGTGAGTGTTCACGTAACTTGCAAATTTTTAAATTAAATTTTTACACAATTATAAAATATGACATGATGAATTAATCCAAAAAGGCATTTTTTGAAATACATATGACTATGTTGCAATAAAAGTAAGTATGTACATATTTATTTCCTTAAGAATTTGTGAAATGGATAATATATTTTGAAGTGCTTGAAAGTCGCTGAAGTTGCCCAAAGGGAAATATATTTTCGGAAATAAGAACATTAAAAAGAAAAGAAGGTAAAGTTTCATTAAGAAATTAGTTTGACAAGCAAGATCTTGCTCGGTATAATAATCATCTAATCACTATGATTTCCTAAAAAGCTTGTATTGTCCTTATCCGGTTTCCAGCAAATTTCAATGTAACCTCTTAACTTCATTGTACATATTTGAATAGTTCTGAAATCTTTATCAGCGTGACCGTTTGACCGACATAAGTGGCAAATTGCCTCTTTTTCGACTGCCTTGCCACTTTTTGTTCCCTTTTTTAAAGTGAATTATATAATAATAAATTAAAAGTAAGAAGTTTAGTGTAGTTATCTCCTTTTTTTTAATGTTGCCCCTATTTTTTTGATAAATCCCCTATTCGGTGCCATTTTTGAAAAATTTCATCGGTCACCCTGGTTGTAATACTGTTAAATTTAGGCTAAAATGTGCCATCTGGCAACTCATTTTGGAAACCGAACTAAACACTATTGTCGACGCTCTGTACTACCATTTTGCCCATTGTTTAGGTGTGACCCTGTCATGCAAATAAGGTTGTTGTATTAGCTAACGGAAATGGCTATTATCAAATGGAAATTTATGCGAGAAAAATTAAAGTCACATGCGTATGTGAGAATTTTCAGCATACATACATATCGTCACCTTAAATGCAAACGGACTCCACTTATATTTTTTACAGGAGAAACAAAGAACGTTTCAAAATCAATAATAATAAAGTGTTCTAGAAAGTTTTTTTTTCGAAATTTACTTGTAGTATGGATACTTATATGTTTTTAACCATTTATTTCCTTTTTATATATATTTAGGCTTTTATGTTAGTTACGTTCTTTGCAATGAAAAATAGATGCACTCGCAATTACGTTCATTTAAATTTTTTTAATAAAGTCGTAATTTTTTTTTTATCGCAGAGGTCTAAATATTTGCGTGAATATGTAGTTTGATAAAATAAACCATACATATATGGTTATAATATAATTGATTATAATCAATCAAAAATTCGATTTCGAATTTTTGTGTAGTTACGTCCGTTTGCATTTAAGGTGACGATATATTCGATTCATTCTCAAATCTTGCTTTTGAAGGCATCCCTGAATTTCTTTCTTATATTTCATTTTTATACTATTCGTTATGTATGAATTGAATTTATTTAAATTGAAATTTTTTGCTGGTGCTTAAGCATTGTTTATATACATATTTCATTGGTGCTTAGCCAAATCATCAGTAGACTTCAACCCACGCATGGAAATCATGGTACAATTGTACTTTTTATGGTACATTTTTGGCCTCGTCGGTACCGTGGTACTACCGCGAGTTACTTGGTACAATTTAAAAATGCCAATGTTTCACTGTATGGTAACATTAATTTTACCTATGTTGTATTTAATTTTTTTGGTTGTGTTTTATTTTAGACGGTCAGCTTCCCTGGTTTTGTTGCAATGCTGTTGTCAAGTCAAATTCATGTACCAGGTGGTGTCAATTCTGCAACAAAAAATCTGTCTAACTGTAACTGTACCTGTTAACTTGACAGCACCTCGTACATGAACTCGCCTTGGCTGTGGTTATATTTATTTTTGTTAACTACATATCGCTCCTTTAATTCAATAGTGTGTTTTAGATTTTATCGCTCATTTTTTATGAGCATAACTTAGATTTTATAGTGTATGAAAATAACAGGCCTATTAATAACCAAAATTTGTAAAATAACCGATCTCTAACAAGTCTAATCTACGAATGTACCCTTATGAATGTAATATTTAATATTTTTTATGGAATTTTTTATTTTTTTTTGTTAAGTTTCTGTTTTTTATTGTTTACTTCTGAATTTTTTACAAATTTTTTTACGTTTCCGTTCTTATTAATAAATATTAAAAAAATGGTACCGTCATGGTCCAAAAAGTACATTTTGTTTTCACAGTTGGTACAAAATCCAAGAAGTCATTTCCCTTCCCTGCTTCAACCACATATTTTGAACAGTAACAAACCTCTTATCTTATGCACAGACTTCCAAAAACTATTTGAGAATTCAAATATACTGCCGATAAACTGCGATAAAAGTTAGAGAAGATAGCAATTTTACGTGATTCGCAAGTAGATTCATATTAAAAATAATTATAAAATTTTCGAAAAGTGGTTGTGAGATATTTGCTTTCATCTTTTTATACGAACATAAACACATATAATTTGTTCAATTGAAAATTTAAAAAATCTTTAAACTATTTTCCTTTAAAAATCTGATAAGCTGAAAATGAATTTCCATTAAGTTTAACAAATATTGTTTGATACCATATTTGTGTTTAATTTGCATTCTAATTTCTTGTTAATTTGTACATACATATATATTATTTTCTTAAAAATGGCTTAAACACGCGATCAGTTTTTTTGGCAAATCTGTCTGACAGATTAAGCAAGCCCTTAGCTACTGTTGACTAACATGAGATAGGTAACATGAAAACTGTTACATTCTTATTTTTACAATAATATTTTGCGCTTCAATAGTTTGGAAATATGCAGCTCATTTTAATTTTTTTTAAAGAAGTAACACTCGGGAAATAATAGTCAATTTACACTGTCTCGAAATCTAGATTTATAGGAAATCTATTAAAAATCTAACGTTTTTATTTATTCCTTTCTACCCTGTACAACAAAAGGTGAGTGAACTAGCTACGGTCTGTTTAAAAGAGTGAGTGAATTGGCTTCAATGCAGTTGTTGGGTTGCAGTTTTGGAAACAAATCAGTTGATGGGTTTTGTTTTCTAGGGCATTTACATCAGCACAAAATCTAGCATATTTTGATTAAAAACTTTATGAAAATCTATACCGTTTACACCAACTTTTTTGACATTTATCAAGATTTTTTTTATCCAAAACAAAACCCATCAACTGAATTGTTTCCAAAACTACAACCAAACAACTGCAATGTATTCAATTCACACACTTTTTTAAGCAGACGGTAGCTAATTCACTCACCTGTTGTTGTACAGGGTACTAAAGAATAAATAAAAACATTAGATTTCCTACAAATCTACTGAAAAATTAGATTTCGTTTTGTATGGGAAATCTGGAAAAAAGCAGCTTGATTTAGCTCGAAATCTCGAAAGTGCTAGATTTCGAGACAGTGTAAAAAATCTTAATAAATGTCAAAAAAAGTTGATTTAAACGGTATAGATTTTCATAAAGATTTTAATCAAAAAAAGCTAGATTTTGTGCTGATGTAAATGCCCTATAATTGGCTACTACTATTACTAAGTGTTACATTCATTAGGAGAAGGCTAGTGATAGAGAAGAAAGGTGAAGAGATAGAGGAAAGTTTCATTCTTTTGCAGCTCTGCTCTTTTTGAATAAGGTGGTATTGCAGCGCCTCTGGTGTCAATGAGGCGTATTAATTTTTTGAAGCTGTGCCTAGTGGCCATTTTATTGGCAATTTTACTTCTGCTATACAATACCGACGCATGAGTGTTCTCTGATGCTACATTACGACTAGTATCCACTGAAGTCGGTGTAGTTCAGTGATCACTGTCTATGCTTTCATCACTTGAATTTTCCTAAAACAACGGATATAAAGGGGCAATAATGAACATCAGAAAAATTCACAGCCTCCATATAAACATAAATTCAATTTAGGACCATTTTCACAACTTGCCTTTAGTTAAAGGGAGGACTTTGTCTGCCTGATGAATATCTTTGCATTATTAGAACTTAAATAATATTTAATGGATTAAAAAAATAATAAATGAAGGTTTTATAATGCAAAGCTATGTATCGGGCAGACAAAAAAAATTGTGAAATAGTTTTTAAGTAAGATTTTCAAACAAAAAGGAAACAGAAGGAACTATTGAATTAATACGGTAATACGAGTTTACCGGAAATGTCATAATTCTTATTCTCGCGAGATAAAAATGAGAGAACGGAAGTACCTTGTATTTTTTTTACCATGGCTCTAATCCTGAGCTTCCCAAAGTAGCACCAGAGTGCCGAACACCAATCGGCTTCTTATACAAATGAATACACATACGCGAATACATTTTTCTCGGTAGCCAGCTCTTCTCTAATCATTTGATCGGCAGAGTGTTTGTACATTTGTTTGCTGTCATACTTAATTGATTGGTACAACAATTCTAAGTGAAAAAAAAAACAAATACTTAATACAGTATTTTAAATGTACGCAAATAACAATATAATAACACATAATTTGATGAGATAAAAACAAATTAATCAAATAAAATAGAACAATACACTTGGGGAGCGAATGACTGTCATATTTATATGTATATTTATATGTATTTACAAACGTATATTAAAGTTTGTAGGTGCTAATATGCACGTTTTTGAATCTCATTCTTTTTGGGGTATAGAATTTTTACAGCCAGCTCCCTCACGACTACCATGCACATACAAAGTTTCAATACTTATATGTTTCAGTGCTAGAGACTTTTGTACTTCCCCTGGAAACCTATCAATAAGTGTTAGACGATTAGACCACAATTATTAAAATGTACTGATGATGTACTCTGGTTCTAATATAACCATATGGGACTTGAGAACTAACTAGTCAATAGTTCTAAGGTTAATAATGGATTCTGAAGTATATATTCCATGTCTTCATATGTACATACATACATATGTTTGTACCTTTGTATGAATGTATATTAAAAAACATTTTCTGGCTTAGTAGTATTATCGATAAAGTTAATAGTGAATTAATAAAATTTTGCAATTGACATTTAGTACAGTGCTTAATGAATTTCGTCACATTAAGATAACAAAATTTGTAGATAATAATTTGACACGTAATTAAAACACACTAACTGGACCTGGTAAATTTAATGGTGACAAAACTAATGGAGGACAAACAGTTAAATAGACAGCAGATAATGGCAATGATTACGTAAAAAAATATACTTATGTAAATAGAATCTCTACCTCATTTATGCGAAAAGGGAAAGTGTGCTACAGCTATAATTAAAAAGCAAATGCGTATCAAGCCTGTCATTGGTATAATTGGAGTATTCCTACACAGAGTTGGCTAAAAAAGAATATACGCATGATACTCGGGATATTTATTCATGATTCGCCACCATATGTGTTTGGCTGTTTGAAAGCATGCTTCAATGGGTGTATTTGATTATGAGCGTGTTGCTTATTTTTAGCTGTACGCAGCGATGCCAACTATTTATAACCCAAACGCGCTAAACCCCTTCTCAAAACGCGCTAGAACGCGCTAAGTTACAGCATTGTCAACTATATATAGCCAAAACGCGCTATTTTACTGCGCGCTAAATTAAAATTTAATAAAATTCGATGAATGTACTACTACTAGTATATACAATTGATTTTTTTAGTAACTTTTTTTCAGATTTTATAATATTGTTTCTTCGAAATTATATCGCAAATAACTAAAATCATTTAATACAGAATCTGTCTCGCCTTCCAAATATTCAAGATTCTTAGTTCTTATTTTAGTTTTATTTGTCAAACTTTGTAACAACTTATATAAATTTTCTAATAGTGTTGCGAAGTACAAAAATAATAGATGCTTAATAAGTTATATAAATTGTTTGGGTCACGAGTACGAGCTGTGAAAGTTCAAAATATTTGCCATTTACAATATTAAAATACGTTTTTAATTCTAAACACAGTCAAGGGAATTTTATTTGCAACATCTGAATCATTAACGAATTTAAATAAAAAGTTAAAAAGATATTGAACTGAAATGATATTTTTGACTTTAATCAAAACGCGCTAATTTAGCGCTTTTTTTTATTAAATGCGCTAAGACGAAAAAAGCGCGAAAGGTTCTAAATTGGCATCACTGGCTGTACGACTTCATAGTTGTTTGATGCTCAATACTCAAAGAGTACTTAATACGATACTTCCGTCATTCCCTGCCAGACGTAGACTAGATTCACTATCCTACATACGATTTTTAAGAAAATACGACACTGACATGATGGATTTTATGAAAAAAATACAATAACAATTCAAAAGATTAGTCAATTATTTTTTTATTTTTAATTCCCGATCAAAAATTTTTTTATAATGTTTGTCTATGTGTTTCTGAGTGTATGTACGAGTCCACGTACAGACCATACGGCTGAACCAATTTTGATTTAGTTGTAATTGTTTTGTAAGGTAACTTAATCGACAGGGTTCTTAGTTATGTTTGAAGTAAATCGGTTGAGCCATTTAGCAGATATCGCATCTTTTCTGGATATACATACATATATATCTGGGGTTTTTAAAATTTTTAATTTTTTTATTTACTCTCGACTTTTTTTTAGTTTATCTTTATCTTGCTTGTTGATTGACTCAACGCGGTGATGTGCTATTGTTGTTGTTTAGTTTGATTGCTCGTGTTGTATACGTGTGAATGCCGACAAGAAGCCGATAAACGTCGTGGCTTGTTTCTCTACACAAAAATTTATTTTTAAATTCCCTGTAGAAAATTTGGTGACAATTGAACTAAGCGTACTCGTCGTAGGACTTGAGAAAATGGGAGTGTTAAAAAAAGTAGGGCGTAGTGTATGGTGAAAAGAAGATATATCGTGTAAATAGTTACATGTTCACCATTTTCGTGATGTATCTAATATATTAAAAAATGCCAAAATCTTTATATAAAAAAAAAATAAAATAATCAGTTAGGCGGTTTCTATGTTAAGGTAACTATGTTATTTAAATTTTCTTTATGCTGCATTACGTTAATGCTAATGCCAATTTATCAGAAAATGTACAACCGAATTCTTGAAAAAAAATTGGAATTATATAAAATCTACCATAAAGTAATTGAGAATTACTAAACATCTTAAAAGCTAAAAAGCTTCAACAGACATCACAACATGCTTCATTATAACTCGTTCTACTTATTGGGACTCGTTCTTGTATTGTAGCTGAGTCCAGGACCTACCAAATAATATAAATATATGTTTTTTTTCTTTGGATTTTCTCTACATTGAAAGCTGAAAGCTGGACATGATCCATCAAAAACTGGGATTTAAAAATAAATATATTTTAGAAAGCGGGATGTGTAATATGCACATAAACAGTTTCGTATGTACTTAAGATACACAGTTTTCACAGTTTCTAACATTAGAAAATGTTAATACAGGTAAAGCAAATTTAAAGTTTTTTGAAGAACTCCTGAAAACTCGAACTTCAAGAAATTCTTAAGCTACGGTCACACTTGACAAACATTTGCCCAAAAAAGCGTAACCAATAAATACTAATACAAAATTTTTTGCTTCAGACAAGTGCTCTTTAAGTTAATTTATTTTGTATTGAACAAAAGGGCAAAGTTATAGAATACAATATTATTGGAAACTATTGAACTTAATAAACACGTGTCTGAATCAAAAGATTTCTCATTAGTATATACTGGTTACGCTTTTTTGGGCAAATGTTTGTCAAGTGTGACCGTACCTTTAGTATTCACGTTTTTAGAGGACGACTTGGACATTAATCTATGACCAATATTATCCACCAGTATTGACTACCAAAAAAAGTGCGTACGTATCCTTCAGAAAATGCCAAGTTGAAAACTTGGCAATATGAGTATCTAATTCAAATTCATGCTTTTCAGAAACAGATTCATGGGTAATGATAAAGAAGGAATATTACTTTTTTCCGTCTGGGTTGCCTCATTTACTGGAAAAGTCCTTTAGAAATGCATTATAGCTTAACAGAGCTCTATTAAGACATTAATAAAGCTCTGTTAAAGCACAAAGTTCGTGTCAAGGCTTATAAATCTATACAAGCAGAAACTTGAATTTACGCCGATTCCGACAGAAAATAATGCAGTGATAATTTTAAAACTCTTCATGATATGTTAATAACGAGAATTGTATTCTACAAATTAACTGAACTACGAAGCACACAGGGATTTGGATAGTTAAGCAATAAGTGCACTTAACAAATATTTGGATTGAATTTGTATCAGTTACATTTTAATAAGAATGTAATAAGGGGGCAAATCAAAGAATTCGATACGACTCGTAATTTAAAAATATTTCAATAGAGTTTATATGGAAATATTTTTAAATTACGAGTTGTATCGAATGCCCCAAGGTTACCTGTAGCTGAATTTCGTAGCACCATAAAGGTTTCAAAAGTATATTAAAAGTTTACAATCTAGACTGAGGATTGAATTTTTACTGGTTAATCAGCCAATTTATCTGAGTTAATTTAAGCTTCATTTGTGTTACTTAGAGTCAATGTGGTGTTTCCATGTAAGCCGTCGATCAAGGTGTATGTTGAGGAACAAGTTGGGAACAAGTATCTTTTTCTTCATAGGGTAAATGTTACCTGAACACGTTTTTGTTCGTTAACTTTTATTCTCCATTAGTTCATCCATCACAGAGAAAACAGTGCCTACTAAATACCTCATAAAATAGAACAAAATTAATAAGAAATCTCTATGGTTTTTTTCCAATAAGGAAATCTTATTAATTTCATAGACAAAACTTTTTTGAAAAAATCAAGAAGAAATCTTGTAGTTTTTATTAGGTTATCTTATTGATTTTTTTTAATAAAAAAATAAAAAAAAATTGCGTCTTTATTCTCTGTACTTATGTATTTTCATTTAAATTCTATACCATATACATATGTATGTATATATGTAGTATGTTGTAGATGTTATTTATTTATACATACATAAATACATATAAACATACATACACATTAGGTTATGTTCTTAACTAACTTACTTCTACCTGATAGACAAGCACTCTAACCAATATGCTAACAAGTATCCTGAATTATTGTGCAAACATTCTTATACAAAAATGAAAAAGATCATGAAAAAAATTGTCTCTATGTCTATTTATAGATATGAAATAACAAGACACCTAATAAAATCAAGAAGATTTCCTTATTTAAAAAATCAATAAGATGCTTTACACATAATCATATAGGAATCTACTAAAATCAAGAAGAAAACCTTATTGAAAAAAATCAATAAGATAGACTAATAGAATAAAGAAGAAACCTATTTAAAAAATTAATAAGGCAACGTAATAAAATCAATAAGAAATCCCTATGGTTTACAATTTATAAAAAACCTAATAGAATCAAGAAGTTTTTCTCTATGGATTGTTTTTTTGGTGCCAAAAATAACGAAAATTGAGTAAAAAAAGTTGTGAATAATAAGATTTCTTCTTGATTTTATGTGGTTTTCTTCTTGATAAAATTAATAAGACTTACCACATAAAAACAATAAGGAATCTCTATGAAAAAATCTTCACTTCTTTTTGCTGGGATACCCCTTAGCCTAAAAACGGTTCATAGAGAAAATCTTCTTGATTCTATGAGGCAGTTTTTTCTCTGTGATAGTTCAATAGAGGGCACTGTTACGAATATTATATATTATATGTACTACGAATATTTTTTTTGTTTAGTATGTCTTTATAAGAAAGACTCCGATAGGGCATGTATTATGTATTACGAATATTTTTTTTTTTGTTTTAGTATATATATAAGAAAGACTTGGCTGGGAAAGACAATGAATCGATATAAATGCACCGTCAAGTCACAACGGGTGTTTATACTTTTGAAATATGAGTGCCTCTGTGGTCGAATGGGTTGTGTGCAAGCCTGTCATGTACGAGGTTGTCAGTACAAATTGAAAATAAATTATAATTGAATTTTTAAAAATAAAAACAAAAATTATAAGTTTTTATTGTTTCACTTAAGTGTCGGAATAACATTTTTAAATAATTTATATTATTCTACACCGAATAGATCCCTAGATCCCTGTGGGATAGTTTAGTGACAAGTCAAAAAGCGTATACAAATTATCAATTAACCCCATCCTAGGTGACTGGTCCGCTTCATAGGAAGTGTTAGAACTCGGACTGGTCCCTATCACTTAAAGACCGATCACATGACTGGTCTTGTGTCAGTTCCATTTCCTGCAGGGTTATATCAACGCAATGCGCACATGTAGAAGAAACATAAGAAATCATGTTTTGCGCGCATTCATTATTTACGTACCCAATAACGATTTGCTCTTTAGATGAGTGGAAATACGTTAGTATATTAGTCAAGAGATTGCCGGTTCGACTCATCCCAAAAACACATTTAGGGACTAATTTTGTAAAACGCTACGCTTAGCGTTGACAAATTTTCTATGTATTTTGTTTTTGTAATTAATATTTTTTCCATATAAAATTTGTCAACGCTTGGCGTTGCGTTTTACAAAATTGGGCCCTTAGTCTTAAGGCAGAATTAGTTTTTACTTTCTGTTCTGTTACGGATCAGCTGTCTCTTTTTTGTTTATAGAAATCTTATACAAGTCGTAAGTTTTTCTGTTGCGTTCTGTTCTGTTTCGTTTCCACCTGTGAAAATCAAAAAATGGTTAAGAAATTGTAAGTGACAGCATAAATTAAATAAAAATATTTTTAAATAAATTGTGATTGTGAATTTTGAATATAAAAAAATAGTAATTTTTACCAGAAAAACATAAAATTATATTCAAATAAATGGACGATGCAAAACTCATTATTTTAGTGGAAAACTGTGACCCTTCTGGTCAAAAACAGCTGATAAGTCACTGCAGAAAAAGTAAGTATTAAAACTTAGAAGCTGAACGGCACAGTACAGAACAGCAGCAGAAAGTAAAGACTAATGGAGCCTTTAATCGCAGCCAAGCAAAAACAAACAAAAATGGGTTGAAAAATGTGACATTCATCCACACACACACACAAGAGCAATTACCACTGAAAGTCAACAAATTTTTTCTTTGATCCATCAAATTTCTTTATTGACTTTATTTTCAATAAACGTGCATACAATTTTATTTATCAATAATGCAAACATCTTCATCACAGAAAATTCCAAAGATTTTTTTTATTGAATCAGCGATTTTCGTATTCAAATTCAAAATATTTTTTTTCTTCTAAGCTGATTAGTTTGTTAGAAGAGAGATACGATTGGAAAAGAAACGTTTCTATTCCCTTCGTCCCTCTCCCTCTGAAACAAATCATCTAAGCAATGAGACTTGCATAGTGTAAACTAAGACTAAGTATAGGTTGAAATAAATATGAATGCGACGTCGACATCATAGTCATACCACACTCACACTCATAAATCACCTCAGTTTGATTTCAAATTTCAGGAAAATACTTACACTACTCACATTGATTCAGCTAACTCAACTCATGCATGCATGTTTATTTAAAAGTTTAGTCATTAAACAGCTTGCAAGTAGTATACAATAGTAGTAAATAGGCTTGTTTTTCAATTCCAGGAAAAAAACAAAACAAAAAAAAAAGCAACAGAAAAACACATAACGTCATAATGAGAACTTTAATGTTCGTATGCGAAGTTCGCATTGTGAATCATACTTATTTTGCATCGTTCCTAGGCATTGAGTTAAGGAGAGCCGAAATCAACAACGTCATAAATGTTTCTAAGTATGATTTCGATGCGCACTTCAAACTTTCGAGTGAATATGATTCATAGACAACATTGCAATAAGTATGAGTGCGCATAAGTACAAGAAATTATAATTCATGATTCAACTCGACTCACTTTTTCACTACTCATTGCTGTTCTCTGCTACATATTTAAAAAAAACCCTGAAACTAGGGGTGCCAGACTTACTGTTTTTAGCAGTACATGTAATGTTTTATTTCAATTGTACTGTTTTATACAGAACACCCAAAACAGTACACAAATGTACTGTTTTTTGGACTTTGTAGTTTTTTTGTACTCTTTTTGTTTTACTAATTATGTATTTTTATAAAATAATGCAAAACATAAGTATATTTATTTTAATATTTGATAGCAAAAATTTTGTTAAATGTACAGAAACACGAAAATATTAAGAAACACCCTGTCGTAGTAATACACATCGCTTGTTTACAACGTTGTTATTTCTTTAATGTATGTATTTACCACGTATTTACATATATTTGCAAACAGAAAGTCTATTTTTGCAAAAAGATTAATAGAAACACTAAATTATATAAAGACAAAAATAATACAAACATCACGGTAAGATAAATTACGAGTTTAATTATTAATCTGGGAGCAAATTATGGCATTCGATACGATTCTAAATTTTAAAATATTTCCAATGCACTATTGAAATATTTCGTAATTTCGTTCGATAAAGAGTGCTGTAATTTGCCCCCTGAACAATTTAATTTTACACACAATGCAACTCCGACCAAAAAACTAAATATTATAATCCAAAAGGCCTTTTATTATGTCTGTATTTATAAAAATATTTTACATTTGATACAGCATATGTACATATATTTAAAATGAATTTACCTTTGCGCAAAAAAGTTCATAATATTGGCTAAGATCTCATATATTTTAAGTGTTTTTTTTAATTATAATTTTTTGCTTAGTGAGTTAATAGTTCAAAACATGTAAAGACTTGAATAAATAGCTATTTTTCGTCAAAAAAAAAATGTACTGTTTTTTTCTTAATTGTACTGTTTTTTTTTTGTCCCAGGTGTACTGTTTTTCCGAATTCCAGATCTGGCTACCCTACCTGAAACGCACTTAATTTTTTGCAAGAGAAAGAAAATAATTATTTGCTTAATAATCAGGAAAAATACATTAACAAGATAAATCTACCCAGCGGGAATAAGAAGTATTAAGTATGCCTTCTAGAAGGCCTCTATACTGCTTCTTTTGGATGTGCAATGCCTGCTAGCACCATTTCATACTCATATATTTTTTACACGTGTTTCCATGGCGGGGTAAGCCTTATTTTCTTGCTTATTTCTCCAGAGATTCTGGAAGGCCTTCAAATTAATGGATTTTGGTTTTCCTTTGGTAAAAAAACAAAACAAAACATGTTACTCCTCTTTTCCCCTTCTCAAGGAAGGGAGTGTGGAATGTGTATTTTATTTATTTTGCGAAAGATTCAAGCCCTTTTATGAGGCACTCTTTAGCAGTTGGATAAGAATAGTAATTGAATCAAAAAAATTCCTAAGCAGGCCTCTAATAAGGCCTGCACCAAGAAAGTATTCTGAGTTTTACCGCTGGGTACTAAAAGCAATGTATTGAAAACGAATAAATAGTACATTGTACATAAATATGTTCATTTTTACACAGTTATTTATTCTCAAATGGTATGATCTCTCAATTTAATATTATAATTGCAACAATTATCATTCTCATGCCATTATACAACACATACAAAAAAAAAATGAAATAATAGCAAAAAATGCTGCAACAAAAACTCAATGATAAATAACAAATAATCAAAAGTTCGACAAAGAAAAAGTTTTAAACAAAAACCAGTAAAGTAAAAAAGCAGGGATTCTCTGAAGCTCCTCCCTCAAAGAGACAAAGAGTCTTACGAAAAACAACAGTTATAAAGAGTTGAAGGAGTATTGAGGAGGTGTGAGTATACTTCGAAAATTGAGAGTGTCGCATGCGCTCAAAAACTTTTTAAGGAAAAACCTCAAACGGCAAGAAAAACAAAAAGGACTTATTTACAAACGAGTCCTTTTCGCTGCAAAGTTTCCTTTTATTTATTTTACTTGAATGTGTTCCTGGTTTAAAACAAAATAGCAGTTTTTGTAACAACAATGACTTCCTCGTTATTTTGTAAAATGGAAAGAATACTCACTCATTCATGGAAGTGCATGAAGGGGTATGAGTGTATGTACAAGTGCATAAGTTTATGTGAGAATGTGTGTGTGTGTGTGTGTGTGTGTGTTGTGCGCTTAATACTCACTTCCGTACGCCATTATTAGCTGCTTTTAAGTATTATCATCATTTTAGTTAATGGTGGTGATGGCGTTGCCATTGCCACCGTTATTATTAAACTTTGTTCGCTCGCGTGTGTGTGTGTGTGTATGTGAATTTGCTTGTGCCTTATTTTTGTTGCTTTGTTTTTAAGCCATTAGTGCTGACACAGATGATGATAATAATGACGATGATGAGTATGCTATTGATAATGGGCTATAGTTTTTTTTCTTTCAAAATTAATGGCAAAACTTTTTCTTAATGCTGCTTTTTAAATTAAAAAAGTTTTCGGTTTTCTTACTTCTTATTATTTTTTAGGTGAACAATTATGTGAAGATTAGTTCGATGTTTGAGAGACAAATTTTATTAAAATTGGTTTTACATACTTTGTTAGTTAATGATTATGAGAATAAGGGTTCGAAACGACACTACTTTGGGGGCATCAGAAGTGTCTATAATTTCTAACTTCACCTTGGGTGCTAATTAAAACTGAATATGTGACCTTCTCCGAGAAAAGGTGTGAAAATGAAGTTATGAGAAAAACGCATTTAAAAAATAAAAATTTAATGTTTTTTTCATTTTTATCGATTTTGACACACACCCGTTTTTTGACACACTAGGTCCCTTTTCTCGGAGGAGGTCACATATATGGAAAATTTTGTATTGAAACTAGTATCTGGAATATACAAAAAATTACTTACTTGCATAAGTGGATTAAAATTAAAAAGAGAATTAAGCAGAGCATATCGTCATCTCAAATTCAAAAGGCCGTAATTGCCTTTATATTTACTTATTTACAGGAGAAGCGTTAAACTTTATAAATTTAACCTTTTCACTACCATTGAGTTCAGGCGTCCTAGGAGAATTAAAAAAATCGCAAAAAATACAATACTTCCTCGATTTAAATGAGAAAAAGACCCATTGCTAGTTTTTAGTGTTTTAAAGGTATGTTTACTGAGTATACTATTTTTTATTACAATTATTTGTCAAAAATCTCTGTTGGATGCACAGGTGTTTTACGATTTTTCAGTGTACACAGAGAAAAAACTGCCTAATAGAATCAAGAAGATTTTCTCTATGAAACGTTCTTAGGCTGAGGGGTATCCCAGCAGAAAGAAGCGAAGATTTTTTTTATAGGGATTCCATATTAATTTTATATGATAAATCTTATTAATTTTGTCTAGAAGAAAACTACATAAAATCAAGAAGAAATCTTATTATTCACAACTTTTTTTTACTCAATTTCCGTTATTTTTGGCACCAAAAAAACAATCCATAGAGAAAAACTTCTTGAGTCTATTAGGTTCTCTTATAAATTGTAAACTATAGGGATTTCTTATTGATTTTATTAGGCTACCTTATTGATTTTTTTAAAAAGGTTTTCTTCTTGATTGATTGATTTTATTAGGCTATCTTATTGACTTTTTCAATAATGTTTTTTTCTTGATTTTATTAGGTTCCTATATGATTATTGATTTTTTTAATAAGGAAATCTTCTTGATTTTATAAGGTGTCTTATTATTTCATATCTATAAATAGACATATACACAATTTTTTTTCATGATGTTTTTCATTTTGTATAAGAATGCTTGCACAATAATTTCAAAGCTTATTCTGGCTGCTTGTTAGCATATTGGTTAGAGTGCTTGTCTATCAGTCAGAAGTTTGCTGGTTCAATACTTGGTGAGTAAGTTAGTTAAGAAATATAACATAATGTGTATGTATGTATGCATAAATAAATAACATCTACAATATACTTCATACATACATACATATGTATATGGTATAGAATTTAAATGAAAATACATAAGTACAGAGAATAAAGACACAATTTTTTTTATTTGTTATTAGGTCGCCTAATAAAAACAAAAAGAAACCTTATTGAAAAAATCAATAATATACCCTAATAAAAACTAAAAGATTTCTTCTTGATTTTTTCAAAAAGGGTTTCCTTATTAAATTAATAAGATTTCCTTATTGAAAAAATACATAGAGATATCTTATTAACTTTGTTCGATTTTATGAGGTATTTATTAGGCACTGTTTTCTCTGTGTATGTGAGTGTTTTTCCTTTTTATGTTATTTGGGTATATTTTCAGTTCTCGTGGTACCTTCATAGCGAACAGTCGAATAGCGGAATTTTACTTACTTACCAAACAAACAAAAATTACATATACAAAAAAAAAATATTAGTAGTACATATTATTCGTAATAGGTACATACATAGGTCTTTAATAAATAAGCTTTCTGCTTTGCTAATATTTTTTACATTGTAAAAATAACAAAAACAAAAAAACCGCAAAAAAACTTAAACAAGTGATATTGAGGAATACCTCAAAGTCAAACAAACAATCATAAATAACAAAAAATACCGAAAATAAAAAAAAAAACATAAACGAATAACCCTTGAGGAATTCTTTGTATGAATTCCTCAAATACAGAAAAACTTGAAGTGAGTTCTAACGGCAGAAATGCTTATTTTACTGTGAGTTCTGAAACTCTGAATGAAAAAAATATAAAAAATAAATCTGATGAAAATCTTTTGTTAACGGCAACGCCAATTTTTCGTCAGCGATCAACTTCGCTTTGTCCAATGCCAAATAGTAATGATGCATTAACATTACAGTTGCCCAGTACTTCTTCATTTAAGTCAGTAATATCATCCCCTTCAGGCTCGTGTTTATCACTTAACAAAGTTATCACTACAGATAACAGCGGCTCGAAACTCAAGGTACAAGTTGGAATGGACAGATACATTACAATTTTAAAGCGCGGGCGAAGCCCGAATTCTTCAAAAATCTCATCTGCTCCAAAAGTGTCTAGGGATAACAGCGCAGCCTCAACTAATCGCCAAAACCGCTTTAAAATTTTTCAAGATGACAACGACAAACCCGAGGTATCCTCGAACAAAACATCCAAGCCGCCACCAATCTATTTGAGACAAAAAAATTCAAATGCCCTTATTAAAAAATTAATTTCGGTCATTGGTGAGAATAAATTTCACATTGTTCCAATAAAACGTGGTAATATTGATGAAACGAAAATTCAAATTTATGAAGAAAAAGATTTTCGCACAATGGTTTCTGAACTTGAAAAAAGTAAAACAAATTTCTACACATATCAGCTCAAGAGTGCTAAAGGTATGCAGATTGTGTTGAAGGGCATAGATTCCTATGTTGCTCCCTAAGAAGTAAAAGATGCTCTCGTCCTCCAGGGCTTTAAAGTAAAAAATGTATCGAACATAATAAATAGGGAAAAGATCCCTCAACCTCTATTTCGCGTTGAACTTGAGCCAAATGATATAAAATTGAAAAAGAGTGAGACCCATCCAATATATAATTTAAGATATCTCTTATATCGAAAAATAACCGTTGAAGAACCACACAAGCGTTCAGGACCCGTACAGTGCCATAATTGTCAAGAATATGGCCATACTAAAACTTACTGCAAATTACCTACTGTTTGTGTCGTGTGCGGCGAGTTGCACGGCACTGCTAGTTGCAATAAACCGAAAGATCAAAGTAACAAAAAATGCAGTAATTGTGGAGAAAATCACACTGCTAACTACAGAGGTTGTCGTGTGTACTCTTTGGTAAAGAAGACTATGGTGCAAAAACCTAAATTAGCTCCAGCTCAATCAGCAAACGTTTACTCTGCCACTTTTCAGCAAATGAGCCAACCAGTTACTTCCCGTGTATCGTATGCAGATGCTGCTAAGGCTAGTTCTATTCCGACACAAAATGTTTCACCGCAAAATAATTCTACAAATACACACTCAAACTTTAATTATAATCGCCTTGAAGCCACTATTGAAAATCTTGTGCAAACTATAAACAATTTTACAACAAATATGACTACCATGATGCAAGAAATGTTGCGAATGCAGAATACTCTGCTTCAAGCAATACTTAATAAGCCATGAACACGTTAACAATATGTTTCTGGAACGCAAACGGCATTCGCCAACATAAAAATGAACTTGAGCACTTCCTCACGGAAAAAAATATTGATATAATGTTAGTATCTGAGACTCATTTGACTTCGAGAAGTCTTTTTAAAATTTATGGCTACACTATATATGATACAAAGGACCCTAGAGGAAGGGCTTGCGGTGGATCAGCAATTCTAATAAAGTCAAGACTCAAGCACTATGTTCTTGATAACATTTGTGAAGAATACCTACAAGCAACAAATATTGGCATTGAAAGTTTTTGTTCAAATTTCGTTATATCATCAATTTACTCCCCTCCCAGATTTTCAATCACTGAGAATCAATATGAGGATTTCTACAAATCTCTTGGACCTTGTTTTGTAGCAGCTGGAGACTACAATGCGAAACATACGTTCTGGGGTTCGCGCCTTGTTACACCCAGAGGTCGAGCATTATTCAACACTATTTCAAAAATGGGCTTGGATGTCATTTCGAGTGGGGAGCCCACTTATTGGCCTACTGACATACAAAAAATTCCGGACGTTATAGATTTTGGCGTCATAAAAAATATCTCTAGGGATTTAATTCAAGTTCAAGCTTCTCTTGATCTCTCGTCCGATCACTCCCCGACGATCATCACAATTTGTAGCCCATTAAGAAGTAACTTACCTGACCCATATGTGAAGATGATCAATCGTGTAAATTGGCTGGGGTTCAAAAAATATCTCAGCAGTCATTGTACGGAAAACATTACGCTTAGAACACCCGATGATATTGAATCGAACATTGCCAATCTCAGCGAGAATATTAAACAGGCTGCTGAACATGCCACTATCTCCCATCCGCAGATTGGGTTTAATAAAATTTATTCTACAGACATTGAACGTCTCGTACGTGAAAAAAGAAGGGCTAGAAGGGAATGGCAACAGCACAGATCACCACAAAATAAAATCAGATTTAAAGAGTGCACTAAACGACTCCAAGAGTTGCTTGCATCTGAAAAAATTGCATCTCTTAAAAATTATCTGGAGGGTCTTGATGTTACACCGGCGTCTAATTACTCCTTGTGGCGCGCTGCCAGAAAGCTTAAAACACCCGTTGAGTATAAGCCACCTCTACGCACATCTACCGGAGGTTGGGCAAGAAGCGATACTGAAAAAGGTGAAATATTTGCTGAGCACTTAAAATCCGTTTTTACGCCAAATATATGTACTGGTGTTGCTGATTTGCCGAATATAGTCGCTCTACCCCCTCAACACATAAAGTTTAAGACGCGTGATTTACAAAAATTAATTGCCGAACTCAACCCGAAGAAAGCTCCGGGTATTGATGGAATTAGTAATCAGATGCTGATGAACTTGCCTCGTATTGCAATGAGAAACCTGTTATTCATATTTAATGCTATCTTACGACTGGAGTATTATCCACACAACTGAAAACTTGCCAAGGTTAAAATGATTCCAAAGCCGGGCAAAGATATAACAAAGGCTGAGTCATATAGGCCAATAAGTCTACTATCTACAATGTCAAAGCTTTTCGAAAAACTGCTCAAAACAAAATTGTCCCCAATTCTAATTAGTAGTGGGTGCATACCAGACCATCAATTTGGTTTTAGAAGTCAGCATAGCACCATTGAACAAACTCACAGATTAGTTCAATTTATAAGAAGAACTTTTGAGGGAAAAAAGTATTGTTCTGCGCTGTTTATTGACGTTTCCCAGGCATTTGATAAAGTGTGGCATGAAGGCCTTATTTTAAAATTGAAGACTTACTTACCAATAAACATTTTAAATCTTTTGGAAAGTTACATTATTTCCCGTAAGTTCACTGTTGCGGAAGGAGACTTTACAAGTAGGCCTGAAACAATTTCATCTGGTGTGCCACAGGGGAGTATACTGGGACCAGTTTTATATTTAATTTATACTTGTGATATGCCTGTGAGCAGTAGTATCCATACTTCCACATTTGCCGACGATACAGCCTGCCTTAGTATGCATGAAAACCCTGATGAGGCATCCCGCAAACTCCAGGAACACATTAGACAGATGGAGCTTTGGTTAAACTTATGGAGAATCAAGGTAAATGAACAAAAGTGTGTTCAAGTAACATTTACTTTACGAAGAGATACTTGTTCCCCCATTCGGATTAACAATCAAGTTGTTTCTCAACATTCACATGTGAAATATCTTGGTATACACCTTGATCGACGACTTACATGGAAACACCACATTGATTCTAAGTTAACTCAAATGAAACTTAAACTAACTCAGGTACATTGGCTGATTGGTCGAAATTCAACACTTAGCCTAGACTGTAAACTTTTAATATACAAGTCGCTTTTAAAGCCAATATGGTGCTACGGAATTCAACTATGGGGCACTGCTTCAGCTTCAAATGTAGAGAAAATTCAACGCAGGCAAAATAAAATTTTACGCATGATAACATCGGCTCCATGGTACATCAAAAATTCAAATATACATCGTGATTTGAATATGCCACTAGTGACTGAAGAAATTGCAAAATACGCTGGCAAATATTTAACAAAGCTCGAGTCACATCCTAATCCGCTTGCCCGTAATATTTTGAACTTTACTGGACACATCCGCCTAAAAAAGAGGGACACAATGGCTCTTATTCACAGCACTCCAGATGGGACTTCTTGAAAATACTTTTATTTTTTTTTTTTTCCTTTTGATTATCACTACTTACATATGTATTATATATAACTACTACTAAGCTTATGTCCGACATTGGTCGGGCCTAATTATATTTTTTAGATTTAAGATTTGAATACTTATTGTTAGTTCATATATGAAGATACAATAAATAAAAATTCATGCATTAAAAAAAAAAAAAAAAAAAAAAAATTTGGGTATAAAAGATTCTATTGGTTTTGTTTGACCCAGTTAAATGGGATATATTATCCCATTGTTTGTTATTATTCTCGTGGAAAAAGTACCGATGGAAAATTAAGTCCAAATTTATTAAATCTTAAATCCCAGGACCGAAAGATGCTAGATACTCTTGAGGATCACATCTATATGAAAAAATTATTTAAATTTCTTAAAAATCACTTCTTATAGTACGATAGGGAAAGGGTTGAAACTATTTATTTTACTATTTTAGGCAAAATCTTAGAATTAAGGTAGGAAATCCAGTACGGATGTGATCAAATAAAAAAAGGCTAGGACATGTTTTTTTTAGAGGAAAACATACAATATTTTAAAGAGCAACACACTTTGTGCCAAATACAGTTCTCATTCCAAAATGAAGCAAAATAGTGGAAAAACATAAAAGTGGGGCGACTAAAATAATCAAAATCGGTAGGAAACGTGCAGAGTGCTAATCAGTCTGTTCGTGACAATCTAGCCTTTCAATTAGGAAGCGCCCAAATCGTTTAAATTTATATAACTCTAATGACGGTCTACCACCCGCTTTTACACAGACCTTAAGCTGCAGCTCTACAAACTGCAATTGGTTAAAAAATTAAGGCCACAATAGATCACACAAATTGGCCACCATGCCTTATGACTTTCCTATGGGTTTATTTCAAATCTAAAATTTAGGCTTCTAAAAGAAATGCCAGCCATCACGGAGTCTACCTGCCAAGCCGCCAAAAGAGTGATACCAACTAGATGGCTTATATTTTAAATTTATAGGGCAAAGTTAAACAAAAATTTTTTGAACAGTGTTCTTTTTTCCTATGGGTTCCTGGCGGTACCCTAAGGATATTAAGGGTTAATTAAAGTGGTATAATTTTATTACCAATTATCATAATATTCCTTCCATCTGGCTGGCCTTTTTTGAAATTTAGAAAAAAAAGTCGTTCGTATACTTCGCTGCACAGTAATGTACATACATACATACATATCGCTCATTTGCTCGAACAACGTCATAACTCCGAATTAATTCTCATATCGTTCTTAACAAAATTTTCTTATTCCATTAAGTTTTGTGTAAATTGAAAACTTTACACTCGTTTTCAGACAAACTAGTGTTTTTGACTTATGACGTTGTTTAAGCAAATGAGCGATATTTGAGAATCGTTTTAAGTTACTTGGACAATTAAATAACTTCAGCCATACATTCAATTATAATCCGATTATCGATTCTAAACACTCTCCACCTTATCAAAAAATTTTTGCTTGTTGGTCAAGTTAAGAAATAATGAAATATACAACAATAAGCACGAATATGTAACAACAAATAACTAAAGGCTGGAAAGCAAACACACAATGTACATATTGCAAACACATGTACATATTTATATATCGGGGATGTAGCTCAGATGGTAGAGCGCTCGCTTAGCATGTGAGAGGTACGGGGATCGATGCCCCGCATCTCCAATATGTTTTTTTCTTTTTGAATGTGTAATAATATTTTTTTTTGTGAATTCAAAACTCCCATTTCAATTTGATGTTGATGTATTAACTGACAATCTGTCTATGGAATAGTTTGTCATCATGAATATTTAGGAATATGTATTATTGTATTTAAATTTGCTTTTTGTTAAAGTTTTACTGTTGCATGTTCGTTAACTAATTCAGATGCATTTTTAAAATGATATAAATAATGTCAAGTGATTTGTTTTTTTTTTCGTATGAACTATAAATATCACGTTTGTTGGTTATACATTTAATTTTTCCATACAATTTATGTTAATTTAAAACTACTCATATTCTAAAACTCGTTTGTGATTGTATAAAAAAAGAATTGAATTTGTAATGCAATCGCGCATAAAATAATACAAAATTTATGTTAATTTAAATTTTTTGTTTGACACGATTGATTTTTTTAAAAATATTTTTTAGTCCACATTTCTGCATGAATAATACTGAAAGTATTATTTTTGATGTTTGTATAATTTTTTGACAACTTTTTACGTGTTTTGCATACATGCAAATGATTTTCTAATCTAAGATTGCAATTTGATTTCATTGAGTGAATATGAATCACACTGCAAAACGGAAACGGATCTATCCAAGAATGACAGACTACAAGATTTCGCCAATACAAAAACATAGTAGACGCATGACATCAAACACTGTGAACTTTTGCACAAGTAATGTGAAACCGTACTCTAAGCCCGGTCCTTTTTTTTATAAAGAGAAGTAACACTCAGGCAATTAATGCCTTCTACTATTACTAGGTGTTACCTTCTTTAGGAAAGGGATAGTGAGATAGAACACAGGTGGTGAAGGAAGAGGTAGAGGAAAGCTTCATTCTTTTACAACTCTGCTTTTTGCACGTTTTTTTTATACCCTTTACCACAAAAATGGTAAAAGGGTATATATAGGTTTGTCATTCCGTTTGTAATTTCTATAATATCAATAAGCGATCCATATAATATATATATTCTGGATCCTTATGCATAGGGAAGACGAATAAGCGATGTCCGTCTGTCCGTCTGTCCGTCTGTCCGTCTGTCCGTCTGTCTGTACGTGAAATCGGTTTTCCGAAGCTCTCAGAAAAGCTAGAGACTTCGTTCTTGGACTGGTGTGTCAGAAATTTTTCAAAATAGATTGGTATTGAAATTCAGCAAAATCGAGCAGACGATTGCAGAGCTGGGAAACTTAAACTTAATTTTGCCATATAAAAGTAACTACCGAAAACAAATTTTTATTTTTTTTTAATAAATGAACTTATTTTACACTTCAGTACGACTAAAATTGGAATTTTAAATTAAAAAAAATAAAAAAAAATAAAAAGACGTTTCCAGGGTTGGAAAACTTTAACTTTTTGTGTTATGTAACATTAACTATGTCTAAAACTATATTAGTATTTTCTCGAGAACCGTAAGAGCTACAGACCTGAAATTTGGACACAGTGTGTAGACCCTTGGCCGCTACAACAACAAATACATGAGAATTGGAAATTAAAGGGTGTTCCAAAACGAGCAACGAAAAATTTTAAAATCCCATGTAATATACATATAATTGTATGTATGTATGTATATACACTTGAAATTTGTAAAGTTAGTGCATTTTTATACAGACTACAACAATTAACACTAAAATTTAAAAAATTTTAATTAAAGGGTGTACCATCAGTTAATGTAATTTCGACTATGTAATTTTGATAAATTGCTGTATCTTGGAAACCGTAAGAGCAAAACTCTTGAAATTTTCAAAAACGGTAAAAGTAAAAAAATAAAAAATTAAAAACTCGTCAAACCAAAAAAAATCGCCAAAAACAAAAAAAAATCGCCAAAATGAAAAAAAGCACCAAATCCAAAAAAATTTCTAAGACTAAAATAAATCGCAAAAAAACGGAAAAATTTCTGAAATTAAAACAAAAATCGCCAAAATGAAAGAAAATCGCCAAAATTAAAAAAAAAATCGCCAAAATGAAAAAAATCACCAAAACGAAAAAAAACCATAAAAAACAGAAAAAATCGCCAAAATGAAAAAAAAATCGCCAAAATGAAAAAAAAAACGCCAAAACGAAAAAAACCCCAAAAAACAGAAAAAAATCGCCAAAATGAAAATAAGCACCAAATTAAAATAAATATCTAAGACTAAAATAAATCGTAAAAAAAACGGAAAAATTGCTAAAATGAAAACAAAAATCGCCAAAATGAAAGAAAATCGCCAAAATGAAAAAAATCGCCAAAACGAAGAAATTCCCAAAAACAGAAAAAATCGCCAAATTGAAAAAAACCTCCATAAACAGAAAAAAATCGCCAAAACGAGAAAAAAGCGACAAAACTGAAAAATCGTTTTAACTGAAAAAAACTTCAAAAAAGCAAAAAAGCCTACCTTTCGTGCGCGATTCAAAGTCGCACTTTACTGAATTTTTTAATATTAAAGGAATTAAATGAAACTAAGTTTTTCCTTATTTCGTTTTTGCTTTGTTCACTTAACATATTTTATATATTTTTTAAAGAACTAGATTGGTATCAATAACCAGGAAAATCCAAAATTATGACTCCAGGGTTGGAAAACTCACACTTTTTGTGTTTTTTCTTTTTCTTTATAAATTGAATATATTTTATGCTTCTGAAAGAAAAGTTTGGCGTATGAAATTTGAAAAATGAAAATTACAGCTCCAAAGATGGAAACTTTAAAAAATGATAAATTTTTTGTGTGTCTGTATACTATATATATGTACATACGTTGGTAAAGGGTATATAAGATTCGGCACAGCCGAATATAGCACTCTTACTTATTTGATAATGCAGTGTTGCTGCGCCATCTGGTGTCAAATGAGGCTTATTAATCTTTTTTTGAAGCTGTGTCTTGTAGCCATTTTATTGATTATTTTACTTCGCCGATGATTTTGCTACACAACGAAGGAGGGCGCTCTGATGTTACATTAGGATTAGTATCTGCTGAAGTCGGTATAGTTCAGTGACCAGTGACTATGCCTTCATTACTTCAACTTTCCCACAACAACTGATACAAAGGGACACTAATGCACATCAGAAAAATGCGTGGTGTTGTTATTTAATGACTGTTGGATACAGGGATTAAACCCAGGACCTTCGGTTTTGTAGTCAACGTGCTAACTACTTCAGCCAACGCTGAATTAAAATTTTTTTTTCAAAAGTGTAGTGTTGCATGGTTAAAATTTCCCAACTTTTTACTAAATAATGGATGACAATGAATGACTGCTCAATTCTTGACATTTCATCATTTTACCGCCGATTTACGTCCTAACCTCAAATTTGCCCATCCTTTATTTGCCGATAATTTTTTTGTGGTTAAAAAGAGGACATTTTATGTTGTACACAAAACTTAGCACAAATGTGAATACGAAGAAAACTTTTTTTTTACCAAATATGATTTACGATTTTAATATTTTTTCTTTTGTTCGCTTTAATGCAGCATTTGTTTAAACATATTCTAGAGAAAATCCTAAAGCAAGGCTTAATAATAAATAAGAGTTAAAATCGGTCTATCAGCTTGGGAGCTATGGCGACAAAGAAACACAGATTCAACAGAATATATAGAAAAGATGTGATAGCTACTAAGCGGGTGGACCAATTTTCTTCAAATAAAGCTTACCTTTCAAACAGAAAAAAAAACTAAATCAAAATCGGTCCAACCGTTTGGTCTGTACGTGGACTCGTGCAGACACACAGCTAACCCGATACACAGACACACACTCCAAACTTATAGCACTCCTTTTTTTGGTCAAGGATTAAAAATAATATAAAGTAATTAGACTAGCTTTTATTAACGTAAATGATGGTACATTTCCCACACAGAGAAAACAGTGCCTACTAAATACCTCATAAAATAGAACAAAATTAATAAGAAATCTCTATGGTTTTTTTCCAATAAGAAAATCTTGTTAATTTCATAGAGAAAACCTTTTTGAAAAAATCAAGAAGAAATCTTGTATTTTTTATGAGGTTATCTTATTGATTTTTTCAATAAAAAAAATGCGTCATATACATACATATGTATGTATGTAGTATATTGTGGATGTTATTTATTTATACGTACATACATACGCATTATGTTATATTCTTAACTAACTTACTCACCAAGTATTGAACCAACGAACTTTTACCTGATAGACAAGCACTCTACCCAATATGCTAACAAGCAGCCTGAATAACCATTGAAATTATTGTGCAAACATTCTTATACAAAAATGAAAAAGATCATGAAAAAAATTTTCTCTATGTCTATTTATAGAAACAAAATAACAAGACACCTCACAAAATCAAGAAGATTTCCTTATTAAAAAAGTCAATAAAATGCTTTACACATAATCATATAGGAACGTACTAAAATCAAGAAGAAAACCTTATTGAAAAAATCAATAAGATAGCCTAATAAAATCAAGAAGAAAACCTTTTTAAAAAAATCAAGAAGGCAACCTAATAAAATCAATAAGAAATCCCTATAGTTTACAATTTATAAGAAAACCTAATAGAATCAAGAAGTTTTTCTCTATGGATTGTTATTTTTGGTGCCAAAAATAACGGAAATTGACTAAAAAAAGTTGTGAATAATAAGATTTCTTTTTGATTTTATGTGGTTTTCTTCTTGATAAAATTAATAAGATTTACCACATAAAAACAATAAGGAATCTCTATGAAAAAAATCTTTGCTTCTTTCTGCTGGGATACCCCTTAGCCTAAAAACGTTTCATAGAGAATATCTTATTGATTCTATGAGGCAGTGTTTTCTCTGTGCAATTGTCACATTGTGCTTATATACTTGTAGATTTTGCTCCAAAAATAACGGTCCGATTTCTAAAATTCTTTCACCAAAATGTAGAATGGAGTCCCTCAAAGGAGGATATTAATTTTTCCGTTAAAGTGGTTATCATAAAAATTGTTGTTTGAGGCTTCAAGACTTATTATGTTTGTATATTGTGCTGCTCAATAGCACATTAAGTAGGATTGTTATTCGTTCTCTTTTTCCCAACCACTGTCTTCTTTATTTGTCATCTGTCCTCGAAAAAAATTATCGTCCGGAAAAATCCTACTTTTTTGACCAGCCATTAGTTTTCTTTTTTTTTATAAAGAAGATTTTGATGCAAAAGTTCCGCTTCCATATTCTTACAGTCTTATGCATACCGAAAACCCAGCACACTCGGAAGAAATACCAATGTAAAATCACCATGCAAAAATTTTAATTTGAAATCATATTAAACCATTTTGAATTAAAGTTTAAATCATGATGGTATATATTTAACGTTAATAACATGAATTTCATAACACTGTTACTAACATCAGTCTCTAAGACCGAAGTGTAGAAAACGTTAGTTTCTTCACATTAAGCACATATTTTTGGAGAACATTTAATACATTTTTTTTACCGAAAGCTCAAAATGCAAAACTGTGACTTACGGAAAGCTTTCAGTATGTATTCGGTCTGTGAGACAGCATGTTAGTAACGGAAGGTTAAGCATTGAATCATAAGTTTACCTGAAGTTATAAGTTAGACTTTTACTAACAATGAATCATCACTGAAAAACTAATAAAACATACTTTAGCTGCGATCCCTCCATAACAGCAGCAACAAAAGCACTGATCAACAGAAAGGTAAAAAAAAACCGAAAGCTCAAGATGCTCAACTGTCACTTACAAAAAGCTTTCAGTATGTGTTCGGTCTGTGAGACAGCATGTTAGTAACGAAGGTTAAAATATAAAAAAGGTTGTTGTAGCTGCAGCTGTTTGCGCGTTGACTACCACGTGATTAATTTCGAATTCAAATCTTGCTCTAATATACACACGTAAGTTAAATAAATAATAAAATACAACGACTACATTAAATTAAGTTCATGTTGTTTCAACTTGAAATAACTTTGATTCAAATTGTTATTCATCGAATTTGCGTGGTTCCAACTTGAAATAACTTTCATTCAATATGATTCTTCATTTTGATTTAAAGGTACGGAAATGCTAAATCAACATAAAATAAATAATGTTATTTCAAAAGGAAACAGTTTCTTTGAAGATTACTACTATAAATCATGTTAGATTAACATTAAACACATATAGAGCAAAATTATTGTCGAAAAAAGTTAAATTAACCTTGTTTACGTAGATTTTAAATTGAAGTTTTTCTGTGTGTATGAAGTTAGCATAAAAGCTAAAATTTAACATGATCTTAAAGAGTTTTGCCATACAATTTTACATCAAAAATCAGGCAAGCAATATTTTTTTTTATTGCAAACAACAATAATATTAGAAAATTTGTTGTTGTCTTCAATATAAGTATACGATCGAACGATTTCTGGTGACATCATGGGACAGGCCGTTAATGTAAAATTTTATGGAGGAAATCGTTAACATCTAGTGGTTTTACTCTTTTTCCAAATTGGAAGCTAACAACCCTATATTTTAAGAGTCTTATACATATGTATTATGTTTCCACTGACCTCGAAGAGTTTCCACCGATCTGTTGCGATTTAAGATACTCAAACTTTCGAGGTAGATCTGACGATTTCACTTTAGATAATTGCAAAATTATAAAAACTTGTGGTAATTTGCATAAAAGTTTTAATAATATGAAAGACAATTGTACTTTTTTCCTTAATTACACTGTGCTACAAAAGTTGAGAAAAAAAATATTCAGGGATTCTAATGTACCAATTCTGTTTTGTTGGAGTCCATGGATGACGAAAATATCGTTGGTTTTTTTAGGTCACTTCATAAAGTGATTTTATAACGGTAAATGTAGTGAAAAACGGGGTTTCTTAGCTTTTCAGTTTTAAACAGTTGTAACTTCTTTGTTTCCCAACGGATTTCTTTTAACTTTTCGTTGGTTAAAAGGCTCGAATATTATCTTTCAATAAAGATATATTTTTTGTAAATCGACTAAGAAATGGCTAAGTTACAGTCGTTGAAGTGTACAAAAAATCCATTAAAAAGTATTCTTTTGTAACTCATAAGCAACTTATAGCCTGAGGAAAACAAAATAATACTTTTTTAATTGGTTTTTTGTACACTTCAACGACTGTAACTTAGCCATTTCTTAGTCGATTTACAAAAAATATATCTTTATTGAAAGATAATATTCAATTCTTTTCACCAACGAAAAGTTAAAAGAAATCCGTTGGGAAACAAAGAAGTTACAACTGAAAATCTAAGAAACCCCGTTTTTCACTACATTTACCGTTATAAAATCAGTTTATGAAGTGACCAAAAAAAACCAACGGTATTTTCGTCATCCATGGACTCCAACAAAATAGAATTGGTACATTAGAATCCCTGAATATTTTTTGTGTATCACAGTGTTATTTAACAAAAATCAATGATATGATGACGTTTATGTGCAACTATTTTTTAAATGCCACTAAAGTATGCCAATACCACTTGCTAAACGACGCTTACTATACCGTTCTAAAACTAAGGGCCAAACCCACGATGTCAACAACGTTCGACTTGTCGAGCACTTACATTCAAAACAAAAACAAATTTTAATATTTTATTTGAGGAAATCATGTTAATTTATATATGATTTACCATACATTGTGCATATGGATAAATCACCTGAAAGTAGTTGATTTATAATCAGAAATAATTTCTTAATCAGGCTTGAGTTCAGTAATTTCAATTCTTATGAATGAAATATTTTTATTAATTAATGTGAGTATCTAAAGAATAGAAGAAAAATTAAACTAGACACTATTAGCTGGGGGAAATACCGATATTTTTCTGTGCAGCCACGCACTTCATCAGCACCCATGTCTATCTACTGGGGTAGAGGTTATTATTAACATCAGCTATTAAACTTAAATTTCTATGAAATGGAATATGAGAATTGATTGTGTATACAATTATTGATTTGCCTTTGGCAAACACATTTGTAAGTATCACTATTCATTTTCTGTTTTTCCATTTTCTATTTAGGTTAGCACGAAGTTATATCACTCTACCTATGTATGTTTAACTATTCTTACTTATCTTTTACGATCATCACATTAATTATTTTTACTTATTCGATGCACCATCGGTACATACATATAAGTATTATTGTAGTGGCTTTATGTTACTTAATATTTCATTCATAAGAATTGAAATTACTGAACTCAAGCCTGATTAAGAAATTATTTCTGATTAAAAATTCACTATAGTTCAATTAAATCTAATAATGTCTCATGTAGTTGATTTATTTTAAATTATGTCGAAAATACAATTTTTCGAACTCGATTTATGTATGCAACCCTGTGTTGCTTTTAAAATTGCAAACTCCAACCCTGGGCCATCCATCAATAGTGATTGACAATTTCGAAAAAATTACATTAAGGAATATTAAATCAATTTTAAATGTCAACTTCATGCGGATAAAATTCAAATTACAGCTGCTGCGCCCAATTTATAAAGTTCGTACATAAATTGAATACAAAAATTCGAGCAACAAATCACTCACAAGCTCGGTGGAAACACTTTTAAGTGATTTACTTAAGCCTACTTGATTTCAAGTCGGTGGAAATATACTATAAATGTATTTTTTTTTCAAGTATATCATCCATTTTGAATGGATAACACAGACTTGCATTGTTGAAATGCAGTGTTGCAAAGATTGAGTTTGTTCGAAAAAGGAAAGCTTAGACATAATTTAAAATTAATCATGTGCCTTGACGTGATTTAGCTGTAAAAATTGACATGTTTTGCTCAAATCACCACGATGTGACGAAATCATGCCGCTGAAAACACACCAATACTATAAACATATGAAACTTTTTAATTTATTTCAAAAAACATCGGGACCGAAGTCTACTATCATGAGTTCCATAAGCAGGAAGGAAGTGCAACGTGTGTTGCTTACAAAAAAAAAAAAAAAACTAGATAAAATTCCTGAAACCTGAAAATAGTTTTAAAATACATATTTAAATGATATTTAATCCACGTAATATAGCTCACTAACTTTTTATTATTTCACAACTAGTCATCCCTTTTTTACCATTTCAGTTTTAATTACTTTAGTGACACCTTCAAGATTCAGACAAATTCATTTACGTATGAATTATGCAAATATGTACGTCATTAAAGAATATTTCACTGTTGTGGCGCTATACAAATTAATTATATATTTAAGTTATGAATATATCAGCATATTCATACCAATAAAAGTGTTGCCGATTATTATAATAAATTATATTTTCTTAATAATTCTGGCCATAAAATCGAGTTCGTAATATATATTTACATAAATTAAATAATTTTATTTTCTTTTGGACTAATTTCCAACACAAGATAATAATAAAATTCCAAAATATGCCAACAATTAAATTTTATGGTTATTTTCTTAACGTTAAACCAAAATTACCTTAAATATTTGTATTTACAACAGATTTGCAAACGCCTCTTTGCCTTTAGAAAATCACTTTGTCACCAAAAAATAAAATAATATAAAATAAAATAGGCAACATTTAATAACGAAACCAAAATAAATATTTACAAATCATAAAAATTGTGAAATTTATTTTAAGACGTACGAAGAACA
Organism: Tachina lurida; assembly: GCA_944452675.1. Classification (NCBI taxonomy): domain Eukaryota; kingdom Metazoa; phylum Arthropoda; class Insecta; order Diptera; family Tachinidae; genus Tachina; species Tachina lurida. The sequence continues at coordinate 95,466,658 of OX101754.1, read as the reverse complement.
ACTAAGGATATTTGGCGCAATCGCTACCACCACGCCACCACTGCTAAAAGAACAACTTTCAAAAAGTCTTAAATTTGTTCATTTTTAAATGGCAGCGAAGGGTGGTGGTGGGTGGATGTTGGTTGGTTGGCTGGTAAAAAGTGCAAAATGCTCATCCAAAATTTACGTTGTTAACATTGCGATAAAAATCAATCAACTATAAAATATGTCCATTTACTTTATTGTCGGTTTATTATCTCTTGTCTTTTATGCGTTACCAGCATTAAAAAAAAAAAGAAAATAAAATAAACAGAAACATAAAAATTGACAAGTTTAGTTCAATAAAAGCGTTTGAAGTAGTATTGGTAGTAGATTTTATAACTTTTTTATTTTATTATTCGCCTACCACCCCATTTGAAGAACGATATTTTTTGGCTAAGAAGCTAAAAATATCAATGATTTCGTTTTCATCATTTCATGTATTGACTTTAATAAGTTGTATTTTTTTATGTATAAATGTTACAATTTTGTGGTGTTCTTTATGTTTCTTTATTTTTGCGTTAAGATGTCAAATAAATTTGTTGGGTGTGAAATGTAATTTGTTTTTTTATATGTACGACAGTTGCGAAAACAACAATTGAATGAAGAAATTATTTAGTAGATAATTTAAGACATTAAACTTTATTAAATGATTAAATCAACATATCGTTGGTTACAAGTAGAAGGACCTTAACTCAAATAACTGTAACTTTACACTAGAAGGTAAAAACATAATAATAAACAGTACAATTGCTTGTACAACTGCTTTGTAAAACTGCCTGTAAATGTATTATTTTTTACACTCACTATTGCCATAAATTTTTGTGACGAGCTGTATTTCTGTAAAATATATTTGAATCGCTCTATATTGGATCCAATATAGAGAGAATACAACGAATGCAAAATAAGATTTTGAGACTAATAACATCGGCTCCATGGTACATTAAAAATTCAAATATACATCGTGATTTAAATATACCACTAGTGACTGAAGAAATCGCAAAATACGCAGGCAAATACATAACAAAACTCGAGACCCATCCTAATCCCCTTGCTCGTAATATCTTGAATTTTACTGGACACATCCGCTTAAAAAAGAGGGACACAAGGGCTCTAATACTCAACACTCCAGAATAAACTGCTTGAATTTACTTTTGTTTTTGCTTATCACGACTTATGTATTATTAATAACTTTCACTAAGTTTATGCGACACTGGTCGGGCCTAATTAATTATATTTAGATTTAAGATTTGAATACTTATTGTTAGTTCATATTTGAATCACTGAAAAACTAATGCCCTAATTCAGTAAGAAGAATTAGGACGTTTTTTTTGAAAATGCTTCTGAGTTCTTGTCTTTGAAGTCTCTAAATTATTTTCTTCAAAAATGGTTGTTGTCTTTGACAATGAAAAATATAAATATTATTGCCATGTTTTTAAAACTTAAAAATTCAATTAAATTATTATACAATAGTTTGAAAAATATATGAAAAAATATGTGTTGGATATAATGTTTAGAACAAAATCATAAAGCAAATACACGAACCTTCTAGCATAGACAATAAGTAATAATCGTTTTAAAGAATCAAAACTGCTTCTTTTTTTCGTCCATAGACAAGACGATACATTCGTCGAACAGAATTAGTGCATAAATTTCATGAAAATACCTTAAGGCCTTTCTAATTGTGACCATCGATATGTACATATGTATGTATATGTAAGATCTTCCATACAATTTTTTTTTGGTGCCGCAGACCTTCTTTAAGCTGAAGGTCCATACCATCCGTTCTATGCGTGGTTGCGTTTTATGCATGTGTCAGAAAAGTATAATCAGGGTAATTGTATGTGGCAAGTTTTTCTCTGTCAAAATGCTTAGACGCATAAAGTAGATTTACTTTCTACTCTTGTATCCGACTCGTGCATCATGAATAAAGGTCAGCTGTTCTTGACATCCAAAGATGACAAATTACGAGTATATTCTATTTTCAATGGTATTGATAAAAATGTTCGTAAGGTGGATTTAAATTTTCTCTTTTTTTTTGCATTAAAAAATACTTTTTAGTAAAATAAACAGCTTTCCATTTCCATTTCTATTTTTTTCCCAAAACTGTATTTATTTGATAAATATATTCACAATACAGCTGATCACAACAAAAATACTTGGCGCATAAAACGTATTGCATGTAACTTGAATTTAGAATAGCATATGACGTACAGAAATGCATAGAAAGCATATGCCTAGAACGGATAGATGGTACAGACTTTCAACTTTAGAACTTCATTATTCGCAGACATTTCTGTAGAGATGGCACATGATATTTTCAATCACAGTTGTCTTAAAAAATAAGTTATTTAGTTAGTACATATCTTAAGGCGATTGTAAAATAAATTTCAGGAAGTATAAACGAACGAGTCCAGAAATAGCTAACAATAAAAAGTGAAGTAAGTAAGAAACGGAGAACAGAGATGATAATAAATTCAGTATAATTGTACTTTTTAACATACAATACGGAAAACAAAAAAAAAAAAAAAATATACGCAGAACTCTAGTCATATGAAATAAGAACAATTTGATATCCATACATATTATTTTAGGTTGGACATAAACTTTTTATTTGATGATGGAACGAATTGTTTTTAAATAAAACTTTCTATTAATAATTCAGAGGTTACTACAGTAAGCAAAGAAAAAACGTGTACAGCAAACGCTCCGCTCTTCTAATCGAAGTATGTCTGTTGCTTTGTAAGATTTTAAGCTAAAACTAAAAGAAATTTCAAGACAAATTAATCAACTTTCTATGGAAATCTTTCATTTCATTAAAAAATTTAATTTAGCCATTTGCGGCTACATAGTATAAATTTAATTATGAAAGTTTCCATCATACATAGACGTTTTTTAAAGGAATATAATTTATATTTTTTCGTTGACGGCGTTTCAACGCCGAAAAAGTTGAAACAGATTGAACTTTTACGGCGTTGCAACGCGTTGAGATTAACTGCTCTCATACAATTTCATACGATTCAACTTTTTTTTTGACATTTGACGCCGTCGACGACGTCGTCATTAACTCCAGGGTAAAGAAAATATTTTTATAAAACAGCAGTTATCTAGGAACTAGACCGTTGGCCCATTCAATATATTTAAAGAATACTTTATAATATTTTAATATGGAGAACTAATTTTCGGACAAATATTATTTAGAAAAGTACTTTAACTTTTTTAATGTTAACTGTACATGAAGTTTGTTTTAACTATTTGTTTTTAAGTTGGGTACACGAATTAAATATGAATATTCTTTTAAAACATTTAGCCATTTATATAATTTCGTTCATGATTTACTCATTTATTTATTCTAATTTCTTGAGAGTTTGGCGAATACGAATATCTAAAAATGGCCGAGTATTCGGCAATTTGAATACGAATACGAATTAACGAATATTCGGAAATTTTTTAATAAATAAATGCATAAATCTTAAACAAAATTCAAATAATTGGCTAAAAATATTCGTTAGTATTATTTTTTTCTAAATTCGGATGCTGGAACACATACTATTAATTTGTATTTTCTGAATTTCAACTTAAACAGGTCGAGCATCTGTTTTAACATCCGAACTCGCAAGAAAACATGTGAAAACGATGTGGAAGCTAGAACATACACGAATATGTACATGTGTATGTATGTACACTAAAAATAAAATTCAATCCATCCGTACTTAAATCAACTCAAAGCGGTGTCATAAGTACGGTAAGTTCGGATTTACTTAAACCAAGTACAGAAGGCTTGATTCAAGTACGGATTATTCAAGTCCTTAATACTTAATTTTATCCATACCTAATCCCGATTTCGTACTTAAAATAATTTCGAAACGTGATTGATATCGGAAAAACTGATATTGAATCAATTTCAAAATGCGCTTAATTTGAGTATTTACAAGTTGATTTAATTCCGAATCCGTACTTGAAGTAATCCCGAGTTGAGATTGATTTAAGAAAACGAAATCCTAACATGCTTTAATGATTAAAAATATTATATTTTATTTTCAATTAAGTTTTTATTGTATTAATTAATTTTTATTCAAAGTATTGACAATAATTTGTGCTGTAATAATAATTTATCTTATTTTAGTGTACAAAGTTACAATTTATAATATTGTTGATTAGAATTTAGGAAAATCAATATTAATAATGAACTAATTCGTTAAGTATAAGTAAATTGATAGCACGGTAATCATAATTTTAAAACAAAATATTTTATTATAAAGTTGAATGGACATATTTGTATATTTAATCTATATATAGTATATACACTGAGAAAATTAAATCGTAAAATCAAAGAAAATACACTTTGTTGCAAAGACTTTTATTGGTCAGATTGTGCCCAAAGACAAAACAACTTTACCGGAAAGGCGCAAAGTTCTTTAGATTCCCATGAAATATATACTTAAAATCGAAGACTTAAAATCTTGTGGCAAGGATTTACGTCTTTGGAAACACTTAAAAAAGTCCTTAAACTAAGGAAAAAGTATTTTGGCACAAAGACTTTCATTCGTTAGTCTTAAGACTTGAATTTTTGATTTTAAGTACAATTTTCATTGTAACAAAGACGTAATTTTAACATTATTACAAAGAAATGCAATTAAATTCAACGAAATAATTCTTTGAAATACTAAAGACTGATATGTAGGAACAAAGGCAATTTTCTTTGAAATCTGCTATAGAAATGTATTAAAAAATTAAAATTTTTCTGCAAAATAAAATATTTAATGAAACCAAACACAGCATTTTTATAAAATTTTTTTATTTCAGTTTAATGTAATAAAAATAAAAAAATAGTTCATATACAGCATAACTTTACTTAACTAATTAAAATCTAACAACATTTTTAGACTTTGACTTTAATACTGACTCTAGACATTTTTAATGTTAAAAGAGTTATAATACATTTTTTTATTTAAGTTTAATAGAATAAAAATAAAAAATAGTTCATATACATAGTTCACTTTTCACCTACTTATAGTTATAAGTATATTGACAAAGGTCAAGCGCTGCCACGACGATAGAGCGTTTTTTTATTTTATTTTTTTATATTGTTATTATTATATATTTTATATTGTTGTTATAATATATTTAAAAAAAACACAACACTTCAATTTATATTAAAATTACATATTAAATCACTTGACGAAAAAGAAGAAAAAAAGACAAGGCGCAATGCACAATTGAGCGTTCCTATCGACTGACTTACAATTAATGACAACCACGAAAACAATTCTTTTTATTTTTTACATAAACGTAAAAAATTTAACTTTGAAGACTAAATTCTTTAAAGATACAGACTTTATCTTCATTTTTTTAACCGCTCTTGTTTACCGTTGCAAGCCAACATGTGTGAACAAGCAAAAATGTTCACTCATACATTGAAGACAAAATTCTTTAAAGTTACAGAGTTTGTCTTTGTAGCAAGGATGCTTAGCTTTAAAAAAACAAAGAAAAGTCTTTAATTTTAAATACGTTTTTCAATCCCTTATTAGCAAAGAAATTAATCGTTGTAGCAAATATTTTATCTTTACGGAAAAGATAATTTCTTTGATTAAGCTTCAAAGAATTTTAGTCGTTTGTGTTGAAGACGCACCATTTGCTTGTTTAAAGAATAAATCATTGATGCAAGGATTTTTTCCTTCTAACAAAGATATTTTCGTTACAATTTTACAAAGACGTTTTTTCTTTGATTTTAAAGCTTTTAATTTTCTCAGTGTATAACATATACAGTGGACAAAAAAAAAGTTAGCCAGAATTATTAATAAAAACTCCTTCGTCTTCTCTTTTTTTGTTTTTTGCATTCCAATAAGGATATACCACTCAGTGAACGATTTAATATTCTAGGGAAACTGTAATAGGTATAATGGGTATACTTAGTAAAGTTTTACCATTTATTAGAAATTGTTTTGGGTTTTATCTGATAAAAATTAGTTTTCCTTGGAAATCATCGTTTCAGTTAATCAGTTGTCAACAATTGTCAACTTGTAGTTTTTTCCACTTAAAAAAATTCACGAAATTCCATAAGCCATACCAAGAGGGGGCATTGCTTCCTTAATGTCGTTCTATTGCAAGTATTGCAAACTTTTGTGTGCTGCTGGAGTAGCTGCATATGTACAAAAAAGGTATGTATGTATGTATATCAAAAAACCAAAGATTTATGTATGTAAATAAAAAGTTAAGTCGAACAACCAATTTTTAATAGTTTCAAAAATAAAACAGTATAATTTTTAAATAATTACAAATGTCTGCAAAATACTGCCACTTTGTCATCAATGAATAATTATATATGTATTTTGCTCTCAACTAAAGCTTACGTTTCTAAGCTGATTACATATACATATTATCGTCATCGCTCCAAAAGTGCAACCCCATCAGTGCTTTAAGTGAAGCTATGTCATTAAGAAGCTAGGGGTTCTTGGTCAACTAGTCAACTAGAGCGATAACATCTTTCTGAGTCCGGTCTTACAGCGAGTTGAGTAAAAGAAATTAATTATACATTCTGAACCAAGGAGGCATGTGTGTCCAGAAGGTTTGCATATGTTTTTATCTGTTTCAGCTAATATGTACGAGTATATTTTTATCTGTGGTTTAACGAAAATTTAAACCCCTTAAGGCATTTTTCACAATGTTAACGTTGACTTTAGAAAAGTACGATTAATTTTTAATTGACACCATTGACTATCAAAAGTAAATTTTAATACTTTTTTTATCACTTAGTCCCAGTCCAGACTTGTAATTTTTGTTGCAGCAACTTTCTATTTTTAGTGCAAAAGAGCGAGAGAGGAATACAAAAAGTTTATATTTTTTTCAACACTCTCACACATATTCAAGAATTGCTGCAACAAAAATTGCAAGTCTGGACCGGCACTTACTTGAACAAATCATAGCTCAAAAATATAATTTTACAAGAAACAAGTTTAAAGTTATCAATTTACACACAACTGAGTCGAAAAATAAAATTATATTTTTCTCTCAAGATATACGATATTTATTTTATATTTTTCATATGTCGTACCAAGGCAAATTCATTTCCAGGTAATATCAGGATTACAAAAACAATGAAAAAATACAACAATGAAAAAAACAACATGGGCTGTAGTTCATCCAAAACTTCAAAAATATAATTTCTTTAACATAATAATAATAAAAATTATTCACATAAATTTGAAAATATTTCTCCACGGCAGCTACCACTAACAAAATTTGCAACGTTTAGCACTTTTCACAATTTTTTAATAGTTTTTTCATATTTTTAGATTTGTTTTCACAGAATTTTTTTAATAAAATATTTTTCATATTGAAATTTTTTTAAATTTTCTTTTAATTTCTCTCTCGTAAAAAATTTTTAGTTTCGGATGAACTTTAGTTTGAAAAAAAAATAGCTCAGCTGCATTTCCGCTACTACCTTGTGAATGTGCCTTGTGCCGTACTTAAAATACTCACTTTAAGAATTTTGTACTTTATTTTGGATTTTCTTACATAACATAAACACTTCATAATCAATTTAAGAAACTTTAGGATTGGTTTTCTAAAGTAATCCCGTTTTCGGATTATTTTAAGTAAATGTTAGTACTATTCGTACTTGAATTTTTAAGTACGGTTCGTACTAAAAGTAAGTGAAAAAAACTTGAATTTAGTACGTCATTTTTCTTTCTGTGTATGTAAATAAAATTTTAAACTTAACACGCAGTGTAAGAACATATAATTATGTATATTATTCATATAAAGATCATTTTCTTAAGTTTAAGGAACTCCAATTAAAATGTGCAATTCAATGTTAAAAATCAAGGAATGCAAAATACATACATACAGTTTGTAAAAAATATCTTTGCACAAAAAAAAAAACATGTAAAATATTATCTTTATTCAAGAATTTCAACAAAAAAAAATTTGCATGCTGTTGTTTTTTTACACACATCTCAATACTTTTTAAATATACATACACATTACAACAACAGACACAACAAAAAAAGTTTACTCAGTATAAAAAGTGTAAAAAAAATATTTGCATACTGAATGAAGACGATTAAAAATTAACAAAAAATATAGTTATTTTGCAAAAAATTTTTTCATTTAGGTTTTTTCAAAAACAGAATAGAATTTAAAAGAGTTAAACAGAGTTTTAGTAACAAAGTGATCGTTCTTAATGCAACAAGTGACAGTATATTTGAATATTAAGAATGCCAGGAAAACGAGTCTCCAAAAATATAATACAATTGGTCTATTTCAATCACTACAAGGGCAAATCTGCCCAGGAAATCGCCGATATGTTTTCCCTAAAAATCAGAACTGTATAGGTATAACATTATATCCCGTGCTGAAAAAGAAGGAAGACTAGATTTGAAAGGATCCACAGGCAGGCCAAAAAAGGTGACGAAGCGAATTGAAAGAAAAATAATTAGAACAGTTTATGATAACCCCCAATGCAGCACGAGAAAATTAGCTCTTCAAGTGGAAAAAGACTTTGACTTACGTGTTTCCCATACTACCATCAGAAATATTCTTCAAAAGCACAAATATTCATCCAGAGTGGCGAGGAAAAAACCCCTGCTCTCAGTTAAAAATATTGAAAAGAGATTAAGATTTGCCACCGAACACGTTTCACTTCCTCCAGCGTACTGGGACGATATTATTTTCTCAGATGAAACAAAAATTATGCTTTACTATCTGACGGACCGCAAAGAGTTTGGCCCTAACTGCGCTAGAGAATAAAAATATTATTCCTACTGTAAAGTTTGGGAAATTGTAATGGTATGGGGCTGTATATCCAAAGGAATTTTGGACGAAATAATGACTAGAGAAGTATATCGTAATATTTAAAAAAATGAACTGACCGCCAGCGTTAAAAAATTTGGTTTTATAGACCCGGCTAATCCGAATAAATTAAAATACAAATACTATCAAGATAATGATCCCAAGCATAAATCTTATTTATGTAGGTTCTGGTTACTATACAACTGTACCAAAGTTATTGATACTCCTGCCCAAAGTCCGGATATAAACCCAATTGGAAATTTGTGGGTTTATCTAAAGAATAAGGTAGGAAAAAGATCACCAACGAACAAAAATGAGTTGATACGTTTCATTAAAGAAGAGTGGGAAAAAATACCCTTAGAATATAATATTCCGAAATTAGTTCAATCGATGCGAACACGCCTACAAGCAGTAATGGATGCTCGAGGTGGGCACACAAAATATTAGAAACAAAACTACAAAAATTAACATTAGACTTAAATTTTTATCAAGTGTGCAAACATTTTTTTTACAGTAAGAAAATTGAGTTATTTTATTTTTTAATATTCTACATTAGAATTTATTCATTGTTATAAAAGTGTTTTTATATATTATATTACCAAATCATGTGTTAATAAAATTCTGTTCGAAAAAAATTAAAAAATTTGTTAATTTTTATTAAAATTAATGCATTTTTTGAGATTTTTTTAATTTTTCTCTATGTGCAAAGATTTTTTATAAACTGTATGTAATTAATCTCGTATTCGACTTTTTTAGTTTCAAATGTAAAATTACATACATATCTGTGGGCTTTTGACAAAACAACTTCTCTCGAAATAAGAAATTTTTGCAAGATTTTTATATTAAATATAAATTTTCAAGACGGTTCTTTTTGTGTGATCCTTGCATTTCTACGCCATTTGGTTAAAAATATACAGTTCTTGGCAAATCAACTTCTTTCATTATATTTGGAAAAAATATTTGATAAAATATCTTATCTGAAAGAGTTTAAAAACTTTCTAAAATGCAAGAAATAAAATTGTTATATCCTTTTGACAAAACATCTAAATTGTATTTAATATTTTTTTGCATATATGTATACATTTTGTTTTAACAAAACAACTTCTCTTCAAAGAAGTTGTTTTATCATAACTGAAATTTAGAAAATATGTAACTTGGCTTGAGATAAGCGCAAAATATGAATCACGTTTTTGTTTAAAACCATTTTAACAAAACAACTTGTGTAATGTAAGTTATTTTTTTTTGTTGAAAACAATTTCGACAAAACATCCTATCTTTTTAGTCTTAATTTTTCTGAAAATCTTTTGGCATTAGAATAGAATTATTCATATCTTCACTTCAATTTAGTATTTAAATTTAATACTACACTTTCACTTTTTCACCCAATATTTCAAAATCAATGTTACTAGATATTTTATCAGTTTTTTCGTTCTCCTGTAAAATTGCAGTTTTTGAAAGAGGTTGTTTTGTCAAAAGTCCATAGATATATAAATATATGTATATTAAAACTCTCTCTCTTTTACTCTCTTGTCCTTTTTGAACAATAATAAATAAAAAGTACAATTAATTACAATTTTGAATACGTTTATTAGCATCTCTGACGTACAACAAGAGGAAGAAAACAAGAAAACAGTTTGTTTAAAACTTTGGCGCAGGTCGTGTCGCGAATCCGAAAAAAGTAATTTTAATTACAAAAATTTATATATGTAGTTATGTATGTTGAAATCAAAGAGTGATTGATAAGTGTTAAAAAATAAGTTTAGTTATTTAAATTGAAAATAAAAAAAGCGCATGCCCACAAAAAAAAATCAATGTGCATTGTTTTAAATTTCGTATATGTACGTCCATATAAATATGTATGTACATACATATGTATCAGAGACCTGCAAATTTCATGCTTTTTGATGATTTACTCATACATTAAAATTTTTACTCACATTTAATCACGTACAAAACATTCAACGTTCAATAAAATCAGCGTCGTAGTAATATCTGTTCATTGGAGTGATTGTGAGTGTAGCGATCGAACATGTTTAAATCAATTCACTCACCATACCAGAAATGTTTTATTCACATTTAATCATGCAACAAAACTCAATGTTGAATTTAATCAGCATCGTACAAACGAACGCATCGTTTGAATAATTGTAAGTGGAGTGTTCGAACTGGTTTTATTCAAACTTCTACGTGAACAAGCGATGACGTTGAATGAAATCAAAGTAGTAAAGTTCGTTCAATTTATTTTAAAACACACACACATAAACGTGTCAAACAGGGATGGAAAGTTGGAGGTTTGTATTTGTTCCAATTATAAAAAAGGTGCAAAATTTTTTTAAGTGTTAACAACTAACTGGCATATTAATAAAAAATATTTTAGGTTTATGAAGCGTTTATTTGACGTAATTCTATGGGAAATTCGTCAAATAAACCTGTAATAAACCTAAAATATTTTTTTATGAATATGGTGGTAAATCTTCAAAAGAACTTACATAAGGGGAACTCATTTAACATTTTAATTTAAGAAATAATTTCTGTTCCAAACTTTTAAAATACATATTATCGTTGACGATAATTTACGTACAAAAACATATTTTTCAATATTAAAAAAACATTCTCCCAAAAACTTTAGTTTTTGTCGCTTGCGATTAAGTCGAAAATAGGGCTTAATATTTCAAACATAAATTTTGTTAAGTTAATTAACAAAAATTAGTTTTTGTATTGAAAATCCTCCTCAAATATTATTTTAAAATGCATTTTTTTTTAACAATTAATCTCAGAAATTTATATAACATTTTTGTCTCTAATATTTTTCAAAAAGTTCGTAGCGAGTAGCTCTATTAGACAGTTTCTTTCATTTTACCATCCCTGATATAAAACACCCAACTTAACTACACAAACACATACATACTTAAAAATTGGTTTGTTATTATGACAGCAGTTTGCGTTGGGTCTTAATAATTACCACATTCATACACAATGATTTTTTTCATTTTCGCTTTTACTCTGCATCAACTACTTGATGCTGATTTAAAATGAACATTTTTTTCTTTCGCATTATATTCTTGTTCAAAACACTCATTGTCGAACCAAATACCAATCGTCCGAACTGATTGGTATGATGCTACGCATGATTATAATTCACACCCAACAATACTCCACTCACTTGAGCGATTAAAACTTTGCAATGAATATACGTGTTTGAACAAGTTTGATTTTTTCAAAAAAATAGCATGTTTTTAGGATATTGATTGCGTATGATTATTTTACCAATCACCCGTTGCAGGTCTCTGATATGTATGTATGTAGAATGTATGAATGTACTTAGCATGTGCACGTGCTGCATGTACATACATACATACATACATATGTAGATAATTATATACATATGTACATACATATGTATACAAATCGTGTGTAGTTAAAAAGTATGTGTTTTCCCATAAAGTAATATGAAATCAAACTTTGTGTTATATAAATTAAAAGTTGGTTCCGTATATATTACATACATGCATATATACATAAATATCTACATATTCTTCTTTACTTCTGCTGTCTATTTGTGGCGTGATCTTTTAATGTCATCGTTCATCGTAAAAGTATGGCTCCATCACTCTCCCTAGCAAGTAAGTACAAACAGTTATTTTAATATTTCATAGCAGCACATGACTTTTGTCGACTTTTTTGGTTAAAAGTTCAGCAGATAAAAATGCTCACATAGATGTTGTTGTTGTTTAGCATCGAATTTTGTTCGTTCGTTTTGTTGCTTGTTTTTATTTGGTTTTAACTGTTATAAGTAGAAATGCAGCTAATTTGCAGCCAAAGTACAGAGGTGCCAGATTTTTAAAAAATGCTAGTTTTCTGTATTAAAAGTATGCAACTTCAAATGCCTGATTCGTTAAATGTTTAAAAGTTAAAATTATTGGTGCATACCTTAGGGCCTTAACTATTCAATAATACCTAGGAAAAATAAAACAATTGTATGTGAGTAAATTTATCACTTAATAACACTTTATAGTGTTGCCAGAAAATAGTGATGGGAGAATATCGGTAAAATAATTCTTTTAAGTTTTTTATGAGACACATAAAAATCTAAATTTTAAATTTAAATGTAAATGTTTATTCTAACGGCCTACCTAATTCATAAAAAATATTTTGGTTTTATAAAAGGTTTGTTAGTCAAATTTCCATAGAAAATTTGTTTTATAAAACTCTTATAAAACAGAAATATTTTGTATGAATAAGGCAGTATTATTTATTGTGTTCTGTTTGTTTTAAATCTTTGTGTTTTTTCCGGTGGTCTACGCAATGTTGATACATATCACAAAAATTCGAAAGCAATATCTTTCGATTCGAAATACAGAGTCGACTCCCAAGTATTGTTTTATTACCCGACTGCGCAACGCAAAGAAGGGTATTGTATTTATCAGGGTATGTATGTATGTACACATGGATGTATGTGTCTTCCTTTGCGGCACTATTACTACGTTTATACGCAGGGCTTATTTGCAAATAAAACAGTAAATTGTTGCCATATTATCGTTTTTATTGCGACTTACTAATTCAGAAAACTATTCACGATTAACGCACTATTTGCAAATAAAATGCTTGAGGTTGCCACGCTTACAAATTTTTGTTAACAAAAAACAATAAATGGATAAATATTGCACAAAAAACATTGATAGAAGCACATAATGACAATAAAAACAAATAATTATTTAATATTTTGTACATTTACACATTCTTTTTTGTCAATATAAGTAAGTTTTCTATAGAAGTGCTACCAAGTTTGTGTAATATTACTATGCTGTATAAACAGTGAGTTAATTTATTTGCAAATATTTTTATTTGCAAATTTTTTTTTTTTATATGCATGATTATTATTTATTGTATCTTCATATATGAACTAACAATAAGTATTCAAATCTTAAATCTAAAAAATATAATTAGGCCCGACCAATGTCGGACATAAGCTTAGTAGTAGTTATATATAATACATATGTAAGTAGTGATAATCAAAAGGAAAAAAATAAAAGTATTTTCAAGAAGTCCCATCTGGAGTGCTGTGAATAAGAGCCCTCGTATCCCTCTTTTTTAGGCGGATGTGTCCAGTAAAGTTCAAAATATTACGGGCAAGCGGATTAGGATGTGACTCGAGTTTTGTTAAATATTTGCCAGCGTATTTTGCAATTTCTTCAGTCACTAGTGGCATATTCAAATCACGATGTATATTTGAATTTTTGATGTACCATGGAGCCGATGTTATCATACGTAAAATTTTATTTTGCCTGCGTTGAATTTTCTCTACATTTGAAGCTGAAGCAGTGCCCCATAGTTGAATTCCGTAGCACCATATTGGCTTTAAAAGCGACTTGTATATTAAAAGTTTACAGTCTAGGCTAAGTGTTGAATTTCGACCAATCAGCCAATGTACCTGAGTTAGTTTAAGTTTCATTTGAGTTAACTTAGAATCAATGTGGTGTTTCCATGTAAGTCGTCGATCAAGGTGTATACCAAGATATTTCACATGTGAATGTTGAGAAACAACTTGATTGTTAATCCGAATGGGGGAACAAGTATCTCTTCGTAAAGTAAATGTTACTTGAACACACTTTTGTTCATTTACCTTGATTCTCCATAAGTTTAACCAAGGCTCCATCTGGCTAATGTGTTCCTGGAGTTTGCGGGATGCCTCATCAGGGTTTTCATGCATACTAAGGCAGACTGTATCGTCGGCAAATGTGGAAGTATGGATACTACTGCTCACAGGCATATCACAAGTATAAATTAAATATAAAACTGGTCCCAGTATACTCCCCTGTAGCACACCAGATGAAATTGTTTCAGGCCTACTTGTAAAGTCTCCTTCCACAACAGTGAACTTACGGGAAATAATGTAACTTTCCAAAAGATTTAAAATGTTTATTGGTAAGTAAGTCTTCAATTTTAAAATAAGGCCTTCATGCCACACTTTATCAAATGCCTGGGAAACGTCAATAAACAGCGCAGAACAATACTTTTTTCCCTCAAAAGTTCTTCTTATAAATTGAACTAATCTGTGAGTTTGTTCAATGGTGCTATGCTGACTTCTAAAACCAAATTGATGGTCTGGTATGCACCCACTACTAATTAGAATTGGGGACAATTTTGTTTTGAGCAGTTTTTCGAAAAGCTTTGACATTGTAGATAGTAGAATTATTGGCCTATATGACTCAGCCTTTGTTATATCTTTGCCCGGCTTTGGAATCATTTTAACCTTGGCAAGTTTCCAGTTGCAAATATTTTTATTTGCAAATAGTGCGCGTATAAACGTAGTATATATCATCTTACATCAATCGATTTGTCTTAATCCTGGGAGTGTCACTAAAAATATGATAGTAGTAAAAATTCAAAATAAAAAAATAAAATGTAAATACGAAATAAATAAAAAGTCGCCGAACTATATCTAAATGTGTATCATTCGACAGGTATTTTAAAATCATGTTTAGGTTTCTCTTATGATTTATCATTTCGAAGGACCGTTTAGGATATTTAACTTCTCAAAGTTGATTGCCATCGGGTTTTTTGGATTTTTTAAATTACTACTTGTTTATTTAATTGTTTTATTTATTTATTTACGTAAAAGCCTATGAAAATAATTTTCTTACAGGCTAAATAACAATGGTTTTCTTAAAGCGAATTAATAACAACACATGGTATTGTCAATAATAATATTCCTCTGAGCAAGTGGAAGTAAAAAAGTCAGCAAATAAGTCGCAAATTTCAGAATCACTATCCCCAAAGATAGTCAGTATCCCCAAATTTCATCATTGCTGTGTAACCAGAGACTCTACGCTTCAAATTCCCGAAGTCATAGAATGATTTCGGCTTAAACCTAAAATTGTTTTTTATTTTTAGCAGATAGATGCTATAACATTGATTATTTTCTAAGTTATAGAGTGATCTTGAAATTGAGTATTGAATTGAGTATATATTTTGTAGTGTTTATTTTTCAAGTTTTTCAGTCTTGATAAAGCTTTGGTATTCCAAATAAATTTGGAGTTCTTCTCACTATTATTGGTATCGAACTCTTAAAGCAATCAAATAACCCAGTAAAGAATTTATTTAAAATTGTATCGATTTCTGTAGTACTAAAGCTTTTGAGTGAGCTGTATTTGAACTAATTTTCAGTCAAAAGAATATAATTTAATTTGTTAAAATTTGCATGCCTTAGGTCAAAAAATTTTTTTAGAGCTGCTTTTACTTTATATATACATTCTTATAGACAACATTGAGAATTTTTTTATAGAATTTATTCTTTTAGAGGAGGTTTAATTCGAGAATTTTTACTTTTATTTTTACATTGATTTCCTTTAAATTTATTAAGTTTAAAAAGTGAAATATGTTTATTATGATTATATTTAAATAGTTTAATAAAAATATTGATTTGTGGTATCAATAATTCCTTTTAAATCGTAAAATATTTATCAATTTGTTAAATTAGTTTTGTAATTTTATTTTCTTTAAGTTTATTACCTTTTTATTTTTCATTGTAATTTTTATTAACAGAAATAGGTTTTGAGTACAAGTTAAATATTAAAGTTAGTTAATCAGTTTTAAAATCTGAATACTATTAGGCTAGCTTGCACAAGTAAACCGGCTTACATTCCTTGCATTTAGGAATTTTCTATGACTTAAAATCTCTCCCACTGATCTCGCTTATTTGTCATACAATTATTTTAGTTTTGTTATTTATTGAACTAAGAAATAAAGTTCTGTCTTGTTTTATTTTGTTTAAAATATATTTTTATACGAGAACAATGTAACTTTGATACTATCACGATAGTATCGTAGATATATCGATAGTTTTTATAACTTTTTGATAGTCTTGGATCGATATATCGATATAGTTTTTTAAACTATCGAAAACTTTCGATAGTGACACTATTGATAATTTTCCACCTCTAGTAACTACATTAAATTAAATTCACCGGAATGTACCGGATTAGAGCTACGAATGACATTGTATGGAGGACATGGAGACAATGGAGCACTTCCTTTGTCATTTTCCATCTTTCACCCAGAAGAGATCCTGTTATTTTGGGGATGACATCTTACCAGACATTACCCACCTTAGAAGTATTGACTGGAGTACGTAAACTATTCCTATAAAGGTGTGGTTCGTTTGTTAATTTACATGAGAGCGCACAACAGACCTGGTCTCGCTTGTGTGTATGTCCCCGCACATGAGCGTCTCTTTTCAACCAAACCTAAGCTAAATTAAATTCATATTGTTTCAACTAGAAATCACTTTGATTCAACATGGTTCTTCTTGTGTTTTCAGTATTAAGTCCACGTTGTTTCAATTTTAAATAACTTTGATTCTTCGCTTTGATTTAACAGTACAGGAATGCTAAATCAACATGAAATAAAATTATTACAAGAGGAAAAAATTCTTTAAAGATTACTGTTACTTGGAAGTATCTAACTGAAATGAGCAGACTGAAATTCTTTTTGAATGAGGACCTCATGGTTTTCCGCAAAATCGATAACAGCTTTATTTTTTTAGTTGATATTTTTCGGTCTTAAAAGTATTTTTGTTGAGTTCTTTTAACATAAGTATGCAGTTTGAACCAAGATATCTCAGGTTCCAATTAATTAATCAAATCAGTTAATTTTCCCTTCGTTTGATTAAATAAGACATACATACGAGTATATATATATATATTTCTTCGGCATTGATATCTTTATATCGAAAACAGGGATTTGGTATTAAGACATGTCTGCACAAAAAGTATTTGATTAATTTTTTTGTTAGCACCTTCTTCAAAATAGCTTGTGCCAACATATAAAGAATAATTAGCTTAGATACTTTCTGTTACATTTGACTTATTTAATTCAATTAGCTGCAATTCCTTTCCTCATCCTTATCATCTTTCTGCTGCTACGAATAAAATTTTAATGCACCAAACATATCTCACACTCATTAATTTCAATTTGTTACTTACTATTTGATTAGTAGACTATCATTTACATATTAATTACACTTTAGGGAATGCTTAAATCATTTCATTTAAAATAAACACAAAGCGAATGAGTTCAAAACGAATGAGTAGGATTTTAGTAAATGAAATGAAACATTTGCAACTGAAGTGGTCAAGTGTTTGCCTACGAAATTGACTGGAGGGCAGTTGGTAGTCAAGTTGAAAATTAAGAACTCTATGAAAGTTGTTGCAATTTGTTGAGAGTATGAGTGATTGTGCATAGAGATGTTGACTTTACTTTTAAGCTTAAATAACTTGCAAATAAACAAATTGTAAGGACACCAAAAAAAAAAGGAGAATGGTAAAAAGAGATGATACAAATAAAGAGTGGTTAGGAAAATCCTCTTCAAAGGAACTGTTTATTTCCTCAGATTTCTTTTATTTGCATGTGCATTGCAATATGACTATTTGTGTATTTAATTTTAACTTAAAATGCTCTGATGCACATGCAAGGAAGTAACAGAGCTATGCTCTGAGTTGTTACCTTGCTGAAAATATATGCACATAGATCTAATTTTTCAGGGCAATTAAAGCCTTCTAGTTTAAATATATATTTTAATAATAACTTTTACATTTCTGTTATTTTTATGCAATTTCCAATTTATTTTGATTTAATATCCCATGGGCCATTCTGAACAATAACTGTCATCGCCTTCTAGGTAAAATATCCTTCCAAATCTTGTCTGAGTTATTGGAATTGGGGCTTAGAAATATAACTTCTTGTGTCAGGAGCAGAGGGTGGTTTTCTCGATGACTATCCAAAAATCGTTGAATTTATAAAATGAACCCTACTGTACGGAATCTAAAAATCTCTTTGCAATCTAATTTTTAAGCTTTAGCACCAAGAGATAATAATATTACTGGACCGAAGTAGGCTGGAATGGTTTCTTTCCTATACCAGCAACCTGCTCAACCAACCTAACTTAATATTCCATCATTTGAAGATTCATTCCGATTATTCACAGAAAATAAAAGATTTGTAAATACAATTAATTTTTTTGTTACGTCAATTAATTAATTTTGAATTAACAACAATTTTTGTAAAAACAATTGTGAAATTGTAAGTTAAAGGAAAATCAGAAAACTATTTTTAATTAAATATATCACCAAATAGTTTGTTGACAAAATATGTTTTTATACTTTTTTGTTAGATTTCAAAGTTATTTCAATTAAAGTTATTGTTATATTAACAATGTGAATTGTTGAATTTCCGGACAAATGTTGATTATCACAATTGTTATTTTTAACAATATTTCTTTTACATAATCATAACCCTCGAAACGATTTTTTGCTTGTCTTCAAATAACACGAAATGCCTTTGGGCGGAATGGAACCGGTAACCTCTGCACGAATAGACTAACGTACTTCTCAGCTAAAGAGCAATTCGTTATTAAATACGAAAATAACGAATACCCAAAAAACATGACTTCGTACGTATGTTTCTGTTGTGATATAATTTAACAAATTATTTAATTGATTAGACAAATTTAAATTTGTTATATTAACAATGATGATTGTTAATTTTTTCACAAGAGTCAACAAAAACTTTAGTTGATATTTTTAACAAGAAAAAAGTATTCAAAAATTGTTGGGGTTTTGCGTGATGCCTAACAAAAAATCAACAACTTAATTTGTTATTTTGATTAAATATATGTCTGAATTTAAAATAAAAATATTAATAATATGTTTTGTTGGTTCCATTTTGGTGATATTTTTTCCTGTGTTAGAGGGCATATGTGAGATAATTGTTTAGGATTCCAACTTAGTTTTCCAATTTTCGTTTAGAAATTGTATACATCGTGTGAATAATTCCCATGTTAACGTGATTTGTTGCGATTAATCTAAAAACAAATAAGCTTCAATCTGGAATTAAATGGCAAAATAACTTTCGTATTATTTTTCCATGATAAAGATGATGCTTATAATTACTTATTTACACCATCTAACAAGTGACTCAGAAAGCACATGAACGTCTAAGGAATAAGTGGTTCATTCCTTTCTGTTTATGTCTTCAGAATAATTATATTTTTCCAAGAGAGGTATTTAAAAATAAATGTTTTTGCATATTCATACAAAACTTTTTTAAAATAATATTCAATTTAATTCAAACAGTATCTATTAAACGTTTTAACATTGAATATAATTTATAATTCAGTGGACGTATCTAAGTATCTTAAACCAATATCAATGTGCCAATCTAAATTTATTTTGCTTTCCATACACAAATATTTGTAAATAGACAAAAAAAAAAGGAAATACTTTGAAATCCCAAAATGGCAAATTTGCAAATTGCTTTTCGAGAAAATTATACACAAATTCTTTGACAATGACAGTAGAAAAGGAAAAAAATCAACAACTTCAAACTGAAACTTTTAAAAACATTAGAATACATACAACATGCAATAAAGATAGGTGGAGTAATTGTTAAATAAGCTTAATGCACATAAAAGTTTTTATTTCCATTTGTTATTTCTTTGTAGCGGGTTTTATTGAACCGAATAAATTAACATTACTCTCTCTCTCTCATTACGCTCTTATTTAACTATGATTTAGGTTAATCTGTTAGATATAAACTTACATTTTTTAAACGCTTATGTAGCTTTAGACTTATGCTTGCTTAAGCAACTTCATTTCTTTGCATCAAAAGAGGTTTTCGGTTCAATTAAATCTTTTTCAAGGTGTTAATTTAGGAGCAAAAGGCAACTTAATTAACTGAAGAGCTAACTTGTCAACCTCCTAGTATTAATTATGACAAACTACAGTTTAAATAACACATATTTTGCTGTGAAAGTAAATTGAATGATGAAATAGAATAATGGAAAGATATGATCCCAAGACGCACACTGCAACACTTTGTTGAGCTTTTGTGCCATAGATCTGTAAACTAAATTAATCTTTGTATGACTCTTCCTACGAAAGTTAGCACAGATGTTGGAAAAGTCCGCATAATATCATCTGAACACAGAAACTCAGAATGTGTTCGCAGAGAATATGTTTCGTTGTTTCAGCATCTTCTAAGCATAAGCAATATTAGGTTGCACGAACTTGGTTACTTTCCCACAGAGACTATTTTAGTCTAAAGTGACCATAGAGAAAACTCATAACAAGCCATAAATCATTCTTGTTGTAGTTCAGTATGCCACTATATGGAAATGGGTGAATCAATGATGTGACCTACCTTAAACCACTTCATCTGTGGTCGAAATGTCATATCCTTTAATCAGAGAGATGACAGTCAAACTGTTTCGTATCGCTGAGTACTCTAAAACAAGCTGGTAATGGAATTCCTAAGAAAGGAGGGTCTTATGAGCTGCCTGACTCCTTATGCGCAACTTAAATGACCCTGCTTAAATTAATGGGAACGCACTTGGCGATCCTCTGTATTTTTGTTTGAAATACCGCAAATGGCACAGAGATTTATACGTTCGCTGTATAGGCTCCAGCGCCAAACCAATCTTCCTTTGGATCTATTCATATACCACAGTGGTACCATTTTTCTCTCACATTTCCCTAAGCGGAATTGTGACATGGAATCTCCTGTCGAACCTCAGTTTACAGTTTATCCTGCCACTAGGCACTCCTTTTTTTATAACTAACACAACCCGCAAACCGATTAGATTGTCTGCTGAAAACACCCACGGTCTATAGCGGGAATCAAACCCACGAACTCTGAACTGAGAGGCTAGCATCGCTACCACTCAGACACAGGGGCAGCGTTCTGATGGGCATTGTACTCGAGAGTGATGAATGCGCTTTACCAACACAATGGTCAGATTTCCAAAGACTCATACTGCACTGAAAGAATTTTCGGCCTAAATTCTGTGAATTTCGACATTAATCTAATGAAAAATTCATTAAAATTCAACCAACGTCACGCTTCGTTGGATTAATGAAACCAGTTTCGTCAAAATTATTTTATTGAAAACTTCATCAAATTTATTTAACAGTGTAATTAATGCAGTGCTATAACTTCATCCAAATAATAAAATAATTTCATGAAAAGAATGAAATAACTTAGATATAAAGGGGTTTCTTAATAATTAGAAAATATTGTTGTCATAAATCCAATAAAATATTCTTACGAAACCGAATCAATTCTAATGAAATTCTTTCACAATATTCATGAAATTTTCATTGGATTTGTGAAATTATCATTAGATTTGTGAAAAATTTTAATGAAATTGTTTCATTGGACTTATGAAGCAAAATTCTTTCGGTGTATTAGTCATTATTGCAGTGAATCTTATTAAAATTTATAATAGTGTTAATCCAATCGAAGCCTCAATGATCAACGTTGGACATGACCTCATTGCGCCTATTGTCAGAAGATACGCTAATCTGTGACTTGCCGAGTTTGGTTATCGCCACATCCTGTCTAGTCCTCTGCCCTAAAACAATACCGCCGTATGTAATGGTTGTTCCAGCGATCATTGTATAGATTCATAAGACCATTTGTGGGTTCACAGAATCGTTCATGACGCCTGAGAGAATGTTCACGAATTTGCCAGTTGCCATCACAACCATTCAAAGGCGTACCCAATAACCTAAGGACTTTGTTCACTGAAAATGAGAATAAGTTAATCAGTCACCCAAGTGATCGATTTGATTGCAATAAAACTCTAGTCAAACTGAAAAAAATCAAAAACTAATGCATTGGAAAAAATGCATGCGGGCAAGATTAAAAAAACTTCTAAAAAACAACTAATCTCTAAAATTATCCAACAAATTTCTTCAATTTAAATTTTGTATCCTTTTCCTTTTGACCACTTTCACAAATTTGTGTACGTAGTATGCAAGTTTTGTAACAATGCCAAGTTTTTGATTTCGAAATCAATATACCAGTTTGTTGGTACGAGCAGGCAAAGAAGGAAGAAGTCCCCACCCCAAAAATTTTATATACACAAACTTGAGTTAAAATTACTTTTGCGCATACCAAGATCATTATTATGCAGAAACATTTGTGTATTTTTTTCTTTGATTCATAAAAGCAAAAACAAACTTTTCAACTAACTTGACTTTTCACACTTCTTCTTCGATTAAACTGACATATCGGAAAAGCCAGAAAGTTACAAATACTACGAGTACAAACGCAGACAAATTCGCAGAAATGGAAAAATACTCATGTACAAGAGGATACACTGGAAATTTTGTTACATCGAAAACGGAAGGGGTTTTTGATTTGCTAGTTTTAGTTCTTTCATGGTATAAAGAGAAATTTAAAACTATTTTTATATTCAAAGTTAAAGGACAAGACCCTCTAGTCAGCCCAGAAAAATATGTCTCTATGTCAACATTATTTTCCCTAGCGACAATTGCACTAGCTAAAATGTAGACAACTTTCCTTTTACGCGCGAGTAGAGATACGTTAAGGGCAACAGTTCTAGTGCATTTTTGGTGACATTGACAACGAATGCGTCAATAGTTCGTTTACTTTTCTTATTATGCTGTATAGTCAATAGCAGAGTTGCAAGCCGATCGGCGGCTAATCTATACATTTCAAAAATATTTCGGTCTAAATAATTTAACAATAATTTATTTAATTTTTAATAAAAAAAATAATATTAAACAAATATATTTGGGCGATTCCACAGAATGTCAATACGATGTCACGTACGTTGACCAATCAATTAAGTTTGTATTTTAGAGAAAATTGAAATTTTTCTTTATTTCTTTATGTACTTTTGAGGAGCTTAAGTAGCTCTAACTTCGGTAAAATATAAGAACACCGTATTGATTTCTCAACGTACGTGAGATCGTACGTGACACTCTGTGGAATCGCCCATATGTGTGTTTAAGTTTGCTGCCCCAACCCTTATACAATTGTAGACGAGGGTCACTAAAATTTAAAATTTCTCCATATGGTCTTAAAAGAACTACCTCATCAATAGTGCTGAAGTCTACTGGTAGATTTTCAATGACAACCCTATGTTATATGCCAAGAGGTAATGACATTGGCTGGGGTACACCTGATACTACTGACAATGTCACTAGTAAATCACTAAAATTTCACAATTCGCATTTCCTGCGGGGCATATATGTACCTATGTATGTATGTATGTGTGTGTGTAAGCGCTTTCTGTCTTTAAATTAAGAAAGTGTGTGTGAAGGACCTATCGATGCCATTTTGTACGGAATATATGTAACATCGTGAAATGTCCCCAATTGCTTCGTTGTGTGGCAAGCATCCGAAATTTCCAATTTTCCCTAGCTCTGGCTCACAAATTAGGACGAGTTTGACCGATAGCATGATCTATGTTGGCTTTGAGGGCCGTAGTAGTTTGTGGATTACTCGCGTAGTCCTGTTCGACAAACTCTAACCTGGCCAAATTGTACGATATCGTGGACAGTTGTCATCACCTCCACGAGAGATGCCCAGTTTATGAAATCGCTCTTGCACTGTGTCCAATGTGGTATCAGCTGTGTGGCACGTAGTGGCATCCTGTCGGTCTCTATATTATCCAATTGTATTCAAAAGAAGTTGGTAGTTGTCGACTTTTAGGGCTCACCATTGATATTGGTGGCCAGGCCAATGTCGTTCACAAAGAAGTATTGACCAATTTCTTTTGCATCTTAGCGATTTATTTTAGTTTTTGGTGATATTTTTCACTTAAGCGCTTCCTTCATTTTGGAAATTTTTCATTCGGCATTTTAAAATTTTTTAGATTTTGAAAATTTCAAGAGTTTGTTTCTCACGGTTTCCAAGATAAATATAAATAGTCAAAATTACATTAACTGATAGAACACCCCTGAATTTTGGTTTCTTAAATTTCAGTGTCAGTTGGTGTAGTCTGCATAAAAATGCCCTAACTTTAAAAATTTCAAGTGTCTATATATATTAGCCTGTATATTACATTAGGATTTCAACATGACTCATTGCTCGATTTAGGACATCCTTTAATTTTTGATTTTCATTAATTTCTTAATGTAGCAGCCAAAGTTTTACAGAATCTGTGAAAATTTCAGCTCGTAGCTCTCAGTTTTCAAGAAAACAGCCTGTGACAGACAGGAAGACGGACATCGTAGCGGATATAACAGGGTTTCTTTTCACAACAGGCTCTTTTCCGCAAAAATGAACTTAAAATTCTTTTATTTGAATTTTTGCATTATACCTATTTATATAAATTTGGTCCTTTTATAACAGTTTTTTTTGCCACGTGTATAAAATAAACAAATTGGGAAAGAAGTGCAAACAATGTTCGATAGTTATGTATGTATCCAATGTGTAACTTTCAACAAAGAATAGGGAACACATTCTAAATTGCATTTGACTTTTGGAACCTACAATCAAACATTCGTACAATAAAATGTTCCATCATACCCTCATATATCATTTCTCAACTCTCTTTACATAACCCGAAGACTTTTAATCATCTTCATCACAAAAACTTCATTATCCTTGGATCAGATACACGTCAGTAATGTTTATTTGTCTTCGAGGCCTTGTCTGTTATTGCTTAAGGACTCAAGTTATTAGAAGAGTTTGAAAGTTTTTTGTTTCCTTCTTTTTTTTTTTTTGCTGTTTCAATTGTCCTGCTAGAAGATTGCACGAGTGTACTTCAAATATGTGCACACATACTGCAGAAGTATGTGTGTGCATACTAACTTGAAACATACTATAGTGTGTGTGTGTATGTACAATAGAATTGTCGTATGGATATCTGACATGGGAAATATAAATTACAAAAGTACTCTTTTGATTGGGATAATGTCGTTTTATAAAAGATGGTTGTTGCATAATTTACAAACTCTGCAAAAACAATTTACAAAGAAGTCAATAAGGTTAAAATATTATGATCCAGAAGTAGCCTAAATATAGATCATTTCTAATAATAGTGGGAAGTAGTTATTCAGGAACTACTTTTTCTCTACTTCCGAAACATCCAGATGATTAATTAAGAAGCTTTTTCACTTGAGCATAATTGGAGATAATTTTTTATGAAAAAGCAATCAATATCATGAAGTATTAGATTTTTATTTTTAAAAAATATATTTATTTAAAAGATATTTACACCCAGAAAAAAGATTGGTTGGAAAATGGTTAGTCCAACAAAATATCATTTGCATAAACTATATTTCAGTTCACGCAATCAATTTTCTGTTAATCCAAAAAAAAATCCATGTTTGTTGCCATAAGGGCATAATTATAATAAAGATATGATTCTGACAATTCTTAAATTGATTGCATCAACCGAGCGTATGCTTTTGCCATGACTAATTCATTGATTGGTTAACGCAACCGAATAAAATATTATGAATTGGATGTTACTACCAACTTTTGGTATTGGCAACTAAAAAAATTGTCGTTCTATATTAAGGTTAAAATAAACACTTTCTATCAGTTGCTGCAACTAACTATAGGTTGAGCTTACTATTATAGTTTATACTCGTTGCAGCAAATTAAAAATTAACTTTTGTGACTTTTAAAGACATTATGATTTATGAATTCTCAAATGGTTTTTGAAAGTCTGTGCATAAGATAACAGGTTCGTGGCTGTTCAAAATGTGTGGTTGAAATAAATAAATTTCAATTAAAAATAACTTATGACAATATGTTAAATAATATATTTCTTAAATTGTATATTTTTATTTGCGTTTATTGCTTATTTCATTTCAGCAAATAAGGCCAATTTTTCTTTCACAGGTACCAATTATGATATTGTTTCAGTTATACTAACAAAATTTTCGTTAGCAAGAATAACTTTTTTTCAAATTCCATACTGTTAACCAATTTTTTCTGTTGCTGCAACTATTTGTTTAAGGGTTATAACTAAAATATAGTGGTACCACAAGAAAATTTCAGTCGTTATACCAGAAATCTATATAGTTGGTGCAACCACCAAAATTCGATTGGCAACAAATTCGGTTGTCTCAACGAATCTGTTTTCTCTGTGTAGAAAAAAAGAACATATGAAAATCAGATTTACTCAGCATCATGAACATGACTTTGCATTCACTGAATATGGATCAAAAAAGAGAACTTCTTGGAATGACAGCCCTATGTAAAAATTATTAGAAATTATCAAAATTTGCACTACTTCCAAGTTCACAAGTTCAGGATCTTATTGAATTCCTGGGAAGCTCTTTTTTTTACTGGGCATTAACAAAAATTTTGCTTTCGGGAAGTTCTCTCTTTTATTTTCTAGCCATTAAATAGAAAGTCATGAGATTGATTGCAATAAAGCTGCCCTTTTTCAGAGGAAAAATAAATTAGCTCAGGACAGAGAACCCTCTGGCCTCACCTGAGCCCTTGTAAAACTAAAAACTTCACTAAGAAGCACTTGAATAATCTCTAAATGCCTGGGTCTCCCGTTCAACGAATTCTGCTCCTCTTTCAATGATAAAGAGAAGGAGGAAAGCATTATGCGTCTTGTCTGCCTCTGTACGGCTCTGGAAGCTCGCCATCTTTAATTCTTTGGCAGGTATCCTTCAGCATCCTATCCGAACTTTTCGGAGATGAACTCAACAACTCACCAATATTAGGAGCAGCGGCTGGTCTAGTTAAGACCTAGCTGGTGCAGGTCACGATACCATCATATACGTTGTCATTGGCCGATTGGGTCCTAGAGCTATTGGAAACATTATAGCTAAATTAAGTTTATCTATGAGGCTCATATTTTGCTAAACGAGTTTGTTAGTAAGCAAAATGGGGTAAACTTATCCGCCCCAGAACCTAAATACTCCATAACATCCAAAAAAATTCACCATTTGGTGCCATTTACACGCGGGAAATCGCAACAATAGACTTACCATAATCAAAATTTGGCGATAAGTTAATTTTTTTTATTTTATTTAATTGTTTGTGCTATGTTTTATAATTTAATGCTCCACCAGGCTTTTGAAACGCCATCTATTTTTACACTGTGTGTTTTATTTACGATGATCTATCTATGATTAAAATTTCATAAAATTTTTTTAAATATTTTTGGAGGCAGTAATTCTTCCTAAGCCAAGCGGTCAGATAGACTAAAGGTGGAATAAAGAGAGAATAGCGTACTCACGTTGAAATGGATTTGTTTTTCTTTCTAAGGATTTAAGTGGAACCATATATTGTCTATGTCCGTTGGAAATAGAAATAGAATAGGAGGGAAGATCTGGTCAAAAGACCGGCACTGCGACACCTGATGGATCTTTTGTACCATAGATCTGTGAATTAAATTAAATCAATCTCTGTATTACTCTCCTTATGAAAGCCAGTACAGATATTGGAGAAGCTCGCCTAATATCATCTGAACACATAAACTCAGAATGAAAAACACGTCTTCTACTGTCGCATAATACGATACACTCTCATCTTCCAAGCATAATCGACACAAGGGTGAACGAACTTGGTTACTTTTCCACAGAGAATAGTTCAGGTCAAAAGTGATCAGAAAGAAAACCAGTAACAAGGCGTAAATTATTCCTGTTGAGGTTTAGGATGGCATTATATGTAAATGGCAGCATCACAGCTTTGGCCTGCCTTAAACAAGAAGAAGACAACCACATTTCATTAGCGGTCGTAGTGTCATCTTCTTTGATCAGAGGTGTTACAGTCGACCGACTTACGCCACAAAACGGCTCTGGGCCCATAAAAGGAGCAGCAGAGGCCCTCTTGGCCAGTTCATCCGTTTTCTAATTCCCTGTCCGTTAGGAGATTCC
This sequence comes from Tachina lurida, assembly GCA_944452675.1. NCBI lineage: Eukaryota > Metazoa > Arthropoda > Insecta > Diptera > Tachinidae > Tachina > Tachina lurida. The sequence goes on along the minus strand of OX101754.1, from coordinate 95,438,189 downwards.
ATTTTTCAATTTGTTGAAAACATGTTTAAAATCGAATCGTCAGTTCCGGAGATTACCTCTTAGAGACAGACATACAAAGATATAAACACATATAAACATACAAAACTTTTAAGGTTTATAATGTTAATAAGGAAAGTAAAATTAAATTATTAAATTATTTTAAATTTTGTATCAACTTCTTTGAGTAACATCAAATAAAGATATATTTTCAATTGTGTATAATTATTCATAATAATATTCGAAACTGAGTATCTTTATATATCTAAAAGACTTACAATGAACTAATTATCAACACTCCTCCTTTACCCATGTGAAGTACAATCGGCGTATTAAAAACGACAGTTCTTAATCGGCCTACGAATACCCCAAGTAGACAATTAAACATTCAAAAAGCAAGAACCACTTTAACATTTAATGAACGTAAAATTTCACTTAATTGCAAATTCGGGCAGAGAATTAAGCCCACACTCTATAGAATTAATGTGAAAGTGCCTATAGACATACATACATAAGTAAATATATCTGTGGCACAAAGGAAAAAGTGCTTAAGTTGAGTTAAGATTCAGCAGCAGTAAGCAATGATTTCGAGTTCAAATCTTCCCCGTGGAAGACGACTATCACTACAGCACCCAATTTTTCGGCTGACTGTGACAATGCATACAATTACGTAATTTAAATAATTAATAAAAAAGAAGAGAGGTTGTCTTAGAACACCCGGTTATAGCTATGCTGCTTAGCTGTATATTAAACAAACTTAATGTGTTAAATAACAAAATAATAAAATTATATTATATCATGATGTCAAATTCGCCGCAAATATTTCAAAACGTTTCCATTTATTTCCCATTATTTTCTTTTCTAGTGGCGTATGATTAAATTAATGTATTGTTTGTTGCCGGCGGCGGCTATTAACCGGCTTACAGCTGATCGGCTGTGTTCCCAGGCTTGTGCTCATGTGCAAAAATAATACAAAAATAAATTGAGCAATCGTTTTTATTGCTTTTGTTTTGTTTTTTTTTCACTCACTTCAATGAAGGAAAGAAAACAAATCAAACAATTTGTTTCGTTTATTTTCGTACTCTGTACCCCATTTCTGTAACTTGTGAGAAGTTTTCGCATCGAGAAAAATTAAATAATTATATTGGTTGTCCTATTTTATACAGGGTTACTCACATACAAACTTATATAAACTTACAAAACATATTAACAAATACAATTTTTTTCTTCCTCACCCTGTGTTTCACAGAATGATAACAATTTTTTCGACTCGAAAAGTTTTCACATTCCTTACAGAAACGAGGCACTGGTTTTAATTACAAGGAAATCAAAATTATTTATTTATTTATTTATTAAACATACTATACAAAGTAAATTTGCATAGTATGGTGTTGCACGAATATGGGCGGAGTAACTAGACAATATGCCCAAGATGTTATTAACAGTATTTCCAAAAAAGTTCCGTGACTGACTGTACGACCTATGCCTTCACATAGGAAGTAGCAACGTGGTTGTTAAAGAAATTCCACAAAAAACCGCAAGATTATACGGTTATACGTGGCAGATCAATCAACCAGTGCGAGCGAGACGAAAAACTCTCGAAGGCCTAACAACAGAACTAAGCCTGACCGCACTTAAGAAATAATTACGATGACGCGAAATGATGTTCTTCAACCCAGAGCTGCTTAACTACTGGAAATCAAAATTAAAATAAATTTATAACTGTAATAGTGTCGATTTTTTTTTTGTTACGAAAATCACGTCCTTGCTCCTGTGTCGTGACATAAATAGCATAGCTATAGTAAAATGACTTTGAAATACTTTGATTCAACATGGTTCTGCTTGTTATTTCAATATAAAATTCACATTGTTTGAACTAGAAATAACTTTGATTTAACTTTATTCTTAATTTTGAAATAATAGTACTGGAATGTTAAATCTACATGAAATAAAGTTATTTCAATAGGAAATACTTTCTTACTATAAATCATGTTGAAAGAATATGAAACACTCATGAAGAAAAATCATTGCCGAAAGATGTTAAGTTAACCTTACTTTCATAGATTTTATATACAATTTGTATGTGTGTAGCCTCATATGGAATAATGGCTTAATTTAATTTACAACTTTAGTATGTTTAAAAGTTAATATATTATTTATAATGTGCAAAACGATGTTTTCCTAGAAATGTTAAATCTAACAGCGAAGTCTCCCATTTAACTGTAAAAGAAATAAATTTTTGAAAATTTACTTGAAAGCTTAAAATCGTTCTCCTACAAAACAGTAAAATATGACTTAAGCACTTTTTCCTTATTACCATGGATATACATATTTACAAACACATACAACTGAGGATAATTCGCACGCGAATGGGAAGTATATAGATAGTGATATTGAAAATTAAACGTACATTTCATAGTATTAATTTTTATATTTTAGTAATGAAATATTTTTTTTAAACATTTTGTAGAACTATAGGGTAGCTCTTAAGAAGTACATAGTACATACTTTTGTCTCTTTGACGAGTCTAATGCAATAGATGAACTTAAAGGGGAGGCGGATCAATTTTGTACGCTGCTGTTATGAAATAGCCCAGATCCAGATTATGTAATCCAGATGTCGTAGAAATTGGAAACTTCTTTAATGAGTTTAATATACTCCTGTCAGGATTATACATATTCCTTTTATTGCTCTCAGTGAGGGACTCCTGGCCTCTTGAGAACAAAATGAAAAAATAAATTTAAAAATACTTAATAGTAAGAAACCAAAAAAATTTGTCTTATTTTTGGGCATAATTAGTAAAGAACAAACTACAATGGTAAGACTGTTGTAAACTTAGAGATGTTAAAATTGAGCTTTTATTACAAAAAAGCTTTCAGCAAATTTTAATACGATGAATCAAACCAATTCACATATTCCATTTGCACTGAAAATCTGAGTATATAAATGAGAAATCTACTTCAATTGACACCACACACAGTGGACCAAACACAAAGAACGCTGGTGATGAAGACGTTGCGACCTTCAAAAACAGCTAGTTGTTCCGTTCTGCTAGTGTTTGTCAGAGTATTTACAATTAACTTTGATGTTATTTCTTTCTTTAAAACTATCACATGTAATTTGGCTTACGGAACGTTCATATCTATAGCCTAATCAAATCATAAATATAGAATGAAGAATTAGTTTTTTAACATTATAAATCACTAAACACATATTGGAAATTGACCCAGATTGGAGCAATTCTTTAAACCTTCTTCCATTTAATCTTATAATTTTGACTAAAGCGAATCATTATATTTTTTAAGAATAAAAGATATCTTATAGCAAACATTTAACAATATATATATCTGTGGCAATAAGGAAAAAGTGCTTAAGTCATATTTTAGTGTTTTGCAGGAGAGCACTTTTAAGCGTTCAAGTCGATTTTCAGAAATTTATTTCTTTTATATGTAAATTGGAAAATTCTCTGTTAATCTTTATTTTTTTATACAAACATCGTTCTACACACTGTAAATAATACATTTAAGTTGAAATATACCAAAGTATAAGCTAAATTAAGCTATTATTCCAAATGAGATTAGAAGTCTTAAAAAGATAAGCCGCAATTCTTTTTGCTATAACTTCTTGAAAAATCACACAACTTAATTCCGATTTTGACCAGGTATACTTTCAAATATGCAGATTACGGACTCAACTTTAGCTTATCTTGACTTAAGCACTTTTTCCTTTTCGCCACAGATATTACAGGGATGGAAGTATTAATTAAAACAACGGTTCTCAAATGGGGGTCCGTATGAAAATTCCAAGGGGTCCGCGAAGAGCTAAACAAATATTGTTATGATTCCTCAAAAGTTAATATTAATAAGATTTAGTAATATGGCTTTTGTATAATAAATGTAAAACATATATTTCGCATTGCGGTAGGCCGTGCTAGAAGAAAGAGCTTGTGAGAACCTCTGAATTAAAATAAGTTACAAACTAAAATTCATTAACAAAGTTAACGAAATAACCGCTGAATTGATTTTAAGAAAATTCGATACACAGACTTGTTATATGCTGGATTGAGAAAAATTACGCTTTTTATTGCAAAACTGACACGGTCCATAATGGGTTATATGGAGCTGTGATGTCCTTAACATTTTTTAAAAAGTCGAATAAGGGTCAAATATTTGGTAACAAAATGAAAAAGATTCGTGATAAAAAAGTTTTAAAATTTTTTAAATAGATTAACCCATTACTGGCCAGTAATATACTGTAAAAGAATTTTATAATAACTTGTGTTTTTGAATGAAAAACATTCGTAAGAAACAAATTTAAAATATTTTGGCACAAATTAACCCAATACGGGGCAGATATTTAATGCAAAAGAATTTAATAATATACTATGTGTTTTTGAATGAAAAAATTCGTAAAAAAAAGATTTTAAAAATTCTGGCACAAATTAACCCATTAGTGGCCAATAATATAATAATAAAAAAGAATTTTATAATATCCCGTATTATTGATAACAGAATGAAAAAGGTTTTAGAGGAAAAAGTTTTAAGATTCTTGAAAGGAATTAATCCATTACTGGCCAATAATATAATACTGAACAGCTTTATAACATCCTGTGAGTTTCTTTCTGGATGCGTGGGAAGTTGAAAAAGTAGAATTAACTTTTAAGCAATAATTTCGTTTTTACTATTTAGTACATTTTACTTTTATAAATTACGCCTATCGGGCCAGTTCTGAAAATCGCGGTGATTTCAAATCACGTGATTTCAAAAGTAAACTATTAATAAATAGCTCACTTGATAGTGGGTTTTATTGCGTTTTAAGTTTTTTTTTATAATAGAATATTTTCTTTCAACTTCCAAAGTAATAAATCGTGAAATTTACAAAAGCAATGATTTAGCTTTCATTAATTTTTTTAAATCACCGTGATTTGGCATGTCGTGATTTGCAGAACAGGCCCGTATTTCATAAAGTAAATGTTAGACACATATATGTACGTACACTTGTGTCAGCAACTGTCTGCCTCTATTATTATAAGTATTTGCAAGTCGTTAAAGGAAATAAAAGGACAATTGTCCATGTATTGGTACGTTAAGTCCGTCCACACATTCATTTGTCTGTCTTTTAATGTCTGTAAATATGGATTTTTATTCCTTTTTGCACAAAAAAAAAAAGAAAATCATTTACAAATGCGTCTCACAAATGCAAGTAAATGTCCTTTTATGGCTCTTAATTAAGGCAATGATGGGGTGTTTTAATACGTTTACCAAAATGTTTAATGACTGAAAGTATACAGTTAACAAAATGGTGGTTGCCGTTAATGAAAGAGTGGGGGTAAAGAGGGGGGTGTTAAGCAAAATGTATGCATATATAAAAATGAACTTAACAGACTGAATGATTTTTTGTGCGCTTAAATTTCAAGTTTATATACGAGTAATACAAGGACAGACTTTGCAATTGTTGTTTAAGGAACGACTTGTATTTGCAGATAAAAACAATGATTCTGATGAGGATGATGATAATGAAGAAAATGGTGATGATGATGGTGAATGATACTGTTTAACGTTTAAACAAACTGAATACAATTCGTAAGTTATTTTAAATGAATTTTTGTGTGAGTTTTTGTTGTTGTATTTTATTTATTTGTTTTGTTTTCCTGATTCTACTCAGTGGATTTTTTTCCACTTTTCCATGGTTGCTATCGGAATTGTTTTACACATTCTTGTTTACTTGTACAAATGAAATGATTCTCTCATTGTTTAATGAATATTTTTTTCCTTTTTAATTTCAAATGCGAGTTTTGTGGGGTTTTAAGTGTTGTCAAGAATGTGGTTATCGAATAAAAATGTGGAGTTTATTATTATAGGTATATCAGCGGAGTAGTAAATATTCAATTGTGCTTCTCACAACACTAGGAAATTGTTAATAATTATTATATACTAATTGTAAGTATATATGTAAATAATATGACTTTTGATTTAATCTTGTTTTTTTAGGGTATGCCACATTGTCTTAAACAAATATTTTCAATTAATCGTTTAATTGGTTTTAATATCTTATCTTTAATACGTATCTTCATTTTGTTTTTAATATTCTTATTCATTTTGACAAGCATTGAATAAAAATAAAATGAGACAATTTTGGATTTAATTGAAATGTAGTGAATTTTAATCAGAAATAATTTCTTAATCAGGCTTATATATTTATTTATAAATATTACATTCAATTCTTATTGAATGTAATATTTTTATAAATAAATGCGAGTTTCTAAAGAAGAGAAGACGACTTTATTAGCCGGGGGAAATATTGAAAATTTAAGTTAAATAGCTGATGTTAATAATAATATTTACCCCAGTAGATAGACATGGGTACTGATGAAGTGCGTGGCTGCACAGAAAAATATCGGTATTTCCCCCAGCTAATAAAGTCTAGTTTAATTTTTATTCTCTTCTTTAGATACTCACATTAATTAATAAAAATATTTCATTCAATAAGAATTGAAATTACTGAACTTAAGCCTGATTAAGAAATTATTTCTGATTAAAAAATAAAATATTAAAATAATAAAAAAAAAAACAGATCTAAGTTTTAAAACCGTATAGACTAAACATGGATTGTACTTTTGTGCACCATTTCAACTTCAAAAGCAATACGATAGATACATCAATTAGTTTTTTGAATAATAGACAAATTTTTACATTTTAGGAAATTTTATATGACATCTCTCTTTTACTTCCCTTTTTTTAAACTTTTATATCACTTTTAATATTTCAATTAATATTTTAATTGAATCTTTTAAAATGTTTAATTATTTTGTTATTGAATCTTTAAGAATATTTCAGTTAATTTTTAACCGACTTCAAAAAAAGGAGGAGGAGGTTATCAATTCGTGTCTATTTTTTTTTTTTGGCAGTGATACTTCATAACTCAGTTCATATTAGACCGATTTTAAAATTCTGTATTTTTTGAGAGGGTATAGCTTCTCATAGGTTCCATTGTAAAAGAAAACTTGGGCGATGACACGCCCACGAATTTTTTAATTTTATTTTATGATATTCTTTCTACTCATTTGATTGCTGCAAAACTTAAAAAACACCTTTGCTTCTTGTAATTAAAAAATTTTTAGAATTGAAAAAATGGACGGGGCTACGCCCATTAAAATTTATTTGTATATTTCACGTGGTTATACATAACCGATCTTTACGAAACTTACCACACGTCTTGAGCTAAGAAATTTACATAATTTTCGATTTGAATAAATGGGCGGAGTTACGCCCATTAGAATTTAGTATTTTATTTTAAGTGGTTCTGCTGTACCGATTCTTACAAAACTTAACACACACCCTGATCTGTGAAAAACACAAAATATTGCATTTAAAAAATGGGCGGAGGAACACCCATTAAAATTCAATTTTATATCCCAAAAATTTGTCTCGAAAATGTTTTATCAGATCTTTACATTGAATTCGGTTTTTTGGTAGAATTATTTAATTGAATTTTTTAAATACATAAATTAAATTTTTATTTAATGTAATGTATTTTTGATTGAAAAATAAGTACATAATAAGTAATAATTCAATGAAATACAATATTAGTTTGATCGCAAGGGGGTTTGAACATTTTCTTAAATATTTTTTTCATTAAAATTAAAAGTTCCATTAATTGGAAAAAATTAACTTTTTAAAATTTTTCAATTTAGGTCATTCATATTATAAGTTTGTTAAAAAGTGGCAAACCGAATAATTTCTTGATTATTTCAAGCAATTTGATGATTACAACTAAGGGCTTCTAAGGGCAGCTCAATAAGTCCGTGACTTTATGAATTTCCCGCCTCTTAACTGAAAGGCAACACTCCAGCCAACTGTCAGCTGATTCTTGTTAAAATTCGCACAACCTGCGTCATTTAGTTTGTGTTCTATAGCCATTAATAGCAGACTACCGCGTGATTTGCGAAAAAAAATATAAAGATAGTGTCGTACGCTTATTAAACCCTGCGCTGATGAATCCCACGATGTCGACAACGTTCAACTTGTCGCACACTTTCATTTGAAACAACAAAAATATATTAAAATTTGTTTTTGTTTTGAATGTAAGTGTGCAACAAGTCGAACGTTGTCGACATCGTGGGAATGGCCCTTATTTTCATAGACTTCACAATCTTGTATTTACTGAAAAATCGCACGATTGTGTAGCATAAGAATTATTTTTTCGGAAAAAACTATCACTCAAACCAAGTCTAAGCTTAACAATTACTATAGGGACTCCCCACCATAAATTTCAACGGTAAAAAAGCGGTCTAAAGAATCCGAACATTCTGATCGTCATTTTGATGGCTCTGCACCTGAAACAATTGAGAAAATTCACCATGTGGCCGATCATAGATTAATTATTATTATTTTCCACCTGCGAAAAAAAGTTCGACTTAAAATTTAGACTTAGATTTATAGAGATTGTTAAAGCCATAGGTATCTGTCATGGATTAAATTTTGATGGATGCCACATTTGCTCATAATCGACCACAAACGCAATCGTGTGACAACTTCGCAGGAGTGTTTGGTAGAGCTGGGTCCAACTTGTTAAATCATTCATTTTAGACACAAACCTGTGATCAAACCATGTGCTTTAAATGGGTTTGATTATAACTTTGTGTTTAAAATGAATGACTGAATGAGTTGGACTCAGCTATAGTTCAGTCGCAACATGGAAAAAATTTTGAGCCGTGGACGGAATGTTTTTCCACCACAATAGATCAGAGATAAGAACAGCAGTCAAAACAGTGTGCTTATTGGAGTAAATTAATGAAAAAAAGCCAAGGTGGGTTAGTCAGTCAATAAAGCAGCTTTTTGGGATGCACACGGCATAATCCACATTGACTATCTTCAAAATGGTAAAACAACCAATAGTGAATATTATGCCAATTTGTTGTTTCGATTTAATAAGGATTTGAAAAGAAATTAACGCATTTGACCAAAAAAAAAAGAATTCTTTTCCACCATCACAATGCAAAGTTGCTCACATGTACAAATTCCAAGGCAAAATTGCTTTAAACGGGCACCGAAGTACCCGTCATTTGCCCCATTCTCTGGATTTATTTCCAAACCTGCATAAATGACTCGGTGGAAAGAGATTTGACTTCTTTAATAATTGAATTAATTACAATTTTATAATAATTTTTTCGTAAAAAAAATTGTGATTCATTCAATTAATTGAACTAACTTGATATTAAAATATTTATTTAATTCGATTTTTTTTTAATTTTTGTAATTCTGGAAAATTCAACATATTTTTGTATTCATTTAAACATTCATATGATTAGAATCATTTATGTTTGCAGGAGGTTAACAATTCGTCTCTATTTTTTTGAGGGTGTTACTTCATACCTCGGTACATTTTAGACGGATTGTAAAAATTCTTTTTTTTTGTCTGAGAGGGTATAGCTCCCATTGGTTCCATTGCAAAAAAAGTGGGGGGGGACACGCCCATAATTTTTAAATTTAATTTAATGATATTCAACTTATTTGATTGCTGCGAAACCTATAAACACCTTTGGATCTTGTAATTACACAATTTGAACGTTGATTACATGGGTTACGCCCATTTACTAAACTTACCACACCTTGAGCTCCAAAATAGACACAATCTTCCAATTAAAAAAAATGGGCGCAGTCACGCCTTTTATTTTAAATGGTTCTACTTTACCGATTCTTACAAGACTTAACACACACCAAGAGCTCTGGAAAGCACAAAATATTGCATTTAAAAAATGGGCGGATTCACGCCCATTAACAATTTATTTTATATTTCACGTACTTCTTCTTATCTTCTTCTATCAGACCTTTGCATTGAAGTCGGTTTTTGTTTGGCAGAAATAATTATTTAATGTATAAACATGCAGTAAAATCTAAAAATTATATATCGTTATTTAATACTTTAGTTATATCAATGAAATATGTACTTATATGAATTAGTCAAATTTAATTGAATAATCGATTAAAAGTTTGCGAACACAATCTTGTTTTAAGTCCTTAATGCATATAAAAATTAACGTAAAAGCATTTTAATTCCTCTGTTCATTTATTTATTTTATACAACATGGTTTTGTTTTACCATTGAGTAATTGGATCGCTTAAAAAGTATATTTTATTGTAGAAGATTCTCATTTGGAATATAAATGCGTTGAAAATGTTTTGTAATTTTCCTCAAAATGTCGAAGATTGAAATTGATTACTCCCTTATGTATTATTCTTCACTTGCTACAAAATTCAGATGCTGCTGGTGCTGTTATTACAATTGTTGCCGTTGTTGTTGTTGTTGTTGTTGTTGTTTAGTTGAATGGCTGACTGGTTGTTATATCCTTTGCCAGGATGAATATCAAGCGAGTCACAAGCATACATGTATAAGTGGTTGATGGCGTTGGTGTAGTGGTTCTTGGATTGACGAAATGAACAAAATGAAATGAAGATGGTGTACATATGTATGTGTGCGAGTGTTGTGTGTGTGTTGGTGTGAGGGGGTGCAGAGTTAAAAGGGTTGTTGTGTTGATGTGTGTAATTAAAATTTGCTAATTGGATAATTTGCAATGTTGGCGAAAAAACGATTTTTTAAGAATTTATTCATTAAACATTTATACAAACAACAATTAAATCAGTTAGCGGGTTGGAGTTATTTCTCTATATTTTTTTTAAGATAATTTGGTTTTTTTTTCTACATTTATGTAGTTTTAGCTTATTATTTATTTAACTTGTAAGAGTTTGAACTAATTTCACAACACTTTTCCGAATTTTCTTATTATTGTTATAAGCAATGCAGCAATGGAGTTTTTGGTGATTTTTTTTTTGCTTATTATTTGCTTTGTATTGATTGATTTTTATTTTCATGTCATTTCCATCAAATTATAAGAAAAAAAAAAATTAATATAAAAAAACTGAAGTATATTTATTTGACTTAAATTCTGTAATGTATTTACATGAATAATTTTTGTTTGTTGTTCGTTAACCACGTCTATATATATTTCGTTTCAGCTGAAAAAACTCACCAGTAGACTACAGCAGAACAAGAATTTTGCAAAAGCTAAAAAACTTGATACATATTTAAATTTAATTGGACTAAAATGAATTTTAATCAGGAATAATTTCTTAATCGCGCTTAAATTCAGAGGGAAATTACAGCATTCGACATCGAAAACATCGACATCGATCAATATCGAATAATTTGCCTGCAGTATTTTCAATTCTTATAGAATCAAATATTTTTTTTTATTAATTAATGTGATTTTCTAAAGAAGACGACAAAAAATTAAACTAGACTTTAGCTAAGGGAAAATGATAAATTATTATATTATATAAAAAGGGTGTTTTTTTTAGAGTGTCACAATTTTGAGTTGGCATCACTGCTTTATTTGAGCACCCATTTAACAGCAGATAGTTGCTGTTTGTTTAGTTTTCTTTGAAATTTCATTATGAATCGATTTACTCCAGAGCAACGCTTGCAAATTGTTAAAATTTGTAATGAAAATAATTCTGCTATTCGTCAAACTCATCGTGCACTTCTTCTATTTTCCTATAAAGGCCATTTCTGGTTGAATGGGTACGTAAATAAGCAGAATTGTCACATTTGCAGTGAGAAGAATCCACAAGCTTCTGTCGAAACACCATTACATACACAGAAAATTACTGTTTGGTGCGTCATTGGCCCATATGTCTTCAAAAACGATGATGGTCAGAATGTTACTGACAATGGTGAACGGTATAGGAACATGATCCGAAATTTTTTCATACCTCAATTACGTGACATTAATCTTGCTATATGTGAATCCAACAGGACGGAGCCAAAAATACAATTGATTTTCTCAAAGAAACTTTTGATGAAAAAATAATTTCACGTCCAATTAATTGGCCACTAAGATGGTGTGATTCAACCCCATTGGATTATTTTCTTTGGGGTTATGTCAAATCACTTGTCTGCGTCGATAAACCACAAACCATTGAACACCTGGAAATTAACATTTGAAGAGTTATCGGCGAAAAACAGCCGCAAATGCTGCGAAAAGTTGTTGAAAATTGGTGTTCCTGATAGCGGCTTCTACGCGCCAGCCGTGGACGCCACATTGCAGAAATCATATTTAAACATTAATTTCATAAAAATTTTTTTCTAATAACACAGAAAATAATATTCCTGCAATAAATAACTTCAATTGAAAATAAAACAAAAAATTAATTAAAAGTGTATTTAAATCAATTAAACTTTTGTTTAAAAATAAAATATTCCTGCAATAACAAACTTTAATTGAAAATAAAACTAAAATTCGACTAAAAATGTATTTAAGTCAATTACACTTATGCTTAAAATTTTAATTAACAACAAAATTTAATTGACTCAACAACATTTTCAATTGATTTTTGGTTTTATTTTCAATTAAAGTTGTTTATTGCAGGTATGTTTTATTTTTAAACAAAAGTTTAGTTGACTTACGTACATTTTTAATTGATTTTTTTTAATTTTCAATTAAAGTTGTTTATTGCAGGAATATTTTTTTCTGTGAAAGCCCAATTCATTGAAATTAAAACTATGTTTCCTTGTTTTACTATGATTTAAACTTGTGCCACTCTACAAAAAACACCCTTTACAATTATTGATTTACCATTGCCAAATACCTTTGTAAGCATAACTATTTTTTTCTTTTCGTTTTATAATTTTGTTCAGAATCAGAATTGAAAATACGATTTAGAAATTATTCCTTATTAAAGCTAAAAAACTTCATATGTTTGTAGAACAATTCTCAAAATGATTTTTTGAATTTTGAATCTGTTTAGTTTTCTAATAACATTTTCAAATTATTTGCCATTGGATAATGTTATGAGTATTTACATACTTTTCAATGAAATTTCAAGAGTTTTTCTATAAAAATAAGACGTTTTTAAGCTTCAAGAATTTTTTGGTTTGGAGTCGTACAATATTACTTATGAAAAAGAAATCATAAGTTATAACCTTTTGAATTTTTTTTTATTATGGTTAAATTTCATCATTAAATTTTTGTTCTCGAAAACCCTTGACACATCTACACATTTCTATTTCTTGATATTTCTGATATATGTTAACGTGATTAATGTATTCATTTCAGTTAAAGTGTTGCCGTTTTTGAATTGAATTGAATTGACAATATAAAATTTTGACTAAAAGCAGTTCAATTAAAATTAATTATTTACACATGTGCTTATTATGAATACATATGTACATATTTATGTAGATATTTACACATATATTTCATTGTTTTTTACTCTACAAATAAACTTTTCATTATGAACAGATGATGTCACCGCAAAATCCTTGATAAACATCTTAACATTTATCTAACTGTTTTCATATATGTATAAGTATGTTTACAATCAACCAAATACAACAATATTAATAACCAAAACATTTGTCCTAAAGTGAACAACAATTTAACAGCCGTCATCTACAGTATTATCATCATGTTGTCATCAACTTAAGTGAAAATGCCACTTAAAAAATATGGCCAAAGTAATCAAACGAAGATGGGAATAAATGTATGACTGTGATTTATATTATTGACGGCAATCATCAACAATCACAATGGCAACAAGATTAACATAAAGGATCATAGCACCAACCAACCATATAATAACTTGTTAAAAAAAATAAAGAACTTAAGAAGAAATCAGCTGCACAGTGAGGGAAATAAATAAATGGGAACAATACACATACATATACACATACATGCATACATAGTCCCTATAAGGGAACAAAACCGGATTCCGGAAAGCAATTCAATATCTGAAAGGGACCATAGACTCTAAAATGAAAGAAGAAGCGGGAACCAAAACTGCTAAGATCGTGTGAAGCTCCTATGATCCCAAATCGACTAAATTCCTTTTATCACTGACTACTCGAACAAGCAACTGGAGATTTCTAGTGGGGGTTTTACCTGGACACTGCTGGACAGCTTTGTGAAAAAAATACCTGACAGTATATGCAGGAAATATCAGGAACACAGATTAATAGAGACATTAGAATACCTACAGCACTACTGTCTGGCTCTTACTCTAAATATAACAGCCTTGGTGCTCACACTTTTTGTAACCTTGAACTTGTATCCAGAGTGAAACTATGTAGACTCAGAGGTTAAATCTGTTTATTATCAGCTGATGGCATTGCTAAGGATAAGAGGTCCTTAACTTCGCACATTAACCTAACGTAGCCTAACTTAACCCAATAAATTAGTCACAAATATTAAAAATATTTAACAAAGTGACACGATAATAAATACGACTGGTAAGATAGACCCGAATGTTGAGGAAACTGGCTGGGTTACCAACTTAGACATAAAAAGAAGATAGTTGGACCAGATGATTTGAATTTAATTGAAACCGAAGGAGGTACTACAAACACTATCCCATAAAGTTAAGAACGAGATCAGAGATATAGGCTAGGTAACTTCTAAAGAGGAAGTCTATTAAGCCCTGATAAACAAATCTGGTGATTTCAATTCCTTACAGCCATTTGTATATCAAATTGCATGAAGAGTTGCATAAATTATCGCCATTGAGCTAATTGCTGCCTTACTCAGCCTTCTCGCAGAGATTGGGGAGCATGAACCCGCTGTATCGTATGCAGAATACTGGAAGAGTTGGCAATAACAAAGCGCTATAAAATGTCTCGATTAAGGACATAAATCCGCCAAATGTTACAATCAAGACGTCTCCAATACTTGATAGCAGATGGTTATCTGTACTATAAAAGTAATATTCCAAAACTCAAGGCTTAAAACAGAACTTGAGGCATCAAAATAGTTAAATCTAAAATATTTTCCAACAGCTCAGGATTTTCTTAAGAAAAGTGTTCGAGATTAAAATGTAGATATCATTGTACTGACTGAGTCATGTAAGAAGTTTTTATGGAAATATGAATAGCTTATGCATTAGCTACATATATGGTCCTATAGATTACCAATATCTTAACACTTCACGACAAATCAATATGACAATGTGGATTCTATACAGAATTTTTGTATCACAATAGGAAACATGGCAAATTAACCCAGTAACCAGAAATTGTGTCATAAAAAGAAGTGAATTCAATCCGTCGGATGTTGAATGGTGGTGCCCTTCGTAAAATGAAAGGGGAAGACTTATCTTATAAACTTTTTAAGCATTACGTGCTGTACTCATGAACAGCGGAGATAAAGAAACTTTCAGAAAGGGAAATAGTGAATCAATAATTTAAACTAAATCGTCATAAAAGCCCTATAATCATAGATGTACAGGTTGATACGATTAAAGGTAAATACCTTCCATAAGTACATGTTGGGTTTTTGCAAGCTGAATGTATTGCTTCTAGCTGGCTCATCTCGAACAACAAAAAAATGCCTTATTCATGCGCAACAGCAAGTGATTCTGTAATATTATCTCCCTTGCAAAAATGCTTCTGGGAAGCAGTAATTTTTGCTGGGTTATTATGAACATAGTTGAATTCGCAGATGTGAAACCAAGGCGTTACTAGAGGCAGAAGCCAATAAGCAAATCGTATAGCTAAAGTCAATGGGCTTATTTTTAGCTCACCATAAAACATAACTGGTTCTGATAAGTAGTTGCAAAACTGAGAAAACCATTAGGTTAAATTAGGTTAGGTTGAAAAAGAGTAGAAATCAATGTTGAAAAGTCCCATTACGTGATTGCATTGCGAGATTGTAAAGCAAACCATTTGTCGCCTGCCGACAAATTGTTTGTTTCACAAATAACATACCAGAATTTCATTATCTTCCTGGCAATCGTTGCAGTTTATATTATAGACAATATCCATGTAAGCCAAATGATTCTTTAACTCTATATATCGGGTTGTGATATTTGCCAATCTCCTAAGTGCTGGCCACCCATCTTATTCAAAGAATGTCTGTTGTCTTATCCTTACTTGGGTTTTCTTAGAGAATTTCGGTCAATTTTCTAACAGTAGACTTCTGCGAACTTATGATGTTTTGTTCTATAGCATATTTTTAGTTCGTTTTTTAAATTTTAATAGAGTGTTGGGGATTATAGTAAAATTGTGATCAGTGATGACCCATCCTCCTCCACTTTTCGCTTCTTAACTTCCAGAGATACGCTGATGTCCAATTTTTTGCATTGAGTTTCCAGATGTAATATATTGAGTCCTTAAGATTTTCATAATTTTTCTTTACTATCCTCAAAGACACAGACGAATTGGTAGTCTGTTAACAATTTCTTTTAGCCATTAATAACTTTCGTAATAGCTGTGATATCATGTCGGAAAATCCACTACACGATCGGTTACCAATTTTTAACCACTCTGTGTATAAAACAGTTCTGGGGTTATTATCTATTATTGCTGATCTCTCCCATTCCATAATTTCTGTTTCTTTTAGAAGAATCAATGTAGTTTTGATCGGATGTAGTACCTTTTTCGATTCGTGAGGGAGATCTTCCAAAGGAGGTCAGGTACTTTTTTTCGATTATACTTCTCAAAGAAAGGAAGGATTTACCAGCTTGGACAATTTCAACAAAAGTATAGTTCTGTCCACTTCCAAGTGAGTGGCAATCAGTAACTTTCCACCTCTAAGAAGAGTCCCATCCCATAAGTGAATAATAGGCAAAAAAACAATCTTAAAACACTAAAACCAGTGTCTTATTTTTGGGCAGTGAGACCTTAACTTAAACTAATTTTCCCTACTGTTGAACAAATGTATAGTAGTATGTAATATAAGAATAATATTTACAAAATACAGACAATAAAAGTCACAAGCACGCATTCAAATCTGCCAAAAGAAAAATGTTCAAATGTCAAAAAGTGTGTATTATTTGTATTTATACTAGATGCTCTTGAATATAAGTATATGTATGCGTGGATATGTTTCTTGTTTGTGTATTTACAAATTTCTCAAAAAGGATAAGCTTTATACAAAATATTTGTTTTCTTCCCCCCGCCCCCCTTCCCTGCTGGTAATCTCAGTTATCCTTGACAAGTTACAAGTTACATTGTACAATCTAAGAAATTTATCTTGGGATATAATTTTTTTGCAAAACAGTTTTTATTTGAAATTATGTTGTATGTTTTTATAATTTCCTTTATATAAGTATGTATGTTTGCACATACATATGTATCTGTATATATTTTTGTAAGTACAAATCACAAACGCATACACATGTATTTATGTGAGAATAAGACAAATAAATGTAAAAGTTTTTATTTTAGGGTAACTTGTTTTGAAGACAGGGAAATGTAAATTACTTGTATGTAACAGAAATTTTTTAGAAATTATTTTTTGTTTAATATTTTTATTCAGTATGGCTTATAAATTCCTAAAATGCATTAATTTTTTTTTCGAAATAGTTCACATGATTCTTATAAACTTCTATAAATCAGAAATTTTTTAAATAAAGTTTTTTTTGGATAAAATTTAATTTTTTGTAAGGTATAATCAAAACCCAGCAGTAGGGTATGTTTGTATGTAAGTAAACTTAGGTCAACGTGTTGCTTAGCATAGAGAAATACATTCCTCTTACTTGGGTCCAAAAATGATGGTCCCTTTGCAGGTTAGCAAATTCTACATTATATGTATTAAACTAAATTATATGTAACTTTTTAGTGCTTATTTTTGTAGCCGTTTCATATTTTAAGGCCTTACTCAAATTTTCAACTTTCTTGTGCCACTTTAAAATTTTCAGGGGCGTGGTCAGTAAAACTTTTGCAAATATGAATGCTCCATCCATCGCATTTTTGGGAGTTCAATGTGTGTGTTCAGTTCAATGTGTGTGTTCAGAAGTACATGTAAATTAGTACTAAAATTATATGGGCGTTTCCCCGCGCACTTTTTAAATGAAAGATTGTATAATTTTTGGAGCTGAGGTTGTGTGCCAGGTTTCGTAAGAATCGGTTAAGGGACAGCAGAGGAAATATAATATTATATTTTAATGGTCCTGGATCCTGTATATTATGTTCGATAACCTCACGAATTTAATTTTTGAGATATTGAATAGAATGCGAGTCATTGGGATAGACCTTACATTTTATAGTTCCAAAGAAAATAGTCAAGGACTCGAGCTGCACGGACTTGACGTTCTTGACGACCGACAGGCGTGAGTTATAGTGTTAATTGAAATGTAGAAGACTTAAGACTTCTTCGTGCAAAATACGGTGCGATGTCTTTGTGGGAATGACCAAATCCAAAGATCGAGAAGAATTAGACCAAACTGCCTTCTCCTAAGCACAATGGGCTACGAAAATAATATTATAAGTTGCTGTTGAGCGATGTGCAACAGCTCAAATTTTTCCACCAGTTTTATACTTGTTGGCCGAGAACTGTTGTTTTGCGAATTGTGACCGCGAAAATTTCACAACTTTTGTAGTGAAGTTAAATACTCGTATTTTTACATAAAAATTTTTAATTTAAAACAAAATTCTGTAACCATAAAAATAAGTATTTAATATTACAAGCAATTTTTTTCATAATAGCACACTAAACCACAAAGAATACCCTTATAATGAAAATGAAATATTTCCACCATTTTTGGCAGTCAGCTGCAGTAAAGTCGTATCTTACAAATTAATAAAATAAAAGCTAAACATTTAATTTTTGGTTATTTTGCAATTTTTTACTTCATTACACTTTTGCTCTACAAACGATCCCATGTTTTGTTTTTGCTGGTCGTCTCTTTTTTTATTTCATTATTGAATTATAAAAAAAAACCATTTGTAAATAAGAACTTATAAAGGAATCAAGCCGAGTGCTGACAAAATATCGAGTAGTGGGTTCAAAGTAACGAGTATTTATTTTCTTGTTTTTACCTCCTCAGTTAAAAAAAAAAAATGGTTTAGAATCGTGACTTATAACGAAATACAATGAAATATATTTATAACGTAAAATAAAGGTCTATTATATATGTTATTTTTTATATATTTAAGGCCCTTTGTATGAAATATAATTTTGATTTATAAAAAGTATAGAACTTTGAAATAGAATAAAGCAAAGATGAATTTGTTTAAATTGGTATGAAATTTGCAGTATTCGAAAGATAATCTTCTGGCATTATAATTAAAATTTGATTTCCGAAACGTGGAACTATGTGGTTACCAAATGTTTCCTTCAATAAATCAACTACAACTACAAATCAACTACAGCTACTGCACATCATGGTTGTTGAATTGATGAATGATGTAGTCACTAATCATGGCTCTATAGCATTCAACATTGACTGTAACGTTCTATCGTTTTTAAAAAAAGTATGGACCAATGATTCCACCATCCCATAAAATACACCAAACAGTCAGTTTTTCTGGATGTAACGGTGTCTCAACATACACTCGAGGGTTATCATAACTCCAAGTACGGCAGTTTTTTTTTAAATGAAAATCGGGATCAACGGCAATATAGTTTTGGGCAAATTCAAGGAATCTAGCCCTTCCTAGTTAGGTGATCGTGTAGCTTAAATTTTTGCACCAGTTGGATTTTGTAGGCACGCAAACCAAAATCTTTCAGCAAAATCTTCCATAAAGTATATGGGCTCATATCCAATTTCTGTGTGCGATGGCGGGTTGACTGATTTGGATCTTCCTCTATGCTACGCCCTGCAGCAGCAATGACTTATTCTGTACTGACTCTACGACGTCTCTGTGTTGCGTATTATCATTTAGACTAAACGTGATACGAGAACGTTCCCTAGTTAATTAAATTAATTCCTCTGATGGACGATTATGTTGACTATAAAATGAAAGTAGTGCCCGATACGTATTTCAAATAGAAGCATGATTTTCAAAACAAATTTGCACTATTTGGAAACGTTGTTCAGGCGTCAGTCTATTCATGTTGAAGTCTCAAAACATAAATCAGTTGACAGCTGTCAAAATGGCCGCCAGTTAAAAAAGTGTTGCCAACTTAAAGTTTAATATATCTATAAAAAAACACCTTTTAGAACAGTTGGGCAAATTACGGCATTCGCTATCGATCGAAATTTCAAGATATTTCAATAGAGTTTAAATGGAAACATTTTTAAATTTCGTTCGAAACAGAATGCCGTAATTTTCACACAAAATTTTATTTATAAGCCTTTTATAACAAAAAAAAAATACTTTTTTATAAAGAGGTCAGTTAAGATATTATTATTTAAGAAACAGTTTTTCATAACTAAGCTTTCTAGTTTCAACTCAATTCAATTCACTAAAATAATATATTTATAAAATAATATATTTTATATTAGAAAGTTAAGAAGGGGGGGGGGGTGAAGAAACCGCTCCACTTTATGAACGTCACTGCAGTATTTGGATGCCATCCCGAGAAGCGTGGAAGAATGGTACTCCCGATGGAAGAAGGAGTGTTGAATTTTATATGGATGGTTCCGAAACTCAAAAAAGATATGAGTTACACTGTTAGGTCAGGGACATTAGGTATTCGTGCAGGTCTTAACAGGCAGGAATCTTCGCTATGCACTTATAGTTGAGCCAATGTTTTTTTTTATTTTTTTTATCCATTACTCTTTTGAGAGCATATGATTTCCACAAATGATGTCCATCTTACACGGTTTTCTGCTTTTATTTTCGCGTCTTCCTAGTTCTTGGAATATCGTGCGTCTGTAGGTGTTTTTTGGTCAGCTACGGTTTCCTGATCCTTGAGGATTAAAATCTAGTGCCATCTATAAGAAATCCTTCTGGCAGTACAGCCGATAATTTATGAAGTTTAAATTTAGAAGTTTATATTGGTGTACGGATGGATCAAGAACGAAAAATGGATTTAGTGCTGGAGTCGTTGGGCCCAACGTAAAAATCTCTATGCATACGGGCAAATGGCCTACGGTATTTGAGGTAGAAATACATGCCATCACCAATGTATGGACATTAATAGGGGCATTTAAAAGCGCTCCTTTAGCTATCTTTGCCGATAGTCTAGCAGCTCTTAAGTCCCTCCTTTCATGGGAATCCCGTTCAAGGCTTTGTTAAGAGTCCTTTGACTTATTTCAAAAGCTATCCATATGGAACTAGGTTTCAATGTACTGGATAGCTGGCCATAGCAGTCATCCGGGGAATGAGGAAGCAGACGAACTTGACAGGATGGCCTCTTCTGCTCCGCTTATGGGGCGGAATTCAGCCGACTTCTGGTTTAAGGCAGGCCAAAGCATATCCATATGGTGGCATCCTGAACCTCAACAGAAATAATTTACTGCTTATTACTGGTTTTCTTTCTGGTCACTTTGTACTGAACTATACTTTATGGAAAAGTAACCAAATTCGTTCACCCTTATATCGTTTGTGCTTTGAAGATGACGAGACAACGGCATACATTCTTTGCGAGTATATTGTCTTATGTAACAGTACACGCAAAGAAAATATATGGTTGTAAAATGGTTGAAAAAACAATATTATGTTCTCTGAAACAAATGTGTGGTCGTTAAAAACTAGTTATTGTTATTTTAAACATTAATTTCGTTACGACAAACACAGTAATGTTTGAATTTAATAATTACATTATTATATTCATAGAAAGTGCGATATGTTTAGAGTTTAACAATATAGTTTTGTTAAAAATTTATGACTACAATATAATTTGTATTATTGGGTAAAAATAATATGATGTAAATAACAATATAATGTTATCCAAAACCATACTATGTTATGTTTAAAAAAATCTTTTTCAGAAACATCTTCTGTCAGTTCAGTGTTTCGTTTGTAAGCTATCGGTAGTGCACGAGTGATGTTAAATAAGTAAAAAAAAGTATAAACAAAAGGGTAGATAAATAAAACATATATGTGCATGTATATGTACGTATATATCTTTATACAGATGTGTCTGTATTTCGTGTATACACATATATGTAAGTATACATTTCTATACATACATTTTATTTCAACAATATTAATTTATTTTTATTTCGGATTTACCGCACAGCTGTTTTAAACAAAATATTTGCCAATAAATATATGATTAAAAAATAAAATATTATTATTACATAAAATAATACTATGGTCATATTTAACAATAGTATTATAATATTAGAACATGGTATGGTAGGTATCAATTATATTTTAGTCACATCTAACAATAGTGTTGCCTTATTTACAATAATAAAATTAGGTATAACAAAGTTAATTGTTTTTGTAGATAATATTATTATTAACTCAGAAAATAATATTATTTAAACTGCTTTTCTATTGACAATAATATGATTTGACTGCAACCATATAATTCAATCATAGTATGTTGCTGTTTGATTATGGTTACCTCAACCATATTTTTTCTTTGCGTGTAGAAGGTGTGTTTTTCATCCTGAGTTTCTGTATTCAGATGATATTGGGTGGGATTCTGTAATATCTGTGCCGACTTTCATAAGGAGAGCTAGAGAGAATGCTGCTCTCGCTTTATTCAGCTTGTTATTTACAACTATTTCTATGTCGCCCTTCATTGTCACAGTACTCCCTAGATACCAGAAGCTATCTACGTATTCGACTGGTTGGGCTTGTAGCATGATGTTTTTGGATCTAACGTTGTTAATTCTCATAGTTTTGGTTTTATTGATATTTATCTCTAAATAATCTTTCCAAGTCTTCTAATTTTGCTTGCATAATGGAGTTTTTGTGCGATAGTAGACAAATGTCATCCACATAATCCAAATCCTCGAGTTGGCGTGAGAGACTCTATGTAACTCCTTCTATATCTGCACAGATTTTGGTCAATATACCATCCAGAACGATGGTGAATACTTGAGGTGCCAGAGGGCATCCTTGGTTTACCCCAGTGTTTCTTTGTGAAATGGTTAACTAATATTCCCGTTGTGGAGAACTGAGAGTTCTGTATCTTCACATATAACTCTATGGCCGCTGTTGCGGCTCTAGAATCCCTACTTCTGAGAACTACAACAGCTCTTGGCTGCTTATCATCTCTAAACGAAATGGCAGAGTAGTTTTTTATATTATTATCATCTGGATCCTGAAGCATACTGAGGAAAATACAATAGAAGGTGGGCAACAAGAAATGCATGCATGATCATCAGGAGGATATGGACTAATTTAAATAAGCCAACTACGATTTCTTTGATTTCAATAAATAATAAACAAAATTTTCGTTTTGGTGTCAGTGTTGACCAGCGATTGGCTCGTAGGCAGGTATTCGCAGAGGTTAAAGGCTTGAATGTAATGAATTTTCCCACAGTTGCCAATATATAGCCAAAGATGAAAATATAGAACATTTTCTGGGGTTAGCCAGAAAGAGAATGGCGGCCATGGGTGTTCTTGAGTTTAGGGAATGCATTAGGAGCTTTATATTGAGCTCTAATTGTTTGAACATGACATGTTTTCCGCTTAAACAGTGATTTTGTATTATTAAAATGTACTAAAAGAAGGTTCTAAGTGATATTCTGCCTGACAAGTTTATCTAATCATGGTTCGGGGAATGCTGCACTTTCTCTGCCAACACACCTATGCCGAGTACACACTAGGGATATTTTTCGTTGTGTGGCATTGTTTGCCATATAAAAAAACATAGTGTGAACGGTGTTGGACATATTTTGAAAATGACACCGCAAAATGACAAAACAAGAAATGTCTACTATAAAACCAAAGAAGAATAAAAGTTTCTTGTACCGGATTCACCTTAAAATCCTATATCGATAGATATGCACTATGAAACATTACAAAAAATATAATGAAGCATCAATTTAGTCCCACTTTGCTATTTAATGAACTGTAAGTAAAATTTGTGAACGAAAATAGAATCTTCTGACAAATGCTGATGTTACAAAAAAAAAAAAAAAAAAAAAAAATAGGAATAACTAAGGCTGAGTTTACATCTGGTATTTCTTGTGTGTCATTTGCCCAAAAAAGCGTAACCAACTAATTACTAATGAAAAACTGTTTGATTCAGACATGTATTTATCGATTTAAACAGTTTCCAATCATGTTGGATTCTATAAAATTGTCTATTAGTTATGGTACCATCATTTAACTTAATAAATACATGTCTGAATCAAAACCCGGCCCAAATTAAAAATAACGTGAAAACTCGAATATGCAAAGGAAAAGCATGGTGTAGTATAGATTAATTGAAAGTGGTAAGGTTCGCCAGCACTAACCGTAGCAATATTTTTCCTTACACAGTATATGTATGTATCTTTTTATAAATATTTGTTACCAGTAAGCAAGTCAGTGAAGCAAATAACTCATCCCCTTCTTTATACACACATATATATATATATATATATATATATATATATGTGTGTGTGTATAAAGAAGGGGATGAGTTATTTGCTTCATGTATGTATGTATTCTAAAAAGGAAACTGAAAAAAAGTAAAGCAAACACATAAATATTTTGTAATCAACAAAATATATAAACTGAAAATATGTAATTTTTATTTTTGTAAAAGAAGCTTGCAACGAATTCATATCCATCTACTTTATAGGAATACTTCTGGCTATAGTAACTAACATACATAATATAGTGATAAACATATACATAATGCCTTATTTATTATTTAGATCACTCCGCACAGATCCTTTCAGGGAAACCTAGAGCTGTAACTAGATTCCTAGATTATTATATATCGTGTCGCTGTAATATGTGCATGTGTAACCAATATTTATCATCTTTGCTGTCCAGCAAGATGTTTTAACTATATTCGCTGTCAGTTGAATTAAGACCACAAGCTCAAGTTCATTTATTCCTCTTTTTCGTTTCCGTACACCAAAGGGGAAAAGAAACCCTACTGTTTTCGCTACGATGTACGTCTGCCTTCTGTCTGCCTAACTAAGGCTGTTTTCTCCATAGCCGTAAGAGGTACGGACCTGAATTTTTAACAGAATATGTAAAAGTTTTTGCGCTAAGAAACATGTGACAGTTAAAAATTAAAGCCTGTTCTAAATCGACCAACGAAACATGCTAAAATCCAATTGTATTATACAGACAATAACGGAAAAAAATACACACCAAGACACACACTGAGATTAAAAAAAATCTAAATTAAGAGGAATTAATTAATTAATGTCATTTTTACAACTTGCTGCGACTTGAAGACCGTAATAAAAGGCAAACTCTTTAAATTTTCAAAAACAGTAAAACTAATAAATTCCAAAATTAAAAAAATGCCGAAACGAAAAATCGCCAAAATAAAAAAGCGCTTAAATGAAAAATATCACAAAAAATAAAATAAATCGCATACCCAGAGAAAACAGCGCCTAATAAATACCTCATAAAATAGAACAAAATTAATAAGATATCTCTATGATTTTTTTCAGTAAGGAAATCTTATTAATTAAATAAGGAAAACCTTTTTGAATAAATCTTGTAGTTTTTATTAAGTTATCTTATTGATTTTTTCAATAAGCGTTTCTTCTAGGCGACCTAATAAAAAAAATTGAGTCTTTATTCTCTGTACTTATACCAAATACATATGTATGTATGTATGTAGTATATTGCAGATGTTATTAATTTATACATACATTATGTTACATTCTTAACTAACTTACTCACCAAGTATAAAACCAGCAAACTTCTGACTGATAGACAAGCACTCTAACCAATATGCTAACAAGCAGCCTGAATAACCATTGAAATTATTCTGCAAACACTCTTAAGAAAATTTATAGATATGAAATAACAAGACACCTCATAAAATCAAGAAGATTTCCTTATTAAAAAATCAATAAGATGCTTTACACATAATCATATAGGAAGCTACTAAAATCAAATAAAAAACCTTTTTTAAAAAATTAATAAGGCAACCTAATAAAATCAATAAGAAATCCCTATAGTTTACAATTTATAAGAAAACCTAATAGAATCAAGAAGTTTTTCTCTATTGAGTAAAAAAAGTTGTGAATAATAAGATTTCATCTTTTTTTATGTGGTTTTCTTTTTGATAAAATTAATAAGACTTACCACATAAAAACAATAAGGAATCTCTATGAAAAAATCTTCGCTTCTTTCTGCTGGGATACCCCTTAGCCTAAAAACGTTTCATAGAGAAAATCTTATTGATTCTATGAAGCAGTTTTTTCTCTGTATATGAGTGCATTATTTTTAACAAATATATATTTCTTTCGAAACGACACTATTGTTGATTTTTTTGTTAAATATAATTGATTACCAGTAAAACTCAGACTCTTATTTAGAATCCCCGTGGAAATTTTCTGATTAACGAGATTTCAGGCAAACATTGCAGTTGTTTGGTTGTAGTTTTAAAAACTTTTCAGGTAAAGGGTCTTGTTTCGGATAAAAACACCTTAAGCAATGTACAAGAAAACTTGGTTGTAAACCTTATAGATTTTCATAAAGATTTTAATTGAAATCTGCTAGATTTTGTGCAGGTGTAAATGCCATTTAAAAGACATTAGAAAAAATCTGCTGCATAATATTTTTCGTGTTTTTTTATGCATGGTGGGTGGCGTTGACCGGAGCCGGTCTCCAACAGTTATTAAAATAGCAACAACACGCATTTTTCTGATGTGCATTAGTGTCCTTTGTATCAGTTGTTGTGGGAAAAGTTATTGTGATGCAGGCATAATTCGGCACTGGTCACTAAACAGAACAGAATCTTCGGCAAAGTAAAATAATCAACAAAATGGCTACTAAGCTTCAAAATTTAGTACGCCTCATTTAACACCAGAGGCGCTGCAACACTGCAAATAAGCGTGCAACAAAAGCAGAGGTGCAAAAGAATGAAACTTTTCTCTATCTCTTCCTTCACCACCTGCCTTACCTATCACGCTCTCTCACAATCTTCTCTTCACCACACACGTAGCACAAATGGATCATTGTATTGGACTCAAGTGAGCTGTACTCTAAATTTCACCCTTCCTTACCAGCAGCCTGCTAATCTAACCTAACCTTATGCACTTTCTGTGTAGTGTAGCTTCCAGGATAATGAAAGTACCAAGGCAAGTTCATTTCCAGGTAATATCAGGATTACAAAAACAATGAAAAAATATAACAATGAAAAAAACAACATGGGTTTTAGTTCATCCAAAACTGCACAAATAGAATTTGTGTAACACAATAATAATAAATATTATTCACATAAATTTGAAAATATTTCTTCACGGCAGCTACCACTAACAAAATTTGCAACGTTTAGCACTTCTCACAATTTTTTAATAGTTTTTTCATATTTTTAAATTTGTTTTCACAGAATTTTTTTTGATAAAATATTTTTCATATTGAAATTTTTTAACATTTTCTTTCAATTTCTCTTTCGTAAAATAGTTTTGATGTTTCGGATGAACTTTAGTTTGAAAACAAAATAGCTCAGCTGCATTTCCGCTACTACCTTGTGAATGTGCCTTGGAAAGTACGATTGCCGTTCTCAGCTTAACTCATTTTGGGTGCCTAAGGGTCAACCGAACTTTCATACAGCCCAATAATACTTTAGTATTCTGAATTACAACTGATATTTTCTTATTGTGAATGACAATACCAATGACAAGTTGGGTTGACTCTCAGACAACCAAACTGAGTTAAGTTGAGAATGGCAATAGGTACAACAGATGTCACCAAACGATTTTCCTTGAGAGCCATATTTTTCACCTAATCACATTTGGGCATACATATATCTAATATCTCAAACTCAAGTTGTATATCTTCCGGATAACTCACATTGTCCACGTTAATTTTTTATACTAAGAGAACAATTCAGCTTCCTGATCACGTTATTGAATACTGGACAAATGTCTAGATAGCAACATGACATTAGGATTTGTTTACAATGAGTTAAACGCTTTTAAGAAGATCCCTGCAGGAAATGGAACTGACACAAAACTAGTTACGTGACCGATCCCCAAGTGATAGGGACCAGTCCGAGTTCTAACACTTCCTCTGAAGCGGACCAGTCACTTTAACATGGGGATGGCCTAGGATGGCGTTAATTGATACTTTGTATGCACCTTGTGACTTGTCACTGAATTATCCCATAGGGACCTATTCGATGTATAATAATATAAATATAAATCATTTATAAATAAAATTTCGATTTTAACTGTAACAATTAACGCTTATTAGTTTTTTTATGGTTACAAATGAAATGTGATTTTTTTTAAAATTTTATTTTTAAACTGAAAATTTTTTGTGATCCGAACCGACAACCTCGTGCATGACAGGCTTGCACTCTACCCACTCGACCACAGGGTCACTCATATTTCAAAAGTATAAATACCAGTTAAGCTTAGGTTAATATTTAAGTATAGTTACGGGACTGGTTCCAGAGTAGAGATCGACCGATGGCGTTTTTTTTTTGACGAAGCCGAAGCCGAACTTCGGCTATAATCCTAAACTTCGGCCAAAACCGAAGCCGAAGCCGAACGTTTTAAATTTTAAAAATGATACTTACGTTTTATATGAATTAAGAAAAAACTTTGCTTTTTTGAGATCACTGAAATAGCTGTAATATCTATTGGATACATAACAAGAAAAAAAATATATGGTGGCTATTTTGCAATTTCTAGATTGCTTTTTCATATGATCACTCACAAGAACATCCAAGTAAAAGAAAATAGAAAGCAACAGGGTTGTATTTCAAAGCAACCCTTTCAAAACGTTAAACACAATAGAAACTGTCGGCGAGCAACGATCAAATATAATTTTATTTTTCAAGCTTGGAATGAAAAATATTCGACTTTGGCTAATCGGCCGATTTTTGCCATAGGCCATATGCTGGCCGATTACTAACTTTTAGCCGAAGGCCGAAGCCGATTAATCGGTCGAACTCTATTCCAGAGTCACATTGAAGGGAGCAATTAACATGTTCAGTGCCGTTTACGACAATACTAGACCTAGTCCGAATTAAATTGGCTCAATATCAAGACGATACATCACGAAAATAGTCAATATGTCATCATTTAAACGATATGACTTGTTTTTACCATACACTACTCCGTACTTTTGATAACACACACATTTTCTCCAGCTATAGGACGAGTACGTTTGGATCAATTGTCACCAAATTTTCTGCAGGGATATTACAACATTAACCATTTAAGGGGTTGATTTAACTCGAAGGGTTAATGAAATTCGTTATTGTTTTTCCACAACAAAAATACAATTCTTATTATGATGTCATAGAATATTAAGTTTGTTATACAATTGGTTCTGATAATGAAATACAGAAAATAAGCAAGAACAGCAAAAAACATTAGAAAAAAATGATAAAATATCAAATCAATGTTTAATTTTCCGAATTTTCTTTTGCGGTTACGTGATATTTATTTAGGGTTAATGCTGGCAAAATTTGATTTGACAATTTGCTCAAAATCAATTATGCCTTTTCCTTCTCATGGCGTTTTGCATTGAAAAATGTTTCATTCTTGCAAAAGTATTTTTATTTCATAAACATAAGTAAACAAGAATTAACTTTGAATGTTGTCATTGTACATTATTCGCAAAGTAATAATGTGGGAGGCTCCCAAAAGTCATTCTATAATTCATGTTCAGTCTGTTTTAATAATTATGTGCCTCCATAAATGACTTCTGTTGGCAGCACCAAGAATGACATCGTCATTGTCGTCTATAAAACCAAACAGCACATTTTTCATAAGAATCTATTAAACAATAAAAGATTATAATTGAACATAAACGGTAAATAAAAATTGTTGGTAAACAACATTGTTGATGATGTTGATAGATTTTGGAGTGACCAGAGAGTTTTGTTGCTTCTTTGCCGGAATAGTGAGTAGGCTTAGAAAAGAAAGGATCCATGATTAGAAAAGAAAGGATCCATGAATTAGGCCCTTATTATGAGCATCTATCGATCTTCATTTAGTATTATGATGAGCATTCGACAAAGAATGTCCTTATTGTGAATTTCACTCAAAGTGATTTTTAAAATTTGCAACAACTTAACCTAAAAATAAAAAACAATCGATTATAATAAATTTTTGTACTAGGATACTTCATAGAAAGTTAATTCTGTTCGATACAAAATTCGTCGCTCATAATATGAATTGAACATTCGATTTTCGATATTCGATAGCCAGCAAAGATCGAAAATCGAATGCAACTCATAATAAGGGCCTCAGATTAGATTGCTGGAATGCATTTAACCACTGTCTATCTATTGGGTAACTAGACTTACTCCTAGATATGGAATATAAAAATCTTGTCGTAAATTCAATATCGAATTCAATAAATCTAATGAAACAAGTTTTTAAGAAAGCTATCAGTTGGATTCAGTGAAGGCTACTGAAAAATCGTAATTACCTAAGGTTATTTAGATACTCAAAGCAGGGAAGGCCAACAATGTTTTGCAGCTGCATTAGTGAGAAAATTTTAAATACAGTCATACAAAAAAGTATGCACAAAAAATTGTTGTGTTCTTAAAAAAAGATAAAATAATGCGTTTCATACAGAATTTGACATTTGTTGACTTAGTTTTAAATACATCTTGCTGTTTTAACATTTAACTTTTTAGAAAACAAAATGTATTGAAAATTTTCTTACTATAAACTGAAAGGAAAATCATTCATTCAGAGAATGAAACGGTTTCATTAAATGTTCTGCATTATATTAATGAAACTTTTTATTAATTCAATGAGCAATTACATTGTATACATGGTATACCTAGTAAGCAAACAGCAACATTTTTAACAAAGACTCTCGGTAAACGGTCTACCTTACCTTTCAATATATAAGGGCAGTACGGTTGAAATTTCTTTCTTTTTTTTATATCGAAAAGTATTTTCGTAATTCAATCATTTACATGCTCGACTAAATTAAAGAGCATAAAATAAGCAATTGTTAGGTGAAATGGGCAGCATTAATTTAAAGGTCTTCGTGCAAGGAGCAATTGAAGATCCTTCATATTGCAGCCTGGCTGTACATGGTTGCAGTGAATTGAGGTGGTCTCAGAAAGGCTCCAAAGGGCTTCTTTTTGCGAATCAATTCATATCTCTACAACTACAACAGTGAGAGTCACTAAATTGTATATGGGCAGCTCTTAGATCAAACTGCATGTTCCCACAAAATATTGGTGGTATAGGAGGGGGAAGAGGGTTACCTTCCTGCAAAGTAATCATTATTTTCCCTATATTTTCAGAAATATAATAGAGAGATACAATAATTTACTGAGGATAACTCTTAAAACAAGCTGCATGTTCCACCAAAAATTTTGGAGTATAGAAGGACCACAGAGAAAACAGTTTTTACTAAGTACCTCATAAAATAGAACAAAATTGATAAATCTCTATGGTTTTTTTTTCAATAAGGAAATCTTATTAATGTCATAGAGAAAACATCTTTGAAAAAATCAAGAAGAAATCTTGTATTTTTTATGAGGTTATCTTATTGATTTTTTCAATAAAAAATAAAATAAAATTGCGTCCTTATTCTCTGTACTTGTGTATTTTCATTTAAATTCTATACCATATACATATGTATGTATGTATGTAGTATATTGTAGATGTTATTTATTTATACATACATACATACACATTATGTTATATTCTTAACTAACTTACTCACCAAGTATTGAACCAGCAAACTTCTACCTGATAGACAAGCACTCTAACCAATATGCTAACAAGCAGCCTGAATAACCATTGAAATTATTGTGCAAACATTCTTATACAAAAATGAAAAAGATCATGAAAAAAATTATCTGTATGTCTACTTATAGAGACGAAATAACAAGACACCTCATAAAATCAAGATGATTTCCTTATTAAAAAAATCAATAAGATGTTTTACACATACTCATATAGGAACCTAATAGAATCAAGAAGAAAATCTTAATGAAAAAATCAATAAGATAGCCTAATAAAATCAAGAAGAAAACCTTTTTAAAAAAATCAATAAGGCAACTTAATAAAATCAATAAGAAATCTCTATAGTTTAATAATTATAAGAAACCCTAATAGAATCAAAAAGTTTTTCTCTATAGATTGTTTTTTTGGTTCCAAAAATAACGGAAATTGAGTAAAAAAAGTTGTGAATAATACGATTTCTTCTTGATTTTATGTGGTTTTCTTCTTGATAAAATTAATAAGATTTACCAGATAAAAACAATAAGGAATCTCTATGAAAAAATCTTCGCTTCTTTCTGCTGCGATACCCTTAATGATATGCAGCACTTCCGCAAAAGTAGTGTGAAGTGTATTAAACTCCTTTTTCTCGTGGCTAAATCACGGTGTAATTGTAATACTAAAGTTTTACCTTTTAACCTGGTCCCTTTAACCATCGATGATTGACTGGTAGTTATATATTTTTTTCTGTGTATGCTTTAACTCACTGACTAACTAAATGATTCCTACAAATACTCACACTAACTGGTAGATACTGAGTTGCTTGTATTAAGCATGCAATAAGCATTTATGTTTGTATGAATGTATGTATGTATATTTTTATTTTGAGTAAACGTATAAATTTCTATTGATTTTAAAATTATGAAAGTAAACAATCATAAAAAAGCATATACAACAACAAATGCAAATAAACGTAAAATAAACTTTGAACGAGGGAACGAATTCATTCGTAGGAGTATAAAAGTCAAAACAAATTTTATTGAAAATTGCACGCAAATAACATGAATTGAATAACAATTTGCTCGTAAATAAAGCTAATAGATATAGAAAGAAGTGTGAATAGAGGTGTAGATACAAATGTCAGTGTGATATCAAGCACTCAATTGATGATTTACCACCATCTATTTGAGTTTATTATCGTATCATCGTTGTAATTAAGGAGAAGGACTCTATTTACTTTCAAAAAAGTATGACATAAAACAAGCAATTGGGAAAAGTGTGTCTGATTAGTAGCGAAAGGGGAGTACGAGTATGTTCTACATTTTTAAAGCGGTCCAGAGACTATCAACCCAGCTAGCATTTTATGAAATATGCACATATGTGGTTATATTGGAGTACGTGATTAAAATAATTAGAAAAGCGCATAAAAGACACAATTCGTTGTCGATATAAAATGGTGTCTTACTTTTAAGGACTCGTTTATTCACCGCTTTTCAAATTAATTTTACCTCAGTTTCGAGTAATTTCTTATTAATTACGAGGGCTACTATTTATATTTCGGGAACTGGAAACACTAATGTCAATAGCTAAAATCTGGCAACACAATAATAAAGTCTAAGGCTGTGTTCACATCTGGCATCTCTTGTGTGTCATTTGCCCAAAAAAGCGTAACCAACTAATTACTAATGAAAAACTGTTTGCTTCAGACATGTATTTATTGATTTAAACAGTTTCCATTCATGTTGGATTCTATAAAATTGTCTATTAGTTATGTATGGAACTATTTAATTTAATAAATACACGTCTGAATCAAACAGTTTTTCATTAGTAATTAGTGGTTACGCTTTTTTACGCTTGTGTGGCATTTGGCACACCGATGTAAGGCCGGCCTAACGTATTTTATCATAAACGTACCCACGAAGTTTTGATCTGCAAGTGCTATTTGTTTTGTTTACTGTGAATTCAGAAAATCAATTTGACAAAAAAAAAAATAGAAATTTCAAGAGAAGATTTTTGTTGGAATATTTTTCACAACTTTCGACGTGGATTATCTCAACAAGAAGACGAATTCCGTGAAAGTCGTCCAAAATCGGTTGTTGTGCCACAAAACATCGATTCAGTGCGTGAACTGATGATGCAAAATCGTCATGTGACATATTATGAGATAGAAGCATTCTTGCACATTAGTTCCACTTTAATACTCATACATTCGGTTTTGCATGAACACTTTAGTTGAAAAAAAAAATTTCTTCTCATTGGATGGATACCCCATAATTTATTTATTAATCGCTAAAAAACGCCTCGCGTCAAGTGATGTAAGGAAATGATTAAAAAGTTCAATCTTGGTCCTTAAAAAGACGGGTATAATATCGTGACAGGTGACGAATCATGGAAATATGCTCATGAGCCGGAATCAAGAAGATTTTCTCTATGAAACGTTTTTAGGCTAAGGGGTATCCCAGCAGAAAGAAGCGAAGATTTTTTCATAGAGATTTCTTATTGTTTTTATGTGGTAAATCTTATTAATTTTATCAAGAAGAAAACCACATAAAATCAAGAAGAAATCTTATTATTCACAACTTTTTTTACTCAATTTCTGTTATTTTTGGCACCAAAAAACAATCCATAGAGAAAAACTTCTTGATTCTATTAGGTTTTCTTATTGTAATTGTAAACTATAGGTATTTCTTATTGATTTTATTAGATTGCCTTATTGATTTTTTTGAAAAGGGTTTCTTCTTGATTTTATTAGGCTATCTTATTGATTTTTTCAATAAGGGTTTCTTCTTGATTTTATTAGGTTCCCATATGATTATAATATTATATATCCTATATAATTATATAATAATTATGTGTAAAGCATCTTATTGATTGTTTTAATAAGGAAATCTTCTTGATTTTATGATGTGTCTTGTTATTTCGTTTCTATAAATAGACACACAGACAGTTTTTTTCATGATCTTTTTCATTTTTGTATAAGAATGCTTGCACAATAATTTCAATGGTTATTCAGGCTGCTTGTTAGCATATTGGTTAGAGTGCTTGTCTATCAGGTAGAAATTTGCTGATTCAATACTTGGTGAGTAAGTTAGTTAAGAATATAACATAATGGCGCATATTCAGAAATCATTACTAGGTGCTAACTTTTTTAAATACCTATTTAAGTTATTCACAGACGGCTACGAAAGTTTTGACTTAATTATGAGTGAAGCTGTAACTAAATGTTAACTAACTTATACATGTTATACTTATACTTTACATGTCAAAAATTGTTTTTTGATAGTTTGAATAGTTTTTTATTTAATTGCAATTTATATCGATCATAGTATTATCGACATTTTATTTTCTTATTTCTTTTATCAGCTGGTAGTCGTTACTTCGTTAGTTTAGATTTGTGAATAGAACCTGTAACTATCTGTTAACTATTTTTTAGTATCTGTTTAATAAATTTCGACTTTAGTTACGATTTATGAATATGCGCCAATGTGTATGTATGTATGTATAAATAAATAACATCTACAATATACTACATACATACATACATACATATGTATATGGTATAGAATTTAAATGAAAATACATACATATGTACAGAAAATAAAGACACAATTTATTTTTTATTTTTTATTAGGTCTCCTAATAAAAACAAGAAGAAACACTTATGGAAAAAATCAATAAGATAACCTAATAAAAACTAGAAGATTTCGTTTTGATTTTTTCAAAAATGTTTTCCCTATGAAATTAATAAGATTTCCTTATTGAAAAAAAACCATAGATATTTCTTATTAATTTTGTTCTATTTTATGAGGTATTTAGTAGGCACCGTTTTCTCTGTGTAGGCAAAAATTAATTCATTAATTGTATTCCATTGTTTGTAATGCAGGCAATAAATAATACATTCTTGAGCTTTCCAAACAAAAATAATGAGTTATTCTGGTAAATTGTATGTAATTACTTACATAAACTTTTTGCTTCCTAATAAGCTAAATTTTTATTATTTTTCTGCTTATAGAATTTTGAAGAAATTTTACTGCCACGAATTTGTATTTCAATCGAATCGCCATTTAATTTTGTATAACTCTTATTAGGGATATTAATTACTTCAGCAAATAAGAATTTAAAAAAGCTAACTTCGAACTTATCAATTATTCAAGAAATTGTTTAATTTCCTTGCAAATGGAAAATTTCCAATATTAAATACACATATACGTATTTTTAATTATCTCTCTATTGATTTTTTTTTTAAATTATTATTATTATTTATTTTCTAAAATCAATGTTCTTCTAATTAAAAAAAAATAAATTCGAGGAACAAAACCACATTGAAACTCAATTCAGTGGCTCTCAAACAAGACTCATTACATTCACTTGTTCAACATGTTGCAAGTTAAACAAAAATGCATTGCTCAAACACAAGTCACGATTGTATGTGTGATTGTGCAGCATGTGTAAATGTTAATATAATTCCACTGAATTTGTGATAAGAAAGTGACGAGAAAAAAGTTGACGCTGTAAGAGGTAGAGGCAGAAATTCAATTATTATGTTTGCTAGATATTTTATCAATCTATGCATCTGCGAGTATTGTAATAGAAAATGCAGCTACTGTCATGAAAATCGTAATTTAAGAAAAATAGTAAAATTTAGTCTCGGTTCACACACTTCAACTTTTGTTAATCAACTCGTAATTCAGTTGTAAGAAAGACGGAGAAGGAAATAAAAATATCTCTTTTTTCATACAGCTGAGCCGCCCAGTGTTCCATTTGTTACATGTTTTATCCAGCACAGTGTAATCGGTCGTGCCAATTGCAAACATTCTGCTACTTAGCAGCTCGACTCGAACAGACTGTAAGTGGACTGGACTGTTGATGTCACTGAGAACAAAGAAACTTTAACCAAACAACGTGTCACGTAATTGGGCATCACTAGACAATTCCTATAGAGAAAGATTTATAAATGCTCCCGTACAAAGATCAAACAGTGCATCGGTTAATGCCTGCTGACCGTCAGTCAGATGTCAATTAGTGTAGACACATCCACAAACTCAACAACGAATAGGACGATAAAGAAAACTTTGTTTCTGGGGCACTGAAAATCTGCGTGTGATGTACGAAATGCCGTTACATCCCCTCAAAGCCACTGTCTGGTGCGGCGTTCAAGCGGAAGGAATTATTGGACCGTATTTATTTGAGGACACTAGCGAAAATGCGGTTACTATTACTGGCGAACGCTACAGGGCCATCATAAATCAAGGAATTGAATTACCGGGGCGTTCTAAGCATGTGGTTTCAAAAAGACGGTGCAACCACACACACAGCAGGAGCATATTGCATAATGCATATTGATGCGTAATCTCTGGTTTGGGCGATTTGGCATGGCCAGCAAGATCGCCCGATTTAACCATAGCGGTGTTTTTTCCTTGGGCTATTCGAAGTTGCGGGCCTATTACAACAAGCCCTAGAAAATCGCATCCCTTAAGGAGAATATTTGACAGAAAAAGCGATAAAAAGCGGCACAGTTTCGGGAGTTACTTGGTGGATATAATATTTTTCAATTAATACCAAAAGTTGTAGAGTTCCAAATAAAAATGCACATCTCTCAAAATAAGTATTTTTTTATTTAGTAAAACAGTTAATCAAAAACCAAATTCGATGCTTAATTTTGCGCCACCCTGTATAGTAGTTAATTTTAATTTTCGCAATGCAAGATCATTTCGGTTTCAGATCTTTATGAAATGACTTGAGTATAAATCAATAAAATCAGAGGAGAATTTTTTTCGGTGAAGTCCCGCCCTACTTTTTTTGGTAATGGAACCAA
This sequence comes from Tachina lurida, assembly GCA_944452675.1. Taxonomy (NCBI): domain Eukaryota; kingdom Metazoa; phylum Arthropoda; class Insecta; order Diptera; family Tachinidae; genus Tachina; species Tachina lurida. Next base: position 95,400,926 of record OX101754.1, on the reverse strand, counting down.
CCAAATGGAGCTATAATCTCTCAGAAAAAAAGAACTTTTAAAATTAGTCCACGCATACATACATATACAACTGGAATACAACTGGAATGAATGACGAATTTCACTCTGGCGTGTAGCGAATTATGACCGCCGGTATGAGTGTTAGTATTTTCATATACACAAATGTGTTTTATTTTTATCGACGAATATTTGCGGCCAAAAATTCGTCATTCTTCCCAATTGTGTTCCTGCCATATAAAAAAATAAAAAACAACCGAGTTGATCAGCTGTTAAATATACATATGTTGTCATGTTATCAACACAACGCGAGTTTTTGTAGAAAGGAAGAAGAAGAAACTTCCTCAACAATATATACAAGTAAAATATTTCCCCTTATTGCGAATGGCGTCGTGGACGTCGCATCAAGAAGACAGTAAAAATTGTCACTTGTCTACTCTTTATCTACAATACTTGGCATTTATTGAAAATCTCTTACTAATGTCTAATATTGGCCTGTACAAGACCATTTATAAGACCTTTCAAGACATGCGACATTTTTCAAACGCTTTACTACAGCGAAATATTCTAGAATAAATGCTAAACAACACTGTTGGCAATATTTTTTTGAGTTCTTTGTCTTGCCAACAGTGTTTTTAGCGTTTGTTTTAGAATATTTCGCTGTAGTAAAGCGTTTAAAAAATTTCGCATGTCTTGAAAGGTCTTATAAATAGTCTTGTGCAGGACTTTAATGTCTAAGGCTTTGTAAATTAATGGAGCATATTTATAGTAGTCAATTGTTGTCGACAAAGAGTAAACAAGTGCTAATTTTTACTGTCGTCTTGATGTGACGTAGACGACGCCATTCGCAACAAGGGGGATTATGCGTGCGTTAAATAAAATAGATAAATAATATTAATCCTCTGTTTTCACAACACGGACGATAAACTGGAATAGAAAATTTATATGAAAATAACAAATTTTTTTGAGTGATTTTCATACTAATTTTCTAGACATCTCGCCTGACTTAGAGTCTAAACACAATGTTTGCGGTGCGGTGCGATTTTTCGTTGCGGGAGAGAAAAATAAACATAATACAACGGAAGACGGCTACGGCAATACTTGTCATTGTTTGTTTAAATTTTTATTAATTTTTTTGTGGATACATTTTTATAAAATTTTCTAACAAATTTACTCTTTGTTTAATATTTTGCAATGGAGGCCCTATGCTCCTTATAGAAATGACGGGAACATATATACATATACAATATATATGTACATATATAATAATCTGTAATGGCAGTAACTAAGAACAAAAAACGATTAACATTTTATACATTGGCAGATATATTTGATATATTTTTAGACTTTTGTATTTTATGGCAAAGTTTTTGAACTTCAAAATCATTTTTTTGTTCACAATAATGTTGTGAACACCGCCAATTATTCAAAAACTATGGCAACATCAGAAAGAGAAAAAGAGTAAAAAATTGAGAGAATAAGAAAGTCCGCAGAGAAAATAAAATAGATTTTAATTTTATACCGTTCCGCACTGCGGTTTTTTCCTTCAAAATCGTATGAAAAACCGCAACGCAATAAATTATCGTTACATTGTGTTCAGACTCTTACTTGTGGTAAAAGTATAACACCCTGTCAGTATTAATTATTAATTATTTAAACACTGCGTTTACTCGCTTAAACTAGCAAGCAAAACCTACAAGGACTAATTTAACTAATTTAATCGCTCTTTGTCTTACAAAATCAATTGCTTAATCGATTAACGATTATTCGTTCGAATATCCAACTTAATTCACCTTCGCCAGTAGCGTTATCAACACAAGATAAGAAAATTGTAAAATATCAATATTTTTTCTCTATATTTTTAAATTTATTTATGTATATCTACATTTGGCTGCGTTTTATCGTGAATTTTTATTTCTTGTTTATTTACTTTTCGACACAACAAACAGTAGCTGTCAATTTAAGAAATTAAACGAGTTTTCTTTATTTATCTTGTAACATTGAATATTTTTGTGTCTTAATTTATCTGTTTTATTTTTATTTTTTCGTCTGGTTTAATTTTGAGATAAGAAAGTCAATCACAAGCAAACACAAACATAAAATATCATTAAAAAACATTATCTGTTTGAAAAAAAAAAAAAACCAAAAACATTAAGGTTCATAAATCGAAGGGATCCATCCATCTACGTTGGCATATGTACCTGTGTTGTTCATATTTGCTGTTAAAACCCATTTATTTGTTTTATGTTTAAAGAAAGGAAGATATTATTAGTACAAACATACATATAAATTCTTATTTTTGTCAAAATGTCAATAATGTCAAATGCATTATTGCATTTTTATCTCATTTAGTGGAAAATGCGATAAAAATTAGTAACCCATTGTTTATTCAAAACTTTTATTATTTCATACGATCACAATTCTTATTTGGTTTTTAATAAAAACAAATAATTAATTAAAAAAAAAAAATTAAAAAACATACATACATATGTATTGCCAAGTTCTTGTCATTATAAGTTTTATTTTATTCACAAATTCCGCATTATAATTACAAATGAATGTGTAAGTTTAAAAAGTAAGCTTATGGCCTGTTTCACAATAACGTAAGAAAACTTTCGACTTAAAATTTATATTGAAAACAAACACAAATTTTCATATATTATTGTTGTTTTCAATATAAATTTTCAGTCGAAAGTTTTCTTTCGTTATTGTGAAACAGGCCATTCGTTAAAAAAAATTAAATCCAATCGACTTAAAAATAGGCACTAAGAAGCTAAAAATATTTAATTATTACAGGGTGCTCCGCCATACTCAGCTATTTAAGCAGTAGTTAAATAATGCCATAACCAAACCAAAATTCAATTGGTTTCTATGGTAATGGCTATGGCGTTATGGTGACTCACCTTTAATCAAATACAGTGTTTGGTTCCAACAGCTGTTTTGTATGCTTATGGTTATGTCACGTCTAATTTAAGCTTAACGCTACACCTGCAGCTTATTGCCATTAATAAATAACTCCTTCTGCCAAAAAAAAAAACCGACTTCAATGCAAAGATCTGATAGAAGAAGATATGAAGTACGTGAAATATAAAATTAAATTTTAATGGGAGTACCTCCGCCCAATTTTTATATGCAAGATTGTGTGTTTTTCAGAGCTCAGGGTGCATATTAAGTCTTGTAAAAATTTGTCGAGTAGAACCATTTAAAATAAAATATTAAATTTTAATGGGCCTGACCCCGCCCATTTTATGAAATAGAAGGTTGTCTCAATTTTAGAACTCAAGGTGTGTGGTAAGTTTTGTAAAAATCGCTTAAGTAGAATAAAATACAATTATATGAAAAACTGTGGGTGTACGATCTGTAGATAATTTTTAGCAAAAAAGTCGAAAAAGCGAAAAAGATTCTATGTAAGAACCACGATACAGAAAAATAAGACTTTGTTTTTAGTAAAACGTTATAAATTCAACTAACGTTGCTTTATTAGTAATTTCTCATTTTATACAATTGAAGAGTTCTAAAACTGTAAGTATGTAAATAATTGTATATACATTGGAAAGAAGAAAACAGTTGAAAACAAAAATATGATAGGAATGTACAGTGTGGATCCAAATTGTGCGTAACAAACAAAATGTAAAATTAACTGGAATGTTGAATATTTAAAGCAAATTTAAGTACATAAAGCTAAGATGCTCCAACATTTCCCGGCGGCGTTGAAATGATTGAATTTCAAGGGTTAAGTAAAACAGCCAACTTGTGTACTGGTCTTCGAAATACGCCCTTTGCAGTTTGAACATCTGCCACTCTCACTTTTCCATCCTTGCCGGGATATGTATTAATAATTCGACCAAGAACCCACTTCATAGGCGGTGTATTATCTTCATGTATAATTACAAGGGTATTCGGTTCTACATTCGGCTTTGGTTCAGACCAGCGACTTTTCTGTATTAGTTCGTTAAGGTAATCAGTTGACCACCGTTTCCAAAACTGTTGTTGTGCTGCAACAATCCGCTTCCATCGTTGAAGATTACTTATATCATGGCACTCAATTGTTGGTTCAGGCAACGAATTTAAAGGACCACCAATCAAAAAATGTCCAGGCGTCAATGCTTCTAGGTCATTGGGATCACTTGATTGAGATGTAATCGGTCGAGAATTCATGATTGCTTCAATTTGAATTAAAGTTGTCGCAAGTTCTTCGTAAGTCATTCTTGCACTGGATAACGTACGATACAGATGACCTTTAGCACTCTTCACCGCCGCTTCCCATATACCTCCAAAATGTGGGGCTCTGGGAGGAATAAAGTTAAAATTAATAAAATTTTTAAAACAAAAATTATGTATATCATTTTTAAACGAAGGATCCATAAACATTTGTTTAAGATGAAGCAACTGAGCGTTGGCTCCAATAAAATTAGTGGCGTTATCGCAGTATATATTCGATGGCAAACCACGCCGCCCAATCAAACGCTTTAAAGCGGCTATAAACGCCTCAGATGAAAGGTCGGATACCGCCTCGATGTGGACCGCTTTAGTAACAAAGCAAACGAATATTGCAACATAACATTTATAAGGCTGTTTTCCTCTTATTTTGAGATACGTATATATAGGACCGCAAAAATCAACTCCACACCTTTCAAATGGTCGTGCAGGAGTAACACGTTCAAATGGTAATTCGCCCATTACTTGTTGCAATAGCTTTGGTCTATAGCGTATACAGCTGATCTATCTAGCACCAATAATCCAGAAATTTTGACGAACGAAAGCTAAAAGAGCCTTAGGACCTGCATGGTAGTTTTTAATGTGTATATCACGTACTAAAATGTTTACAAAGTGGCAATTATTCGGTAGCAAAAACGGGTGTTTGCGGTCATCAGGAATATTTGCTTGTTGTAATCGACCTCCGACTCGAATCAATTGAAAACCATTCACATTTTGCAAAAAAAGGCCTAATGTTTTAAAAGAACTCTTTAATGGTTGATTTTTGTTCAGCATGGTGATTTCGTCAATAAAACTATTTTGTTGAATTATCCAGACAACACAAATTAATGCGCGACGGAGTTCGTCTGAAAGTAAAGTATCGCTTTGACTTTTGTATCGTAATCTAAATAGCCAACATATGACACGCAGTATTTTAGTAAATGAACTGGTGCGATTTATAAATTTTAATATTTGATTCTGTGTTGTCTGACATTTAAACGATGATTTGCGTATAGTTGCGTCGACGACATCATGGTGTAAAGGCAATGAAGTTTGCGGCCATTTATCAGATGGCTCTAAAAGAAATGATGGACCAGTGTACCAATTTGATGTTGACAACTCAGATAATGAGCAGCCACGGGACAAAATGTCCGCTGGATTGCTTGATGTTGGCACATGTCGCCAAGTGCAATTTGATGTGTTTTCTTGAATATCAGATACTCGATTACTGACAAAAGTGACAAGTGACGACGAATGTTTTTTGAGCCACATTAAGACTACCGTGGAATCTGACCATAGAAATGTATCAGTATTGAATTGTTCAAAAATTGGTGAAATTTTAGTATATAGTTTCGAAAGAATGTGCGCAGCGCATAATTCTAATTGCGGAATTGTTCTTTGTCTAGTAGGTGCAACGCGACACTTCGATGCTATCAAATGGACCGATACTTGACCGTTGTTATTTATAGAGCGAGCATACAAGCAGCATCCGTATGCACGTAGAGATGCGTCGCAAAAGCCATGCAATTGAACCAATGTTTGATTTGGTACTATGTGTCTCGATACTTTTAGTAAATGCAGGTTCTCAAGGTCTTTTATAAATTTTAAAAACGACTCTTTTACTTTTGTTGTGACTTCGGTGTCCCAATCAATTTTTGCAATCCACAAATCTTGCAATAAGACTCTTGGTTGGATGACAATAGGGTAAATCAAACCCATTGGATCAAATATAGATGAGATCAAAGACAAAATTGCGCGTTTCGTAATGACAGCATATTGCTTTTTGGGTTGAAACGAAAAAATAAACTGGTCCGTAGTTGGACTCCACAGTATACCAAGCGCGCTTGTGATATCTTGGTCATTCGATTTTATTTCCTTAACTTGATTATTGTTGGAATGTAACAGAGCATTATTGGATTGGAATTTTGTTAATTCGAACCCACCTTGTTTTAATAACGATGTGGTTTCTTCTTTGATTTTGCGAAGTGAATTGATATCGTTCGCGCCAGTCAATAGATCGTCAACATAAAATTGTGTTTTTATAATTTTAGAACCTACTTTGTAAATATGTTGATATTTATCCGCAAGAAAGTGTAAACTGCGAATTGCCAAATATGGCGAAGCAGACATTCCGTAGGTTACTGTATTTAATTGATATGTGGCAAGTGGCTGATTCTCGTCGTATCTCCACAATATTTGTTGAAAAACACGATGAGATGGATGCATAAGTACCATTCTATACATTTTAGATATATCAGCCGTTAATGCGTATTTCCAGAGACGAAAACGAATGAGCAACAAAAATAAATCATCCTGAACGGTAGGACCAACGCATAAAATATCGTTTAAAGATTTCGCCGATGACGTTTTTGATGACGCATCAAACACCACACGCAACTTAGTACTGACACTGGATGGTTTTAATACGTATTGATGTGGTAAATAGTAATGGGAATTTTCAAAGTTTGGTTCTACTTGTGTCATATGTCCGAGTTCTTCATATTCTTTCATAAATAGCGAATATTGTTGTTTTATCTTAAAGTCACGAGATAGACGTTTTTCTAGAGAATGAAATCTTTTTAGAGCTGTGTTGTATGACAAGCCTAACGTTGAAGGGTCATTCTTGAATGGCAACATTACTTGGAGTCTCCCATCACTTAAAACTTCAACATTTTTAACGAAATTGATTTCACAAGCGCGATGTTCCATATTATAATTTGTTTCAGCGACCGATACTTTTTCCATTGACCACAAGACTTCTAATTGTTTATTCAAGTTGTCATCACTGTTTGTTATAACTGTTGTATATAATTGGTTTCGAGATACATTATTTGACGTTTTATAACTGCCTGACACTACGTATCCGAGGCAAGTTTCTTGTAAAGTGGGTAAGCCCATTCCAAGCCTTATCTTATGGGTACCAAGAATTTCGAAAAAGGCATCGGCACCTATTAACATGTCAATTGGTTGAGATTCGTTGAACCGTTCGTCGGCTAAATCTATATTTGCGGGCAAGTTCCAATTTTTGATATCCAAATTTATGTCTGGCTGATATCCAGAAACACGAGGTGTAATATAAAGGTTCATTGGATATTCTTCGCTATTGTATCGAGATCGTATTACTGTGTTGGTTTCAAATTTAATTTTTGTTGACGTAGATCCAACACCGGTTATATTTACTGATGTTTTAGTTTTCGGCAAATTCAAAAGTTTTGCAAAATTTTCAGTTACGAGATTTACTTGAGAGCACGAGTCCAAAAGAGTACGACATAATGTGAACTTACCAAGAGCATCACGTACCAGAATGACCGCTGTGGCCAAAATAACTCCATCAAATGACTTGCCCATATGCACGTTGACGACTGCAGACGATGAATGCTCCCCAGGCGATGACCGAAAAACCGGCGGCGATAAATCACAATTTTGAGGTGCGGTAGGTGTTCGATGTAGCATTGTGTGATGAAGCTTGTTACAATTTTTGCATTTGTTAGTAGATTTGCATTTGGAGACCACATGACCTTCAGAGAGACAATTGATGCACAAGCCCAATTTCTTCACTGTAGCAAAACGATTTTCGCTATTCATAGCTTGAAATTTGGAACAACCAGTCAGCCAATGATCTAAACATTTGCATAAAGAACACGATCTTTGTTGAGTATGAAACGAACGATAATTTTGTTGACGTTGTGTGTGGCGTTTTTGACCAACTGGTTTGGATGATGGTAAATTCTGTGAAGATTCCAAAAATTGGCATCTACGTTCTAAAAACTTACAAAATTGATCCCATGAAGGTAATTCGGCATAGTCTAAGTTTTCTCTCCACTTACACTGTGTATCGTTGTCTGTTTTTTCGTTTATTATGTGGATAATTAATGCATTGCATATATTCTCAAAACTTCCTAGAGTTTTCAGTGAACTGTAAATAGCGGATGCACTATCCACTAAACTTCGTAATTGCATCCCAGATGACGTATTTATGTTATGCAATTCATATAGGTTTTGAATATGCTCTATAAATATTAAAGTTTTATTGTCGTAACGCTCCTTGAGTCGTCTTATTGCGTGTTCATAGTTTTCTGATGTTATTTGAAACGCACGAACGGTATCTAACGCTTGTCCTGACAAGCAATGTAAGAGGTGATTAAATTTCTCAATGTTTGTTAGCGATGAGTCATTATGTACTAGTTGTTTAAACGAAGATATAAAGTTTTTGTATGCTGAATATTTGCCGTCGAATTTCGGCAATTCTAAGCTTGGCAACTTACTATGTGTTGTAATAGGAACAGCAATTGAGTTGTCTAAACTTTGACGTTTATAATTATCGCCTAAGAATTCAATTATTTTTGATTTTGTTGTGATGCACAAATCTTCAATGTCAGCTCGTGATGTGTCTTTTGGATTAAGCTCTTCTATGTTTGTTTGTATGGAAAGCAGCTGCTTGAAATAAGCCTCTACTAAAGACAAGCGACATTCTAGTTCAGCAAGAGACATTGAAGATGAAATAAGGGTTTTTATCCTTGTTACGTTTGCCTTTGACGTTTGCCGTTGTTTTGTAAGAGTTTCTAAATCAGCCATATTACGAGAATAGATCTAACACCAAGTAACGCTTATTAGACAAGTTTGGTTTATTAGTATGTGTTTAATACGTAAGTACAACAGTTTTAGAGTCGTTATGCGTTGTCACAACTCTCTTAATCTTGTTTTAAATAAATATGTATTTAATATGTATTCATGTGCATTTGCCAACTGATATACATATATTTATGTATGTGTATGTATGTACATATATTTATATCCACGATGTATATGTACGTATGTAAATATGCACAAATTACTAGCCACAACTATTAATAATTATGTACTTTAACTTAAGAACTTATTGAAGGCAATCCTATTGTCAAAAAAAATTTTCCAAACGTATTAAGGTGCATATGTGTATGCCTTATTGTATTTGTTCCACAACTCGTGCCCCACGTTGGGCGCCAAAAAATGTACGATCTGTAGATAATTTTTAGCAAAAAAGTCGAAAAAGCGAAAAAGATTCTATGTAAGAACCACGATACAGAAAAATAAGACTTTGTTTTTAGTAAAACGTTATAAATTCAACTAACGTTGCTTTATTAGTAATTTCTCATTTTATACAATTGAAGAGTTCTAAAACTGTAAGTATGTAAATAATTGTATATACATTGGAAAGAAGAAAACAGTTGAAAACAAAAATATGATAGGAATGTACAGTGTGGATCCAAATTGTGCGTAACAAACAAAATGTAAAATTAACTGGAATGTTGAATATTTAAAGCAAATTTAAGTACATAAAGCTAAGATGCTCCAACAGTGGGCGTTTCTCGCCCTTTTTTCACAATGGGACCAATTGGAAGCTATACCCTCTCAAACAAAAAAATAATTTTTACAATAGGTCTAAAATGTACCGAGTTATGAAGTAACACTACCCAAAAAAAAAAAATAGAGACGAATTGTTAACCTCCTGCTCTTTTAGAAGTCGGTTAAAAAGGAACGATTCTTTGAAATTTTTACATTTCACTCCAGAAATGTTGAAAATTTCGGTCACAGTTCGCAAACCAGAACAATTTTTGGGAACTGTGAAACTGGTGCAAAAGTTTGGTGGAATAGTTATAGCGCATAGTGTTGAAGAAAATCCAGATTTGTCCATTTCTCCGGTATTCATAAATGATTGTTAGAGTAAATATTGGCTTAATGTAGGAATGTAGTGTGAGAAAATGAATGCTTCAACTTTAAAAATTGTTTACCTATGCCGGTCCTAAGACTTTCAAAGTTTAGTAAGCACAAGAACTCATGTCTACCGACCTTCAACAACGTCGTATAGACTCCCCCATCCTTAAAATATGACTGGACCCTACTTTTTCGAAAATGAGGCTGGAGCAACTGTACCGTCGAATGAGTTGCACTTTCGAATGATGATTAATTATTTTGTATGGCCAGAATTGAAAGATATTGATGTAGTCTATGTTTATCTTCAACAATATGACGCTACGTGTCACACACACGATGCCATCGAACTTTTGATTGAAAAGTTTTCCAACCGTATGATTTCTCGAATTTGCCACCGAGATCTTCTGATTTAAAAACGTAAGAACTTTTTCTTTCTAGCTACGTAAATGATATGTTCTATGCCAATTAGAGATGAGCAATAATGTGTTCTGTTATTTTGATAAAATTTAATAAGAAGAGCAGCAGTGAAATTAAACAGTGATTGTGATCATAGTTTGCTCTAAAACTAGGCTGCCCAAAGAAGCACCAGAGTCCCGAACATCAATCGGCTTCTTATACAAATGAATACACATACGCGAATACATTTCTCTCGTGTGTCTCTCGGTGGGCAGCTCTGTTTTAAAATTATTTGGTATTTAAACAAATACTAATAAGAAGAGCGAAACTTGTTAATGACTGTAGGACAGCACTTAACGTGCTTATGGATAAAAATAGTGTCAGACTATGTTGGGTTCCTGGCCACATTAGTGTTGAGAGAAATGAAATTGCCGATGGCAAGAATAGGAAATGTGCGACAGATCGGTGAAATTGCCGATAGGTCATTACTATAGGAAACTCAGTAAGTGAGTAGAAAGCAGGACCAACAGTTCATGCCGAAGTAGGGAGGACTATAGATTCTCGATGGTTATGTGGTCAAAACTTGACTCAGGAAGATCTAAACTGCTACTGGATATGAATAGAAGGCGACGCGAATCGTGATAGGCGCGTTGACGAGTCACTGCTTGGTTAGAGCAAGAACCAGTATTTGGGAAACTGGCACTCCAGATTTTTGTAGGATGTGCGGGGATGAAGAGGTACCAGCAATCATTGGGAATTCGGTGGCTCAATAACGGATAATAGGGTCACTTCTACAAATATGGGGTAAATATTATTGTTTTAATTGTTAATATAAGGGAATCACAATGGACCCCTCCGAGTGGAGGTGCGGTATAGTACCAGACTTTCTAACCTAATAAAAGCGACAAGAACAAACAATTAGCAATCAACCCCATCCAAATAATGAGAATTGTCATATAAGAAGGCAGAGAGACAATAAAAATACAAATACAAAAATGTTAGAGCTGTACATAGTTGCCAGAAAATATGATTTGACGATTTTTGCTAAAAAAAAGCTGAAGATATAAAAAAATTAATGTGGTAGCTTTATTTTTTGTAACTTTAGCATACAGAAACATTCACAGTTTGTATGAAAGAACTATATTTCCAAAACCTGTTATTTGAGTCACAGTTGTGATTAGTGATTTTGCTATCGCTGTGAAAAAGTAACAAGTTTCGAAATATGGCTCATCTCGAATGCCAAAGGCCTGACCATATCCCGCAATCCTGAAGTAAACTGAATATATAAACTGGATATTATTTGCTTAATAGTTTTTTACATGGTCTCATGAATGCATTAACCACAACTTGCGCCGAGCCAAATCCGAACATAATGTGCGAGCAAAGAGAGTGAGATTTTATATAACTACCCTGCAGGAAATGGAACTGACACAAGACTAGTCAAGTGATCGGTCATCAAGTGATAGGAACCGGTTCGAGTTCTAACACTTAGAATGAAGCGGACTAGTGACTTTTAGATGGGGATGACCTAGGATGGGGTTAATTGATACTTTGTATGCATCTGGTGACTTGTCACTGAACTACATATATCATAGGGACCTTATTGGTGTAGAATAATATAAAATATTTAAGAATGTCATACCGACACTTAACTGTAATAATGAAATAATTTTTTTTTATTGTTACAAATGTAATTAAATGTTATTTTTAAGCAGATACTTTTGGGGACTCGAACTCACAACTTCTTGCCTGACAAGGCTGCACACTACCCATACGATCACAAGGGCTTTCATATTTCAAAATGATAAACATCAGTTAAGCTAAGGTTTATATCTAAGTATAGTTACGGGACTTGTTACAGACTGGATTGAATGTATGATTGGAGGGAACAATTAACATTACATCTATAGTATTTGGTAGGTCCTGTATACAACCATATCGAAGTTGTTCAGTGCCGACCAAATCCCAGTTAAATTGACAAATGGTGAATATATAAACGTTTACAGGATATCTATTTTTTCACCATACACTCCTTACTTTTGGTAACACCACCCAAGTCAAGTCTCAAGTCATAGGACGAATACATTTGGATAAATTGTAACCAAATTTTTTGCAGGGTAACAAGACAGTATATTAACAATTTTATTTTATTATTTCAATAGTAGTTATTAAAAATAATAAGATAAAACAACAACAATAGCTTTTCAAACGAATCACAACCAAAGCATTCATTTACAGTATAATTAACAATTCAAATTGGTTAGATCAACCTTCGTTAATTTATTGAGGTAACTTTAATCATTTATGCATGTCTGCAGATAACACATATAAAAGTGTTTTATTTAACTAAATCTAAATTAAACTTAACCTTTTATTTAACTTTTTTCAGAAGTCGGTTCATTTTTTTAAAACTTCATTCTTTTTTAAATAAAAAATTTTTTCGTCCTCTTCATTTAATAAAAAGCTAATGGTATTGTGAAACAACAATCCTCTTTTAATCTTTCAATAAATATAAAATTATATTAAATATTTTTCTTTCAAGTGACAGTGTTAATATTTCTTTTTTTTTAATTCGCTGCCTTGTTGTATTATTTCGTTTGAGCTAAAAATGATTACATTTTAATTATTGTTCAATTGTTATTGCGATAAGATATCAAACCAATAACTTTGTACAGGGGAGTATGCGTGAGTGTGAGGGAACATGATTATTTCATGGATTTGTCAAATACTTGAGCTAGAAATTATTAGTTGTGAGGAAATTTAATACTAATTAAAGTGTTTTTTTAAAGTTTATAACTCGTAGTAAACAAAATTCGTAATAAATAAATGTTAGTGTTCTTTTCTTTTTTCTTTTTTTAAATCAATAAATAATCTTTTTAAAAGTGGTTTCATTATTAAAAAGTTAATCAAAATTAAATTTTTAATCAATAAGCTACCATTATTTCGTCTCAAGATTTTTGATTAGCTTAAATACTTTTGATACTTGAAGTAATAAAATAAAATAGATAATTTTTTAATCAATTTTATTAAAAACCTCTATAAAAAAAATATAATCTTATCATTGCTTACTACTGGTGGTTAATTAAAAAATGTGACTACAAATAATAGAATATTGAATAAAAATTAAATACGAAATAATCTTTGCTGGCGAGAAAGGAGAAATGAATTGGAATAAATTAAGTTTTATCTTTTAATTTATTAATTTAGGGGCCCACTTACAATTCCTTGTACAAGAATTATTATCGAATATAGATTAGATATTAATAACAAATTTGGCGTCTCAGAGATAATACGAGTAGCACGTAATTATTTAGCAATAATATGCTAACCACATGAGCCGTTTATTGGAAAAGTGACATAAGTCATTTCATTAAAAGCATTTAGGTCCCTTTGGCTGAGTGGTAGCGATGCTAGCCTCGCAGTCCAGAGGTCGTGGGTTCGATTCCCGCCACAGACCCTGGGTGTTTTCCGCAGAAAAGCTAATCGCTTCTCTGGTTGTGTTTGTTAAAAAAAAAGTTAACGTGAACTTTAACTGATAGTTCTTCATACAAAACTTGCCGTTAAAGTCCCTGTTAGCTTTTAATTATACATTGTGAAAAAAGGGCCGTTAGTCAGCCGCTAAATTTAACAAGCCTTTAAGACATCTGTTTTATTTGAAGTTAAATAATTATAGTAGATATACATATGTATGTATTTTTAATAAAAAATTATATATTTTGCCTTTACAACTTTAGCTCAGCAAAGTGCTTATAAATTAAATAACCCAAGCAATTGGCTTTATTTATGGAAGAAAACTTAACTTAACTTATGCCCTAATTCAGTAAGAAGAATTAGGACGTTTTTGTTTGAAAATGCTTCTGACTTCTTGTCTTTGAAGTCACTAAATTATTTTCTTCAAAAATGGTTGTTGTCTTTGACAATGAAAAATATAAATATTATTGCCATGTTTTTAAAACATAAAAATTCAATTAAATTATTATACAATAGTTTGAAAAATATATAAAAAAATATGTGTTGGATATAATGTTTAGAACAAAATCATAAAGCAAAGACAATAAATAATAATAAGAACAACAATAGCCGTCTACTGCCGATCATCTCTAAATGAGATGGCAGAGCAGTTTGATATTGCGATCATCTGGATCCCGAAGCATAGAGGCTTTCAGGAGAATTCTAGGGCTGATGAGCTTGCTAGAATTGGGACAACCTTACAGGTTCCCCCGGACTTGGAATATGTGGGCTTACCCCTACTCTCTTGCAAACTCAGACTTAGTTAGGCGTAAGACAGATGATGAAATAAATAGAAGGTGGGTCACAAGAAATGATTGCGTAATCACAAGGCAGTTAAGCACTCATCTAAATAGGAAAAATTCGGCTTCTTTAATCTCGAAGAATAGGAAACAAATCTCGATTCTAGTGTCCGTGCTAACAGGACACTGTTTCATAGTTAGGTATGCACAAAGTTTAAAGGTTGAACACAATGATTTTTGCCGCAGCTGCCAGGATATTGATGAAGAGGAAAGTGTAGAACATTTTTCCTATCACTGTGCTGAACTTGCAAGAGAGAGGTTTGGCCACAATGGGTGCTCTTGACTTCAGGGAAATTTCTGACGTTGCTAGTTTTGAGCTACAACGTATTAGTAGCTTTATATTGATCTCTGGTTGGTTCGACGGTGAGGACTCTGCATAGGCAGAGTCTGCGTGGTATTGACAATGGTCTGAAACGGTCTAAGTGAGTCCGGGTTTTCTGACTAGCACCCCTAACTAGCCTAACCTTACCCTATGGTCATATTATCTCGGTTTTTCTAAATACTCGTAGTATCCAAATTTTAAAGGGAATATTAAAATATTATTTAGTTAACTTAACGTCAATATTGTGAGAAAAAAATTAAATAAAAACATTGGTTGTTCTATTTTAAGCAATGCTATTCAAATAAAAACTTAAGTAAAAAAATAACATATTAACCCCCATATTCATAAAAAAATAAAATTAATTTGAAATTTGTTTTAGGAAAATTTTGTATGAAAAATTTGAAATAAAATACATTTCAAATTCGTTTCAAATTTTATGAATATGGGGGTAAGTTTTTTGTCTTACTGATGCTGTGTTTCTCAAATTGATAACAAATTTTAACTCGAAAAGTTCTCACATTCGTTAAACTGGCTTCACACTAGGCAAGTTTGGTTGGTTAACTTTTTATGGTTATGGGAGAGAGAGAGAGAGGAGCACATAATGAAGATAGGAGCCATTACATATTCCGCTCTCGCTTAGTGCAAAACCGAACTTACAGAAACGGGGCATAGATTCGAGTTAAGCGGTTAAACCTAAAACCATTTATTTTGATAGTATGTAATTAAATTATGTAACTTCTATGGAAGTCAAACTTATGAACAGAATTATACATTAAAAGCAAAAAAAAAAAAAACAATCTAACCGATTAACTTTGATTTTTAAAGGGGCTCTGCAGTAAAATTTCCTGCAACCAAAGTCATAGATAACAATGATTGAGGAGCAGCTCTGCGTCAGTAAATCCGTCATATATATACATATGTGAATTGATATTTTTATATTGTTTATTTTTGTTTGTATTTGTATCATAATTATTGTAAAAACTTCTTTTATCTGTACTTATTTTAATATTATGTACTTGTAATAGTGAATGCATTAATTAACTGCTAAATGGCAGATAAGCATGTGTAAATGAAGTAGGTGCTAATGGGTATTTGGGAAGGTTTTGCTGTCACTTAGCAATAATAGAAATATTTACGGTCACATAAAAAAATATGTTATATAGTAGTTAGCAGCGTTAATAACACTGCAGTGAAAAGAAAATGCCTGCACACAGAAAAATTTCCTGGATTAATTTAACCAAATTCAGCTGTCAGATTTATATTTAGATTTTATTGTTGATTCGCTATTATCCAAATAATGTAATAAATCTGAAATTTTTATTTTGGTTGAATTATCATGGGTTATAACGTTTGCAAAATGCTTTTGCATTTGAAGTTTGGTTTTATCTTAAACGTTTTGTTTTAAAAACATTATGTTTGTAAGTTCTAATATATGAAATTAAAAAATAAATAAAAAGTGTGCAGTTCTCTTCAAAGTAGACAGTTTCTTTACTCAACACTGCTATTAAGAGCTTTTAAGCACACAATGTTAAACAATTCAGTGCTGAAATACCACGATGTTAACTTCTTTGTTATTTATACAATATGTACTCGACTGACTGAACTCTGACGGACTCTCGTTTAGCAGATGCATCGTACTTTTTATACTCAACATGAACCTTCTAGCAAAATCTTAGAAATATTCAGAAAACCTTTCGACACTACTCTTATCTGGGTTCCAGCATACAGTAACCTTATCGGCAATGAGCAAGCGAATGAACTAGACAGGGCTATATTATTTATGGAGGCCTGTAATGCATTTGGCAACATTAAAAATTTTATCATCAAACACTTTGTTCACAAAGCAGACGATAAATGAAATAGCCTGAGTTGCCAAAGAATTGTGACCATGCTTGCAAGATAAACCCTCACAAGAAAAAGTAAGCAAAAATAGGAATAGCATCTCGCGGTTGGTTGCGTTAGTGGTGAGCCACTTGACCATTGGCTTGGTATATTTTTTAATTCATTGCGACATGATGATGCCACGAACAGGATAAATAAGACACAGTTTTCAAAAGTTTTTGAAATACCCGAAAAAGAAAATTTCGTAAGTTTATAGTAAGACTCTTAATAAGTTTTTGAGATTCACATACACAGAGAAAACAGTGACTACTAAATACCTCATAAAATAGAACAAAATTAATAAGAAATCGCTATGTTTTTTTTTCAATAAGGAAATCTTATTAATTTCATAGGGAAAACCTTTTTGAAAAAATCAAGAAGAAATCTTGTAGTTTTTATTAGGTTATCTTATTGATTTTTTCAATAAAAAAAATAAAAAAAATGCGTCTTTATTCTCTGTACTTATGTATTTTCATTTAAATTCTAAACCATATACATATGTATGTATGTTGTATGTTGTAGTTGTTATTTATTTATACATACATACAAACACATTATGTTATATTCTTAAATAATTTATTCACCAAGTATTGAACCAGCAAACTTCTACCTGATAGACAAGCACTCTACCCAATATGCTAACAAGCAGCCTAAATAACCATTGAAATTATTGTGCAAACATTCTTATACAAAAATGAAAAACATCATGAAAGAAAGTGCCTCTATGTCTATTTATAGAAACGAAATAACAAGACACCTCATAAAATCAAAAAGATTTCCTTATTAAAACAATCAATAAGATGCTTTACACATACTCATAAAGGAACCTACTAAAATCAAGAAGAAAACCTTATTGAAAAAATCAATAAGGCAACCTTATAAAATCAAGAAGAAAACCTTTTTAAAAAATTAAGAAGGCAACCTAATAAAATCAATAAGAAATCCCTATTGTTTACAATTTATAAGAAAACCTAATACAATCAAGAAGTTTTTCTCTATGGATTGTTTTTATTGTAAAGGAAATTGAGTAAAAAAAGTTGTGAATAATAAGATTTCTTCTTGATTTTATGTGGTTTTCTTCTTGATAAAATTAATAAGATTTACCACTTAAAAACAATAAAGAATCTCAATGAAAAAATCTTCGCTTCTTTCTGCTGGGATACCCCTTAGCCTAAAAACGGTTCATAGAGAACATCTCGTTGATTCTATGAGGCAGTTTTTTCTCTGTGTATGTATACAAACGTAATAAATTTTAAAGTATCAAACAAAAGTTTTTATAAAATAAACTTATTTATGCGATTTTTTTGTTAAAATTTTCAACTTATTAGACACATACAAACAAGTAATATGAATAATTTTGTAATATCAATTAAAACATTAATTACATTTTCACCTATAAACAATTTAATAATATCAATTAAGTTTTTTCACTGAAATTAATGAATACAATTAAAAGTTTGGTTAAATCAATTAAATTCTTAATTGAAAGCATTAATTGGTGAATAGTTTTTCTGTGTAGAAATGTTGTGAAAAATTAAAAACGAATGAAAAAATTTAAAATAAAAACTTTGGGATTGAAGTCTACTGATGAGTTCCTTAAGCTTAAGAGACATAATTTTAGAATTTAATTTTTTGCCAAAAACTATTATTTTCGATCGTAAATAATGGATTTTCGCCAAAAACCGAGGTCAAAAATATGTGTCAGTTAAGCTTTTTTGGCGCTTATGACTCG
Source organism: Tachina lurida (assembly GCA_944452675.1). NCBI lineage: Eukaryota > Metazoa > Arthropoda > Insecta > Diptera > Tachinidae > Tachina > Tachina lurida. The sequence continues at coordinate 95,382,397 of OX101754.1, read as the reverse complement.
ATATAATTAATGCTTATCCAAACAAAAAAAAAAAATTTAAATATCAATTCATATTTTAAATAATGTCAAATACGTATACATCGGTATTTTACATATTATTTTTATTTAAAATTTTTATTCACAATTTAACGAATATTCTTAATATAGAAATGTCGTAACTCTATTTGAAAACAGAAAATACAAAATTCCTACGTTAAGCAATCTTCTACTTTAACAATCGTTTATGTATACGGACACTGCCATGTATCAAATTCAAGTTTTCTAAATCAAATTCAAAGTTCCCCAACTAAAATTCAGTACTTTACAAAATTTTGCAAAACAACTTTGTCATTTTGCAACTCAAGATTAGAGTTTTTAATTTTTTTTTTAGTTTTAGACAATTTGTATTTTAGTACAGTAAACGGCAACGCTGATATATTAGCTCTGTTGCTTTACTTTTTGGTTAAAGTTTGTTAAAACGAGAGCAAACTATAATTTCTCTTAATAATATACAAAAATTCACACGCTTTTCGTGCAAATTGTGATCCTTCAGGGTCCCAATGTAGGTTAAAGAAACACACCTATTATAAGTTAAATAAATTTTTTTCAGTGTACTCAATATGGCTACACCAGCAGCTCGTGTGCCAGAGACATTATTAACCTTTTATAGGTGACATTATTAGAAGTTTATCATTATCCTGGTGCTAAACAATGCGAGTGTCATTCGTGTAAGTACATAAATAGCGATGGGAGCATGTGGTGAATGAAGTTCCTCTAGAAGTATATACATACACATGTACATACTTATTTATATGCAAGTACAGTGGGTAAAAACACCTGCTTTCAGATAACAACTGTGCACACATAAGAGCGTGTAAATAATTCTGCACTAAAACATGCAGTTGTTGAGCATTTAACTTAACATTGATTAACGCTAAAATTTGTATTTGTATTTCGGTTATAGTTATTATTAACGTTTTTGTTGTGTTTTACACACTATTTAACTGCATTTGTAAGATAAAGCCATTTTAGTTATTGCTGTTGTATTATCATTATTACTTTTTTTTTATTTTTCATGTATTGATTTCATGTTAAGAGATTTACATTTTTTTTATTTAAAAATCTTGCTCCCCTCTTAACAATATTAACATCATCAATCATTGGCAACAATCATTGTATTCAAATGATAATACTGGAAATAAAATGTAATCCCCATTTATTTTAATACCCTATATAAGGTATTAAACAACAACTATGCCACTTGCCATGATCAGATATGATCAACCATGAGCGAGCGCAAACATTTAAGAAAATCTTTTTTTGGTTGTGTGATTCTTGCGGTTAAGGTGTGTCTGTCTGTCGCAGGCTGTTTTCTCGAAAACCGTAAGACCTGCGCACAACTACAACAAAAAATATGTGACAATTAAAAATTGATTGGGTGTTCTAAAGCGAGCTACGAAAAATTTTGACAATTGAAATTGAAATTTTCATACTTAAGGCCATTATTACAACTTAAAGCTAGTTAAAAGTAGGATTTTGTCGGACGTATAAAACGCTATTCATTATTATAATTTTAATTTAACTTACCAGGAAGGATACATTTGCCTTTAACTCAGCGCTCACTTTACACAGCGAAAAAACTGCCTCATAGAATCAAGAAGATTTTCTCTATGAACCGTTTTTAGGCTAAGGGATATCCCAGCAGAAAGAAGCTAAGATTTTTTCATAGAAATTCCTTATTGTTTTTATGTGGTACATCTTCTTAATTTTATCAAGAAGAAAACCACATAAAATCAAGAAGAAATCTTATTATTCAGAACTTTTTTTACTCAATTTCCGTTATTTTTGGCACCAAAAAAACAATCCATAGAGAAAAACTTCTTGATTCTATTAGGTTTTCTTATAAATTGTAAATTATAGGGATTTCTTATTGATTTTATTAGGTTGCCTTATTTATTTTTATAAAAAAGTTTTCTTCTTGATTATATTAGGCTATCTTATTGATTTTTTTAATACTGTTTTCTTCTTGATTTTATTAGGTTACTATATGATTATGTGTAAGGCATCTTATTGATTTTTTTTCATAAGGAAATCTTCTTCTGCAAATAGACATTCAGGCTGCTTGTTAGCATATTGCCTATCAGGTAGAAGTTTGCTGGTTCAATACTTGGTGAGTAAGTTAGTTAAGAATATAACGTGTGTATGTATGTATGTATAAAAATAATAGCATCTACAATATCCCACTTGGGCAAATCGTCACAGACGACATTGTCTTCGACGATTAATGTACAACATGTCGCCTGTTCATTAGGTTTTCTAATCGAAAATTTAAAGGAAATCGTCGTTCATGACTATCTGAGGAACAATATGTATTGTTTTGTCTTCAATAAAACTTTGTTTAGGACAATCTGAGTGACAATATCCATCGTTTTGTTTTCAATAAAGCCGTGTTGACGACAATCTGAGCGACAGTATCATACGTTTTGTCTTCAATAAGACTTTATTGAGGACAATCTGAGCGACAGTGTCATATAAGTTTTGTCTGTCTTCAATAAAGCAGTGTTACGACAATCTGAGCGACATTGTCGCCCATCTCGTCTTGTGTGACCTAGGCGCCATTTGTATGAAAATTTCGTCGACGATTTGTATGGGGCTGTCCTTAATATGTCTTCTACGCCTTACCATTGTCTTGTACCCGTCGTTAAAGATGTCTTAAAGACGTGGCTAACTGGGCTACTACATACATACATACATATGTATATGGTATAGAGTTTAAAAGAAAATACATAAGTACAGAAAATTAAGACGCATTTTTTTTATTTTTTATAAGGTCGCCTAATAAAAACAAGAAGAAAACCTTATTGAAAAAATCAATAAAATAACCTAATAGAAACTACAAGATTTCTTCTTGATTTTTTTCAAAAAGGTTTTCTCTATGAAATTAATAAGATTTCCTTATTGAAAAAAAAACCATAGAGATTTCTTATTAATTTTGTTCTATTTTATGAGGTATTTATTAGGCATTGTTTTCTCTGTGTAGGTTAAGCTAAAATTGTATTGATGATTGTACTGATCCTACTTTTAACTAACTTTAAGTTGTAAAAATGCACTAAGTATTTTTATGTAGACTATAATAATTAACACTAAAATTTTAAAAACCAAAATTAAAGGCTATCCTACAATTTAATGTAATCTTGATAACTTGAGGTATCTTGAAAACCGTAAGAAGCAAACTCTTGAAATTTTCAAAAACGCTAAAGTTAAAATTCCAAAATTAAAAAAACGTCGAAAAGAAAAGAGCAAAAAACTAAAAAAAAAACTTAAAAAGCGGTAAAACTAAAATAAATTGCCATAAACAGAAAAAATCGCCCAAAATGAAAAAGAACGCCAAAATTGAAAAAAGCGACTAAATGAAATATATCAACAAAAACAAAAATAAATCGCTAAAATGCAAAAAAGAATTACCGAGAGGAAAATTATGTACATATGTCAAAAAAAAAAAAAAAAAAACGCCAAAACGAAATGGAAGGAAAAAAATCGCCAAAAGCCGAAAAAAGTCGTCAAAATGAAAAACGCCAAAGCAAAAAAGTGTTAATAGTAAAAAATCGCCAAAAACCGAAAAAATCGCTAAAACCGAAAAACCACCAAAAATAACTAAGCACCGTTCGGAACTCTTCGTGTGCGAGTCAAAATCTCACTTTACTGTATTTATTTTGAATTTTTTGCTTTATGTCCCCAGTACCTGGAGTCAGTAACTTTTATTACGATAATTATATCGATATAATATATAGAACAAAAACTTATCGACTTTGCTATTCAGTAACATATTTCAACGTTATTCTCTATCGGTGGGAGACAAATTATTAAGTCGCAATATCAAATTCATTGAGTTTTCTTTATTATTCCAAGTGATTTTCGCTTATTTTCACATTTTCTATACACAGATATCACATATGGTGCCTGAGATAAAGCTGGACACTACTGTGAAAAATTACGGAATCACATAATCGTTACCGCTAGCGATTAAATATGTCCATAAATATTAAGATTTTCGGTTCGCAAAAAGTTACAGAATTCTGGTACAAATGTCTTGAGATACTACGTTTTTTTTGGGGTCTGAAGAGATTTAAATTGCATGTTTGAAGGTCGAATTAAGATGCCGGTGTTATTCTAAAAGAAATAACATCTTGAAATTAAATAAAAATCAGAAAAAAAATAAAATATCTCTCACAAGTAGTGCTAATTTGTCAAATTAGGGCATAAAGGAAAAAGTGCCTTAGTTAATGACATCCTTGAAATCTTCACATTCCAAAGTACCCCTGGACAAAATATCGTGTAATGACTTGCTGCTTAACTTTTTTCGTCTTATATAGAAGAAAAACTTATTTCAGTTTATAATTTTGTGTATTTCAAACTGATTATAACTATTAGTTATAGGGCGAAGAACAATGATTTCATATATCAAATAAAAGTTAATACCGAATTTTTCAAATTAACAGCAAAAAAAATTAATTTCTGATATATTATTTGAAAGTTTAAAAGTGCTATCCTGCAATATAGTAAATTATATGACTTAAGCACTTTTTCTTTATTGGACCAGATATCTGGGAATTATCCATCAGTTTCTACAAAATTAATTTATATTTTTATTTTCCATAACCTGCTGTAGGGTGTATAAGATGCGGCATATGTGAACGCATCTAGTACTTTTTTTTTACATGTTTTTATATCGTTTTTATGCACATATTTTAACATCATTTGCAATCAATTTCACCCTTTTATACATTACGTTTCCCCCCTTTTTTAAATGGTAAATATTTGAATTATTGTTATACACTAGTAATTTTTGGTATGAGACCTCGTAAAATGGATGGCTGGCAGAGGTTCGAATGCGGGGATTAAAATTGGGTATGTCTATTGAAATTGTTCTTATTTATTTTCATATTTTTTTCTTTTGTTGCTGGCAAATTTACAAACGACTCTTCCATTTCACAGCCAAAGTATTTGATTACTTTCAATGATACTATTTTGTTCGTGTGCAAAACCTTCATCAATTCGATATCAAGAAGATATAAAAATGCAGTAAAAACGACCTTAATTTGGTTTTGTGAAATGGCAGGGATTGAAGGTGATAAATGAAACGGGTTAAAGGTTTATGCTAATGATCAGTGCCATATTAGGCAACATTGTGCTTAAGAATCGGATATTATTTGTTAATGAGAGGGAGTTTTTCTTTTACTAAATTTAATGTTTCATTTACAGATGTAAATAATAAATCAGATAAGAGTATCATGTAAATATATAGTGACTTAAAATTAGGATACAAGAATAAAAAAGAACCTGGTTGGTGTAATCACAGTATGTTCGAGTTTTGTTATTACCATTGTTACACATAATTATAATATGGTATAAGATGTGCTATCATTACCAAATGAGGCTATCAGTACAGAAGTGGTGTAACCCACATTGATTTTTTTATTGCTGTTCTTTCGATAAATATATTTTTTACATTACTACGAGTAACTATCAAAAAAAGTATAGTAAGCCACCTTTTGGTATTTTAAAGAAAATGGGGCTGAAAAAATCGGTTTTGCATAGATTGTAATAAAGCAATAAAATAATTAAATAGAGAAATTGCGTTACACCACTTCTGCGATGATAGTCTCAAATATAAATGGAGTATGGTTATACAAAACCATTATATCGTCCCAATATGCAAAGTTGTACTTTTCAGAAGAGCGCAAAGCTCTGTGTCACACAGAGCAAAAACTGCCTCATAGAATCAAGAAGATTTTCTCTATGAAACGTTTTTAGGCTAAGGGGTATCCCAGCAGAAAGAAGCGAAGATTTTTTCATAAAGATTCCTTATGGTTGTTATGTGGTAAATCTTATTATTTTTATCAAGAAGAAAACCACATAAAATCCAGAAGAAATCTTATTATTCTCAACTTTTTTTACCCAATTTCCGTTATTTTTGGCACCAAAAAAAAAAAACAATCCATAGAGAAAAACTTCTTGATAACTTTCTTGTAAATGGTAAACTATAGGGATTTCTTATTGATTTTATTAGGTTGCCTTATTGATTTTTTTCAAAAGGGTTTCTTCTTGATTTTAGTAGGTTCTTATATGATTATATGTACGGCATCTTATTGATTTTTTTAATAAGGAAATCTTATTGATTTTATTAGGTTTCTAGTTATTTCATATCTATAAATAGACACAGAGACACTTTTTTTCATGATATTTTTCATTTTTGTATAAGAATGTTTGCACAATAATTTCAATGGTTATTCAGGCTGCTTGTTAGCATTTTGGGTAGAGTGCTTGTCTATCAGGTAGAAGTTTGCTGATTCAATACTTGGTGAGTAAGTTAGTTAAGAATATAACATAATGTGTATGTATGTATGTATGTATAAATAAATATCATCTACAATATACTACATATATACATACATACATATGTATATGGTATAGAATTTAAATGAAAATACATACATATGTACAGAGAATAAAGACAAAATTTAATTTTTATTAGGTCGCCTAGTAAAAACAAGAAGAAAACCTTATTGAAAAAATCAATAAGATAACCTAATAAAAACTAGAAGATTTCTTCTTGATTTTTTCAAAAAGGTTTTCCCTATGAAATTAATAAGATTTCCTTATTGAAAAAAAAACCATAGAGATTTCTTATTAATTTTGTTCTATTTTATGAGGTATTTAGTAAGCACTGTTTTCTCTGTGCAGGCTTAAAATATTTTTTATTGAATTATCTATCGGACTATTTTGATTTCTATGAGAGACCTTTCGCGAAAATTGACTGGGTGACGCTAGTTCATCATATGTATTCACGGTATCCATAGCTGAAACTTTTAATAAATAACATGTGGCTTTGAAATTAACCGTACTCGCTCTGATATTTTTATTGATAATTTCAGCATTCTGTTTATGGTGACTTACAGGAAAATGTTGTGCAAAATATTTTTGATCTACTGCTATGAATATGGGAAGTTACTAATTTTACGGATATTGACAAAATGAGTTTCATCACATGACTATAGTTTATGTGTGCGAATTTCTGACTATGGTTTATGTGTGCAAATATATGTAAAGCTCTCATTACTTAAGATTTTTAAGTTAAGAACCACCGATCAGTACCAAATTGGCGGCATTCTAAATACAAAAACTTCACTTGGATCTCGCAGTATAATGAACTGATTGGTTTTGTAGACTTCGGGAATATTGGAAAATAATGTTCTCGAAATATGTATGTACATATGTTTATATATATGAAATAACGACTAAATAACATATGTACAAAAAAGTGAAATAACTCCAAACATTTTTCAAATGTACATTGGGGAAGTTATTGCATCCCACCAAAAAAGTTTGCCTACTAGAATGCAAAAAAGTGTATGTACTCTCCAGTCGTAAGTACTTACAATTTGACTGAATAACCCATTATTTTTGTTTGAGAAGTTCAAAAAGTATGCGCTACCCTATACTTTTTGCCTACAAATAACCAAAAAATTAATAGAGTACTGATTGCCTAAAAGTATTCAAAATTTAATGGGTTATTTGTTGCATACATATATGCAAAATTTGGTAGATTACTTTTAGCCTAATTTTTTTTAATAAAAATACACAGATTTTTGTAACATAAATATAAAACTTGAACCTTTTCTTTAATTTTACAAAGAAAGTATATGAATATGTATATTCGAATATGCGAAAATTTTTCTCCAGATATATTTCATTATTAACTGGAAAGTACTACAATAAGTACTTTCACGTAATGATATAAATAACTTGTTATTTTATTCATTAAAGGACCGTCATTATTACACACATTAAATAATTAGATAAATAAGTACCACACATTACTTTGTAAGCCATTAAAAGAGTACTACCCATTACAAAATCTTGAAAATTTTTTGCTGGGATTATGAAGTAACTTCCAACATTTTGTAGTTTAATTGTTTATTTGGTAATAATTTCATTTATAATAAATGAAATAAAGCCCAATGAAACATAACATAAACAAGATGAAAAAAAGCCTAAAAAAATTAAATAAAGTCTAAGCAAACTCAAGATGAAATAAAGCTCAAATAAAAATGTCTTAATTTTATTGGGCCTCCTTTCATATTTTCATTTGGGCGTTATTTCCTTGGACCTTATCTCATAGCGCCCCAAAAAATTAAAAATTAATGCTTTCTACCAAATTCTTTTGGGAGTTATGTTACCGGCGAAGAAATTTGGGACTTATTTCAAATTATTTGGGACTTATTTCGTTCTACAAAAAATTAGCAAGATTTCATAACGAAAAATTTTGGATATATAATTTTTTTTTTTTGGTTTTGCTTTCTAAGGGATGTCTGACTTCCCTTCCTCAAGGAAGGCCGTGCTCAAGGATTTTCTCTGAGTGGTGTCCAACATCGGCGTCACTTTCCAACGCTTTTCTACTTTGCCGGCCTTCGGCTGGCCTCAACTATTTCCTCCTCTAAGGTATGTGCAAGACCGGGCTTGATTACCAAACCCGTCTACGGGAATGATTCAAGAATTTTCTCTTCAACTATTTTTATTTTTTCAACTATTATTTCATTATTGCATATTTAATTTTTTTCTATGGCAGTTATTTCATTATGAAATATGTATGTACCAAATAATTTTTTGATTCATTTATTTAATTAAAACTAAGAATTTCATCATTTGGAAAAATTGTACTTTTTGTTATACATACATATGTATGTAACATTGCAAAATCTTTTTATTGTAAAAAAAATGTAGCAAAAAAACATTAAACGAATATACATACTTGATTTTTTATTAAAATCAATTCAATTTGCCAAATTGATAAAAATAAATTACTAAACAATACAAAATTAAATATACCAGCAGTTATGCATACACATGTAGTGGAAACCATAAAAATAATTTTTATAAATCTGATCATGTATTAACATACAATTGCAGATATTATACCAACTCAAACACAGAACATTTTGAAATATTTGTAAAATTGTTAACAGCTTCTATTGCAAATTGTAAAGTGATTTACGACAAGACAAGCCATTTATAAGCATTTGAATAAGAATAGAAAATGTAAAGAAAAACACACACTCACAAGCACACACTCACTTACATACTTAACAAATTGCTGCAATATTATATCAGATTATATATCCATATAGAATATTTTTCTACAAATCTTTACACATTAAATATACAAAATCACACACTTATGCACAGAAACCAACGACCCACAAAATGATGAGAGCAACTGAAATTGGAGTTGGGGTGTGCAAAGTTCATGCAAGAGTTGCCAGAAGTAGCAAGTCCAGAAAAAAGACATACATAGTTCACTAAATCGGTAATCTTTTCCGTAAAAACTTTAAGAACTTAAAGAACATTTTTGGCCAGTTATGAAAATTTAAGCTTTTGTGATCACGTTTTTTTAAAGATAAGTAACACTCTGACATTGAATGGCCACTACTATTACTAGGTGTTATCTTTTTTAGGAAAGGGATAGCGATAGAGAAGAGAGTTGGTGAAGGAAGAGATCGAAGAAAGTTGCATTATTTTACGACTCTGCTTATTTGCATGTTTTTTTTTAATAAGGCATTGCTGCAGCGCCTCTGGTGTCAATGAGGCATACTAAATTTTTCAAAGCTGTGCTTAGTAGCCATTTCAATGGTTATTTTAATTTCGACGATGATTCTGCTACATAATACCGACATGCATTTATCCCTTGAACTTTCCTACAACAACTAATACAAAGGAACACTAATGAACATCAGAAAAATGAGTGGTGTTGTTATTTAATGACTGTCGGAGACCGGGCTCGAAACCAGGACTTTCGGCTTTGTAGTCAACGTGCTAGTTACTTCAGCCAACACCACCCTCTCCTAAGGAATATGAAAATTTAAAAATTGTTTGTCAACTCAAATAACTGCGCTTTAAACCACAAAGTACTTACCGAGATGACACGATACAGAAGATAATACGACTGTATTGTTATGTGGTAATTTTGTCGGTGATGACCAGATTCAAACCCAGGTCCTTTGGTTTTATAGTCAACGTGCTAACTACTTCCGTCTAGCTCATTTTAAGTGAAAATTCTTGTAAAACAACGACAACTCTATTGCATTCAAACACCTTGTATTCATTCATTCATACACTAAAGAAAATACAAAATTAAACGTTTGGTGAGGGTTGCTGCCTCATACAGTATATTGGCTTAAGTGGGTGTTTACTAGTAACGGAACAACAACAAAAAATGCACAAAATCCTCCAAAAACTCTTAAAGGAAATCTAACCTTTTAGCAATTGTGTATTCGTGTCTTTCAACAAATGCGTGTACAAGGGCAAATGCTTAAAAAAAACCCTCAAATTGAGTGGCAAATGGCAGCATTTAAAAGGCTGATAATCCTGATGATGATGATGGTAATGGTAATGGTAATGGTAATGGTAATAATCGCCATTAGCACAATCTCTTAGAATAAGTTCAACACAAAATGTCGAAAATAACAATGAAATCCAATCTGCACTAAAACATGCGAGATAATTATGTATGTACTAGACTTACACGGTTCGTTTTAAAAATAATAAGGTGAATCTAAAAATCTTACAGCCATTCCGATTTAATACACTGCAAAAATAGATGGAAAAAATTAAAAATTAATTCAATATCAATTTTAAACAATTATATTGCGTGTTTATATTATAGCACTTCAGACTTCCCTCATTTATTAATTTATTTGGAATATATTTTAACCGACTTCAAAAATAGGAGGAGGTTCAAAATTCGTTGCTATTTTTTTAGGTGTATTACTTCATAACTCGGTACATTTTAGACCGATTCTAAAATTTTTTTTTGTTCTTTCATGGTATAGCTTACCATTTGCAAAAAAAGTGGGCGAGGACACTTCCACAATTTTTTTTATGTAATTTTATGATATTCTACTTATTTGATCGCTGGGAAAACTATAAAATACTTTGGTTCTTGTAATTACACAATTTGAAAGTTAAAAAAAATGGGCGGAATTACGCCCATTAAAATTTATTATAATATTTCACACCTACCACACACCATGAACTCTATAATAGACACAATCTTCCATTTAAAAAAATTGGCGGAGTCATGCCCATTTAAAATTTAATATTTTATTTTAAATGGTTCTACTTTACCGATTTTTACAAAACTTAACACGTATCCTGAGTTATGAAAAACACACAATCTTGCATTTAAAAAATGGGTGGAGGCACACCCATTAAAATTTAATTTTATATTTTACGTACTTCTTCTTATCTTCTTTTATTAGATTTTTGCATTGAAGTCGGTTTTATTTTTTTTGGCAGAAAGACTTATTTTTAAATATTTTAAAATAAAAATTCTTCGACTAAAACATGAGTACAAAAATACAAGTTTTCTCAAAAGAAAGTCTGTATTTGCTTAGCTTAATGAGTAAGCGAGTGAAATCTGAGCAGCGTACGGCACATGTCAGTCGAAAACGTTATCTTTGGGAATATAGTCACTATAGGTCGTTTCAGCGGGCCGGATTGCACATTTTGAGTGCGAGTGTTTTACAAAAATTTTAATTTGGCGCATACAAGATTCTGCAACATTAGAGGTTTGCACCACTTAAATAATGCTCTAGGCATAACTCTCATTCGATAATGAGTCTAGCACAGAATACGAAAATTCAAAGTTTCGGCGAGAACGATAGAAAACGTGGCAGAGTTAACCACTCTATTCGTGACGCATTTCCTAACCTATCAAATAGGTATTCCATGGAATTTTTCCCATTGTGCAATCACAATTTTTTCTTTTGAAAAAACCTGTGTACGAATCTATCTTATATTTAATTTTTTTTTATCTATTTGAAAAGTTCTTTTTATTTAAATAACTTTAAACAAATCGCAATCAATGTTCCGTTTATTCATTTTCAAACCAAATTATCCCCAGAGATTTTTTAAAATCAGCTTGTTGCCAATTTAAAGTATTTGCTTTTTGGAAATGCTTTGCCTTCGGTCGGATTAGTGGTTCAAAGGTTGCAAATTAGCAACTCAAATCACTTAAATATTTTTCATATAAAATTTGAATTTCCTTCCCCCCGCCCTAATACTCGTATTGTATATAAGACAACTAAAATTCTCCTCCTCCTCTCACACTGTCTTTAACCCTGTTTAACATACTTCTCTTAACAACAGGAATCGAAAATGTTTTCTGGTGCTTAAGTTTGAAACTAAATAAATTCAGCGGGTGGTTTTTGCCAAAATGTGGTTGGAAAATAGCAAGTTTTTCCATTTCAATTGTTCGTAATCAAGTGCATTTTGTAAGACCTCATTCCATACATTCTTGCATACAGATTTTCCTGGGCCAGAGTACATTATGAATTTTATGGTATTTTTATGATAATTTTCATTTTCTATTTTGTATTCTTGCAAAAAATAAAAAAAAAATAAATAATAATGTTTTTACTCTTTTACTCTGATTTAAGTAATAAAATAATTTTTAAAATATAATTTGTTAAATGTAATAAACAATAAGATCATATTTTATATACTGTAAGTAGTTGTGAAAAAATTTGATTTTTTGCAAGAATTACATTTAGAGCCACAAGGGAGTAAAACATAACATGGATGGTACTTTCTATTTTTATTAAATAGGAGCGAGAACTTTTTAATCTCAATAGGCAATACGTCATTGTAATTCCGAATTCCAGGAATACAATGTTAAGAGCGAGATAGCGCTAATATGATTGTAAAAGGATTTGATATATACTGACTTCCAAAACGTATGAATACGAAGTTTGTATACTTTTTTGATGCGGTGTTTAGAACGTGCATATATACAAAGCTATCAAACATTGTAACCATAAGCATAAACTTAATGAAACCGATACCCACAGCACAGCTGATTCGCTTTGTATTTTATGGGATGTAAGATCAAACGTTTTGGGGTTCAGTAAAAAACTGCTGACTTGCTTCAATATGGGGTACATATCCACAAATGTTTCCGATACATCTGTGGAAAAAGTGCTTAAGTCGATATAAGATAATTTTGATTTAATGCAAACCTTGTATTTAAAAGTACCAATGAGCAAAATCTCAATTATTTTCTTGCGTTTTTTTCTGGAACTTAAAGCTCAATGGTTTACTGCTTATTAATAATAGTAATTAATGTTAGTACCCGTAAGTAAGTAATAGATATAATGTTTAGAACGCTGTTTTCGTAAATAAAATACAAGCATACACATAACTTCCCAATTTAAATGCAAAATAAGTAAAATTCTGCAAATTGACTTGTAAGTTTAAAAGTGCTCTCGTGCAAAACAGTAAAACATGACTTAATTGCTTTTTCCTTATTGTCAGACACATGGTACTGAAGTGCTTAAGTGCCATAGATATGATTCATGAGCTTGACATTATTGCGTACTGAGATACATCTTATACCAAAGGTGCCAATAAGTTTCTAAGACTTCGTTCTGGACTGGTCGTAGATCAGATCTATTCATGGATATGACGGGTGTGTATTAAGCCAAAATCACCAAGAGGGATTGTATTTTAATTTATTGATTAAAAGCTTAACACTTCTAGATAGTAAGTAAAAGCGAATAAAAATTTATCCTAAATATAAAACAACACAAATTATTACAAAAAAAAATATAAATAACGAACAGACAAGCAATTTCGTTCGTTATAAATAATGCAAATAAATCAAAGTGAGACGTTGCCGTCACAAATTTTTAACAGCCAAAGTTGGTGTGCATTGCAGTGTTGCCATAATATTACAATTATATAATTGTCAAAATATTAATGGAGAAATTTCAAGTTAATCTTAACTATACGGAACTTTATCGCAAAGTTCTAATATGACCCTAAATTGAAAATAAATCATTTGTAGTTCTTTTTACTGAGCTGAAAAAGGCATCAACTAACACTTCAAAGAGCATGTCAAACAGATGACATCTGTGCCTCGTTTCTGTAACTTGTGAGAAGTTTTAGCATCGCGAAAAATTTATTAATAATATTGGTTGTCCTATTTTACACACAGATTATTCATATAAAAACTTAAATAAGCTTACAAACAAATTAAAAAAATATATATAGTTTACTTACATTCGTTACTGAAAGGACGCACAGATGATGAAGGTGTAGCACTCCCTGATCGTTAATTAAATAAATTCAGTAAAGTGCGACTTTGACCCGCACACAGGAAGTGTTCCTCACGGACACTACATACATATGTAATACTATACGAATTTTAGCCTTTATAATCGAATATCTTACCTGATGTAAAAATTTAAAAAATAAATGTAAGTACACGGTACAGTTTTCTTCGGTTTTTGGGGATTTTATTTAGGTTTGGCGATTTTTGCTAGTTTTGGCGTTTTTTTAGTTTCTAATTTTTATTTCGTTTTTAGGGATTTGTTTATTTGGGCAATTTTTTAATTTGGGATTTTTAAGTTTTTTTTGTTTTTTAAAATGTCAAGAGTTTGCGTCTTACGATTTCCAAGATGCAGCAGTTGTTTAAATTGCATCACCTCACGGGCATCTCTTCGGAGATTACGAGTGTGACAATCCCGAGGCCTCAACTAGGGTAATTTGGCTTTTTACATCGACGTACTTTTGGCTTTTTACCCATAGAACTTATGTGTTACTACCCAATCTCTGGTAACAGAGGAACGGATGTGCACATATTTATAAAAGGAAACTGGTCTGTGCAGTGCATCTAGAACTGCCCTGAGTTCAAAAGACGACCCTTTCGGGGGTGGAACTTCGAGGTTTTACCAGAAGCTTATCTCTGGTACCACTGGTGCCGGTGGCCCAACAGCGGTTGTCATGATCCTTTACCAAAAGCTCGATTTCGTCGCATCCCATGGGGTTAAAAGGATGATGTTGAGCTGTGTGGACTAGGTACTGGATCGTGTCGGCAAAGGCATTCGTGTGGTTGAGCTGGGCCGGTTAATGGTGAGGAATTCTTGCAGACCTAGCTGTGGGTGTAAGCAATTACACTTGCGGCGTGTGATCACGGAGAATCGTACGTGTTGGTTGTGGTTGGTACCGAAACCGTTGGGAGAATAGTCTTGGCTTCCCAAAGTTAAACCAATGCTAGTGATTGGCGTGACGCGTTCAGCCAGACGCTATTCTGGGTGCTGTTGGCATACAACAGAAGCTTTTTTGACAATTATTTAGCAGCAAGCATTTAGATAGCTCTAAGTACTTCTGCAGTGCTGGGATAACTATGTTCAAATATTGCAACCTATATGTTCTTGGAATGTTACATGGTGCTTTCTAAGGATGCAGGTGACGGTGGTAAGCGCCTAAACTTCACCCGGTGCTTAAGCCACCGCTAGATAAGGCCGTAAAGGCAGGTGCTCACGTTAATCTGAAACATGTATGTCACAATTGCATAGTCAAAATTACATTAACTGATAGAATACCCTTGAATTGAAATATTTTAAACTTCACTGTTAATTCCCAGTGAAAAAAATATTAGAAATAATTATTTAGTATATACTTTTTCTCTAATTCCAAATTATCAATAACTGTATTTTTTACTTTTCACGAATCGACTATTAAATGCATCCAGATAACTAGTTAAAAAGCTATTTCACTTATGCAAAATTGGCGATCATTTGCAGTTTTCGCATATACTTACGACATGCCTAGATTTTTTATGAAAATGAAATCTTTGTCATAAGGTATTAAATTTTTTATTTATAAACAATATATTGGTTTAAAAGAAATTTAGGAAAAGGAAAGAAAAGAACATACGAGAAATGAGGTTTACTTAACATTATGAACATGACTTCGCAGATACTGAATATGTATCAGAAAAGAGAACTTCTTGCAATGACAACCCTATGTAAAATCCAAATTTGCACTACTTCCGGATCACAAGTTCAGGATCTTATTGACTTCCTTGAAATTTCCTAAATTTCAGGTTATCGAAAAAACCAGCCTGCGACAGGCAGACGGACATCGTAGCAAAAACCTTTGGTGTAACAAACAAGTTTACACTTGGCTTCTTCAGGTTACAAAACCATTAATTTTTTTAATATGTAATTTTAAATGTTGGAGGAAGTATTCTTAGTGAAATTTTAAATATTCTAATTTTCGTACATATCTATTGAGATCTAGAAACAACAGTGTTTTCTTCATAATCCTTACAATCTCTAAGTAGTGTTAGCAAAGTACAAATTATACGAGTACATCAGAAGAATGAATTTTTCATTTTCTTTACCACTGTATATAGAACTTTGCCAGGAAACAAAATACAGCATTCGATTTCGATCGAAGTTTTAAAATATTTCCATATAAAATTCCTTGAAATATTTTGAAGTTTCTTTCAATATCGAGTGAAAACCTGTTCAGTGCACTGCAGTGATATGAGCTCTAGTTGAAAATAAAATTTCGCCACACTTGGGAAATATGTTTTATAATTTGTTTCATAAAAAATTTCACTCAATTACATATACTTTACATACATACTTATGTGCAAGTACATACATATGTATGTATTTATTTATTAAGAAAAAAAAAACAAGTGAAATATTCTTTAATACCCAAAAGTAAAAGAAAAAACATTTATGTTGATTGCAACCTAATTGTTGGGTTTCCATTACGTCTCGACTTTTGAAAATCAAATAAAAAGCAACTTCTTCCTTTGTTACTCCAGAAAGGAGGTGGAGTGAACAAAATGCTGTTGGCTCTAAACCAAAACTTTTTCAAAGTTTGTTAACAAAATAAAACATAAAAAAATTACATTGCTTTGTTAAATTCAATAGACAAAATTACATGCAACATTACAGAAGTGACAAAGAGTTCGTTATATAACCATAGTTCTTATTGTTGTTGTTAACCTTTAATCGCAAACCAGACATTGAGGAACTAGCTGCGGTAAACATTTGAGATAAACACTTTTTAAAGTATAAGTTCTGCAAAATTTATGATATTGTATTATTTCAAACTTATTTCTTTATATGAGTGCTGGAGTGATCTCTTAGCCTATAATTAATTCTATTACAGTAGAATCCCGATAATTAGCACGTCGTTATATATAAAATCTCAATAATTCGTAACAAACCGCTGGTACCATGAAAAAATCGCTTTAAGTCGTAATACATAATTCCATAAATTTCGGTGCCCTCGTTAATTACCAAATTTTTTAAATACAAAATAAGTTTAACTCCTTATAAATATATAACTTTCTTATCGCAAAATAAACAATAGTTAAAAATAAATCGGAAGTCCACGTAGCTTGCAAAAAGTTTTAGTCCCTTGCGCTTTCGAATCATCGAGATTCTACTGTATATACAGTACAAACTACGTATACACAGACGTTGGAAATTGTATATAATAGCCCATGTTGTTAAATTAACTGCGATTACCGCTGAGCTTATACGCCGAGGATGGATCTAGGATCCGCCACAAGGGCAACGACATTTAAAAATGACCGCTACCTATCATATAAAATTTAAAACTGGAACACGTCGCACAGTGTCGTGAGTTCATATAACGAGCGGCCAAAAATAGAAGGACTTATTGTAAAGAAATGAAATTGGGCACACATGTTTTAATTGGTAAAATATAATAACACATAAAATTTGGTCATTTAATTTCCAAGGATTCGTGTCCTTCCCATATATCCTGAAATAAAATATTACCATAACAGAGATAAGAATAATTTTAACTTAATGAAATTGTATAAAGACACTAATTTTAACATATATAATACTTCGTAAAATTTTTGGTCAATTCAGAGAAAGGATACGCATACCTCAAAAATGTCCTTTTTTAAAAAAAGTTAAAAGGAGCAAAAGAAATTGTCTTCACTTATAGTGAGTTAAATGTTTAACTAGATATAATATATACTATAAATCCCACCTACAATTTCGCCATTTAAATTTCAAGGACTAGTATGCTTCCCAAATGTCCTGGAACTAAATAATATACTGAGAATATTAAAATTATAACTTAAAAAATATTGTAAAATTAAATTGTACGGGGGGCAAAGGTGGACGAGAATACAAAAAATTTTAAATCTACTTGTTGAAATATAATATGAAAGTATGAAAAATATATTTTGTTATATTTTTTTTTTTATAGACCATTTAACCCGTAGTTTTTTCATTTACAGATGTTTTTCTTTCCATTCACATTATAAGCAACGGCGCATCGCATATCAGTTACAAAATATTGAAAAAATGTATTGTAGCCATATTATAACAACATGCCCCTTATGTTTTATTGGAAGTTGTAGTGCGATATCTAAAAATTTGTTTAATTAACCTGTTAAAGTTAGAATGTGTCCGTACTATATTTTTAAATAGTTGCATGCTGGCCTTAAACTAACTGTTGACTTTCAATCATCAAAACTCTTTAAAAAATTAATCTTTTTTAAAAAATTCTTGTTTTTGTAATTTGTTCGTTTTAATTCAAAACTAATTTTTTTCATTTTTGGCCGCCTTCGCGACAGTGTGCGTCGTAGCTATCTTGGACTTAGAGCAGTGAACCGCACGCCATACCACAATTGTGGAAAGTAAAATCACACACATGCTTATGCTATTTGATTTAGTCGTCACTGAGAAAGCGACGGATGAGGTTGTGCACCCATGTACACATTTTTTCCTGGTTTTTTGTTAAGTTTTTTTGAGCACGCCGAACGAAATTAAAGTTAAAATTTAATAAATTTGTATAGCAAAAAAAAAAAAAAAAAAATATATATATATAAACAATTATGGAAGCTAAGAAATATTTCGTGATAACAAATGCTTTTGGCAATATGCAATACATTTTATGTTATGAAACATTTAAAAATAATGGGGAAGATAGTTTAAAAAGACATTTTAATAGTTTTCACAGAGCTGTGAATAAATTTAATTTGGAATTTATACACTACATTGTTGAATGGATTATTTAGACTTTTTACCTTTTACTTAAGTTTTTATTAAATTGTTTATCTACAAAAAATATTCAAACAATGAATAACCAAAGCATGTATTTTAAATTACAAAACTTTTCTTCAAGTGTAGCTTTATTTTACCCTCACTTTTCTCACCCATACAATATATTATTTTGCGGATCACTGATTTAAAACAATCAGAATGTAAGATGTTTGCAATCTATACTAAAACATCTCTTGTCTTTAATATAAAAGCAAACCTTCAATCAAAGAATTCATCTTCCTAAAGCTCTGACAAAATGAGTGTGGTTTTATGGTTTCAGGGCTACAATTTCATAATGAAAACAACGAAAACAAAAATGGAAATAAAACAATTTGCTGAATGAAGGTAAACAAAAAGCATGTAAATACTTAAGGAGCAAGTTTTCCTTATTTCGAAGGATATAAATGTTTATTCATTCCTTCCTTACGGCGGGTAAGCCAATTAGCGGCAAACTAATAATAAATTGAAATTTACGCATTCCAAGCCTCAAGGGTATTAACCGACACTTTGGCTAGAGAATCACACACACAAACAGCAAACTGTAAACCATGCACACTCGTATTTATGACTAAAAACTGCTGAGTGGAATGAATAGAATTTGACTACTTACTCATTTGTATTTGTGCACGGTTGAATGGTTGAATGGTGCAATGTTTTGACAGCGTTAAAGATCGAACAAAGGAATAATGTAAGTGTGATAATTTCGACCATAAGGTAGAAAAACAAAAGTTTAATTTTTCCCCGGCACTTCACAGCTTAAATGAATGAATGAATGACGATAAATAACCTCAAGGTATGAAAAAACTTAACCTCATTTAAGGGTTGATTAGACACGTCCAATTTTCGCTTTAAATGCCACCTTGAATTAAATTTTATTTCCTTTTTTTTTCCTTTCTTGGGCAACATTTCACATCCCAATTGTTTGGGAAATAATTGTTTGCGTGTTGGATTTAAGAGTTTGTCTCTTCTTCGGAATTGTAAGTATGTTAATTATGCAAATTAACAAACATTTAATATTGTCATCACGTTTTATATGTTTATGTTTTATTTTTAATTTAATTTTTGCTTCGCACGAGGATGTTCGCAAAATTATTTGACTTATGGTAGAATTTATCTAGGCGCACGGTAGTGCGCCAGCCCAAGTTCCGGCCAATGCACGCAATGTGTCTATTTACACGAAGCCAGTCGTCGTGTTTTTAAAATTTGTGCTAGTGCACAGAGAAAAAACTGCCTCATAGAATCAATAAGATTTTCTCTATGAAACGTTTTTAGGCTAAGGGGTATCCCAGCAGAAAGAAGCGAAGATTTTTTCATAGAGATTCCTTATTGTTTTCATGTGGTAAGTCTTATTAATTTTATCAAGAAGAAAACCACATAAAATCAAGAAGAAATCTTATTATCCACAACTTTTTTTACTCAATAGAGAAAAACTTCTTGATTCTATTAGGTTTTCTTATAAATTGTAAACAATTTCTTATTGATTTTATTAGGTTGCCTTATTGATTTTTTTAAAAAGGGTTTCTTCTTGATTTTACTAGGTTGCCTTATTGATTTTTTCAATAAGGTTTTCTTCTTGATTTTAGTATGTTCCTATATGATTATGTATGTGTAAAGCATCTTATTGATTTTTTTAATAAGGAAATCTTCTTGATTTTATGAGGTGTCTTGTTATTTCATATCTGTAAAGAGACATAGAGAAAATTTTTTTCATGGTCTTTTTCATTTTTGTATAAGAATGTTTGCACAATAATTTCAATGGTTATTCAGGCTGCTTGTTAGCATATTGGGTAGAGTGCTTGTCTACCAGGTAGAAGTTTGCTGGTTCAATACTTGGTGAGTAAGTTAGTTAAGAATATAACATAATGTGTATGTATGTATGTATAAATAAATAACATCTGCAACATACTACATACATACATACATTTGTATCTGGTATAGAATTTAAATGAAAATACATAAGTACAGAGAATAAGGACGCAATTTTTTTTTATTTTTTTATTGAAAAAATCAATAAGATAACCTAATAAAAACTAGAAGATTTCTTCTTGATTTTTTCGAAAAGGTATTTCCTATGAAATTAATAAGATTTCCTTATTGAAAAAAAACCATAGAGATTTCTTATTAATTTTGTTCTATTTTATTCTATTTTATGAGGTATTTAGTAGGCACTGTTTTCTCTGTGTGAGCTGAAATTTCATACAGAACTAATTCTAGGTGAGCAATTAACTAAAAAATCTGAAATCCCAGAAATTTTAGCCAGTGGACGGGGCTACGCCTATAAAGGTCAGAATTAAAAAAGCAAATCCAAAGCGCTAACGGAAGCGATTTTATGGAAATTTGGCATACTTACTGCGATAATGCAAGGCTATAAATTTTCCATTAAAAAAGTGGACGTTAACACGCCCATACAATTTAAACCCCATACTTTATGTACTATAGCTAAGCATTTTTAAATATACTATTTATGTCGGTATTATTATCCGTTTCCAACAAAACTTGATACGAACAATAAGCACTGCCCGAAGAAAATCTTGAATGTGAAAATTCAAATTGAATTTTACGCCCATAAAAACTAAGAAGTAAAAGTTGCGCTACTAAGCTGAAATTGAATACACAAGTGGGTCTTGGTGAGTATGCAACTAGAAAATTCTGAAAGACTGGACATATTAAAAGTTGCGCTAATGAGCTAAAATTTCATACACAAGTTGGTATAGGTGAGAAAACAACTAGAAAAATCTGAAAACCCAAAAAATTTACCAGGGTGGGCGTGGTCACACTAATACTGCTCGGAACTTAAAACTATATATACACCTTTTAACTCAAGCATACACGTTGCACGTATGTATGCAAGGCGTTAAGCTACAATTTTAAAAAGTAGGCGTGACCCCGTCCATAAAATGTTAGACTCGTGTTTCATCTTCTTATGCTTAGCAGATTTAAATCTATTTTTTTTTATCTATTTTCAGCAACTTACTACGAAAAAACCTTGAGTCCACGCACTTAACACTCTTGTTCGCATTACAGAGCTCAAACTTGATACTCAAATAAATTTAGATCACAGATAACTAAGAAAAAAACTAAAAACCTGAAAGGTTCAATCCAGGGGCGGGGTCGAGCACTTTAAACTCAAAATTAAGAATTTAAGTTAAGGGAGTTCAAACTCAATCGATTTTATTAAAACTTTTCACACACATTGCATTTATCCAAAGTAACAATTTTTTATTTTCAACAGTGGCCGTAACTATGTACATCCAAAAGGCTTAGCCTTCTCTTTCATGTACTTGGTATTATTACTTTTTCGTATGAAACTTTACATGAACCATAAGCAAGAACTAGCCATAGCATAATCATGAGTAAGAAAAGTGGGTGAGGGTAAGCCTATAATAATGTAACGTAATATTATACCGTTGAGGGTTGACATTTTGTAGACAAATAGGCCTTATTGAGTTACTACCAGAAAAATTGGTAACTCCAAAAATTAAAACACAAGCTATGTACTTTCTTGAAACATTGCATTCACATGGCATTTTGCATTTTCAAAAGCGGGCAAAGATATGCTGTTTTATATACTTCGGCTAAGCAGACTTTAATATGTATGTTAATATATACAGATAAGTAGGCGGGGTCACGCCCACTAAAATTTAGGCTATATGTTACATATTTCTTTCCACAGTGCTCTTTTAATGAACATTAGTGAATTTCTAAGGTGTATAATCCTACACCCATCACGCTCTAACCCATTATTTAATGTAGCTCTGAATTTTTTTTACTTGCACAGTGATCATGAATAGAAATAAAACAGACTATAAATTTTAAGATTAAAAGGATTTATTCTAGAAAATTTTTCAAAAAGTAGTCAGATCCTCACAAAAACATAAATGTGTAGAAAGGCCAAGTTCCTATCCAAACTTTTGGCCATTAAAAGTAATGAGATAAAAAATTTTACCAAGTTCTTCTTTGACACAATATCAATCATTGCAATATGCTATATATATATATAAATTTCTAATCGTCAGGTTGTCATATCATTTCCAGACAATCTGCAATTTTTCCATTTTTTCATATTCTATTCAGGTTAGCACGAATTTATATCACTCTACCATTTCCACCAGCTAAAAAGTTTAGTTTAATTTTCCTTCTCTTGTTTAGAAAATCACATTAATTAATAACAAATATTTCATTCAATAAGAATTGAAAATACTGAACTTAGGCCCGATTAAGAAATAATTCCTATTAAAATTCACTCTAGTTCAATTAAATTTAATATGTATAATATTGTATTTTAAAAAGTGGGCGGGGCCGTAACCATTAAAGTTATATAAAATATATCACGTGCTGTTACTTGACCGAGTTTTATGAAACTTCGCACGCAGCTTATAAGCTCTGAAAGTGACGCGATATTAGCTTTAGAAAAGTGGGCGGACACTAATATTTGCCAAATAGGGTGTGATCATGCCCCTAAACATATAAAATAAGCCCTAAATATTAAAAATAATTTAGATTAATTAATTTTGAATTATACAATAGATCAAATAACTTTCAGACTGCCCTCTTAATTTAATTTTCATATGATGTCAACTTTGCGATTGTCTTATATGTATTTCAGTTGTTGTTTTTGTTTGAAAGCCAGGGTCTTTTTTTTTTTTTGTTAATTTGTAATTGTCCTCTTAGCGTTCATTTAAAAATGTTTCTAAAAATGTTACAATATATTTTATGCTTTCAGTGTTTTTATTGTTCAGCTGATTTTTGTTGTCGTCCTTGTTTTCCTGTTTTTTTTTTATTTGGCCGTAAATCTTAAAATGTTTGATTGTATGTGTGTGTATGTTGTGTACGAGTATGGTTTTTGGTATTTGAAACAATTATGCAAATTAGCTCTAATTCGTTTTAATTTAAGCGGATTACAATTTAATATTTTTCATGTTTTATTTGTATTTTGTTTGTATTCCTATGCATTTGTTTATCTAATGTTGATGTTGTATTTATTTAATTCATTTACATGTTGTTTAACAATTTTACAATCATTTGTATTGTATTAGCGATAAGCATGTTATGCATATAGAATTTTAAATCTAAAATGTTAAATGCGGACAACGCTTTAATTGATTGAATGAACATCGATTTAATTAAATTTTTCAGCCATGAGGGAGGGACAGTTTGAAAAAGCTTTAAAAGGATATACATATAAACTATTCAGTTTATTTGTTCTTTATATTTACGAGTCTAAATATCATTGGTCCTCTCAGATATTTTTATACCAAAATGGTGGGACACAATAAACCTAAAATATTTAATTATAACCACTGGTATTGAAGAAACAAATTTTGACTTAGATTCGAAACATATGAAACGGTGAAAATTAACTCAAAATTAAGAAAAGTATCAAAGTCATTTCCTCAAAGGCAATTTCTTCCGATAAGTTTCTGCCAAACTGATGTACTTACATATCGTCGATTGGTTTCTGATTTGCTGCAGACATAATGTATTTTGAATATACTGTGCCGCAAACCAGAAACCAACCGACGATATATCAATATCAAGTAATAACACTAATTGATAACATCTAATACGTGCACAGTGGCGGATTTATGTTTGATGTCGCCCTAGGCCTTCTGAGATATGCCCGCCCTTTTTGATCTATAAAGAAGAACTTTTTTAAATTAAATACGCAATTTATAAATATTTAAACTACACTGTGCAACAGTAAAATCTTCGCACGGTCGTGCGTTCGATCGTATCACCAAAGGGAAGTAAACCCCTATACTCAGTTTGGCAATTTTGGTGACCAGTTAATTTTTATAAACCTCCAAAGATTTCGAAAATCAGTACTCCCTCAAAAAATGGTGTTATCATATTTTGGCCAACAGCTGATTCAGACTTAACCTGCAGAAAATTTGGTGACATTTGATACAAACGTACTCGTCCTATGACTTGAGATAATGTGAGTGTTATTAACAAAAACGGAGTAGTGTATGTTGAAAAAAAGACATATCGTTTAAATGGTTAAATGGTTACATAATCACCATTTTCGTGATGTATCGTCTTGATCATGAGCCAATTTAATTCGCATTCGTTCTAGTATTGTAGTAAACGGCACTGAACATGTTCGATGTGGTTGAATGCAGGACCTATCAAATAGTGTAAATATAATGTTAATTGCTCCCTTCAATGTAACTCTGGAACCAGTCCCATAACTATACTTAAATATTAACCTAAGCTTAACTGTGGTCAAGTGCGTAGTGTGCAAGCCTGTCATGCAAGAGGTTATCGGTTCGAATGTATATATTGTCATTGCATTTCTTTGTAACAATAAAAAAAATTTTAAGCGTTAGTTGTTACAGTTATGTATAATTTTTATTATTCTGCACCTAATAGATCCCTATGGGATAGTTCTGTGACAAGTCACAATGTGTATATAATGTATCAATTAACCCCATCCTAGGCCATCCTCATGTACAAGTGACTGGTCCGCTTCATAGGAAGTGTTAGAACTCGGAGTGGTCCCTATCACTAGGGGACCGGTCACGTCACTAGTTTTGTGTCAATTCGATTTCCTGCAGGGTAACTTGCGAAAGCGCTTTACTATATATAGCAATGTAGCTAAGAGTCCACTAAATAAATCTCATTAACATTTTACGCCGAAAAATTTATTTCTTTATGCACTTTTTTTTTGCAAAAGTAAATTAAAAAAATTTTGTCATTTCTTTTAGAATATCTAACAGGCCTCCTAATTTTTTGCTAACAATATTTGGCAATATAATCTGAACGTGTCTAGGCATCCTAATAGGTCATACAAACCACTTTTCAACTCTAAAATTTTCGTTTTGCACAGTTTTTCGACGTTAGAAAAGTTTTTTTTTTCAAAAATCATATTAAAATTAAAGTTTTCTGCAAAACTCTTTTTTTTAGTTGTGCACACTTCTCTATTGAGTTTCTGTAACACTTTTTGAAAAAAAAAAGTGTAGTGTTATAAAAAACGAAAATTTAACATCCGAATTTATTGAAAGGAGCAGTCAAACTGACAACTGTTTGAACATGCCAACTGGTGAAGTTCTCCGTTGTGTATAAGTTTTCGTTTCACGCATTCGCTTTGACTGTTACTGTTGACATTTTTAGAAGCGGAAGCAAAAGCAATTACACAAATCAGAAATTTTTAAACGCTAATTCTTCCTAAATACTTCCTAACTGGAGTGCGGTCTGGTCTCGTAAATAAATATGTAAAATACAGTTACCCGAACTGTCGTTAAATCTCAACAATGCACAATGGTCTGATCAAGTACTTTAGAATACTATCATATATGTAAATCTAAAAAAAATTGCATTGCACCGATAAATTAATGGGTAAGGTCAGAATTGTATTTTAAATTTTTCATTGATATATGTAAATAAAGCGAAAGTAATTCTTAGGGTTCTTAAAATGTTGCCGCCCTAGGCCCGGGCCTCACGGATCTATACGTAAATCCATCACTGTATGCGCATATCGCCACATCCCCTCTATTAGTGCAACTACAATTCAGGCAACAAAAAATTCGCATCTATTTTTCTTTTGCCTTTTGTGTGTTGAATTATTGCGTGTTGACGCATATGGTGACAATTTACAATTTCTTTCACTCATTCACTGTATCTGTTTTTACAATTCTGTGTTAAAGTGACAATTTTTATTGTTTTTGTTGTTATTGTTACTGGTATATAGGAAGGTTGGTGGTGATTTAAAGCAAACAGCAAAAAAAAAAAAAACAACAACAACAAGAAAAGAAAAGCTGGTACACGTAATGCTCTTAGCAAGAAAAACACCAGCTTCATCCATAATCATCGTCACCACCATTCATAGTTTGTTTACATTTGACATTCGTCTACCCAAAGCGGACTAATAGTATTTCTCCACTGTGAGTATTTGATGGATGCGCATAATGTTAACATTTAACATTGTATTTATTCGTTGCAGTCTGTGCATTCATGTTCATCACATTAAAGGCAATTAGTGCAGAAATTAGAAAAATAAAATTTTTCAATTGTGCAAAAATTTTCTGACGATTAAATTGATATCAGCGATAAATTTTATATGTACATAAAATCTTTAATACGATTTTTGTTTGTACACATTTGCAACCTACACAAGTGTGTGATTTTAAATACCCTCTAGTCAGCCTAGAGCCCTATGTCTCTATCCTATGTCAACACTCTTTACTATAGCGACAATTGCACTAGTTAAAATGGCGAAAACTTTCCTTGTATGCGCGAGTAGAGATACGTTAGAGACAGATGTGCTTAGATTTCCGTGAGCATCTACCTGCCCTTACGGCCTTTCGCACGGGTGCCAAGCACCGAGTGTAGGTAAGACGCCAGACCATCGCCCACATCCACCCTTTTGAATGAACCAATGTGCCTACTCACTAAGGCACATAGGTTGCAATCATTGTATATAGTTATGCCTGTACTACGTATATTCAAGTACTTCGCTGAGGTACTTTGAGCTATCTAAACTCTTCGCCGTAATGATTTTGTCAAAGCAATACTATCTGTTGTATGGAAACAGCAGCTGGAATAGTGTCTGGCTGACCGTGTCAGACCAACCACTAGCATTGATTTAACACTGGGAAGCCAAGACTATTCTCCCAGCGTTTTTGGTAGCAACCACAGCCACCACGTTTATTCTCCCGGTTTTTACGCCACAGGTGTTGCGTATACACCTACAACGACGTCCCCAAGAGAATTCCTCAACCATTGCCGGCACAGCTCAACCACTCTTCCGAGAAGAACGCATGCCTGTGTTGCCAAAAATCCAGTGCCTACTCCACACACATCAAAATCATCCCTTTAACCCCGTGGGGTAGGACGAACTCGACGTTTTAGCAAAGGATACTGACCGCTACATACAGTCAAAGCTTCAGAGCAGCTCGACTGTCGGGCAACCGGCACCCGTGGTACCAGAAGTAGCCTCTGGTTAGACCCCAAAGTTCCACCACAAGGGCTCCACCTCTATGGTCTTTTGAACTCAGGGGCAGTTCTAGGTGACGCTGCACCTGGTTGACATCAACAGGACCTGTCTTCCTTTTATAAATATGTGTACATCCTTTCCTCTGTTGCCAGAGATCGGCTAGCAACACATAAGTTCTATGGGTAATGTACCAAAGGTACTTCAACGGAAAAAGCCACATCACCCCAGCTGGGGCCCCAGGATTGCCACACCCGTATTCAAAAATAGACTCACCTGGTGGGATACGTTGGAGACAACAGTTCTGGTGTATTTCTGGTGACCATTGTCAATGAACGCATCAATAGATTGTTTTCTTTTTTTTATTATGCTGTATAGTTAATAGTAGAGTTTCAAGCAGATTTTTTTGTAGACGAGTGTCACTAAAATGTACTAGTGAATCTTTGGTTCAAATGTCTGCATATGATCGTCACAATAGTGCTAAAGTATACTGATAGATTTTCAATGACGACAACCCTATGTTATATGTCAATAGGCGATTACATTAGCTGGGGTACATCTGGTCAGTATTACTATTAATGTCACTAGTAAATCACTACAATTTTATTATCGCCTTCTATAAAGCTTAAATTAGACGTGACATAGCCATAATGCCATAGTCATAACTAAACCAAAATTCAATTGGTTTCTGTGGTGAGAGTTATGGCATTATTTCGAGTCTCTCTCTCTCACACCATAGAAACCAATTGAATTTTGGTTTGGTTATGGCTATGGCATTATGGCTATGTCACGTCTAATTTAAGCTTAAGGCATTCCTTAGCACTTATAGGGCATTTACATCTGCACAAAATATAGCAACTTTGAATTAAAATCTTTATGAAAATCCATAACGTTTACAGCAATTTTATTTTTGACATTTATCAAGATACATATTTTTATCCAAAACAAAACCCATTAACTGAAAAATTTCCAAGACTACAACCAAACAATTGCAATGTAGCCCATTCACACACCTTTTGAAGCAGACTGTAGCTAATTTACTCATCTTTTTTGTAAATATTTTGTACAGGGTAGGAAAAACTAAATAAAACTATTAGATTTTGATTAGATTTCCTAAAAATCTACTGACAAAATATATTTCGTTTTGTATGGGAAATCTAATAGAAAGCAGCTGCATTTAGCTCGAAATCTTGTAAGTAATAGATTTATTAGATAAGAATAATAATTGAACTAAAAAATAAATTTTAGGCCTGCAGTAAGAAGTTGTTCTGAGCTTTCCCGCTGGGCAGTTACATACACATATTACATCCATATTATGTATGTATGTATGTATGTATATAGATCATAGTGTAATTGCATTGCGTTTGTATCTGTGGGTAACTTGAAGATTAGAAATGTTGGCCTTTGCAACAAAAATACTAACAGATGTTTTGTGTAAACATTTAAAATTCGGTTTTATGTATAGATAATTGCAGAAATTGATAAATTATGATAACATAAAAATACGATTAAGTAATTTCGATTATTTCCAAGAAAATGAGGTTTTGAAGAAAATAAATATGAAATCAGTTTAAATAATATTAAAGGCCCTTTTCACAATGTATAATTAAAAGTTATTTAGAACTTTAACTGAACACACAATGCATGATTAGCACTTAACCGAAACCATTTAACAGAAAAGCGACTATTAAATATAACCAAGCGAAATTAGAAGTTGAAGAC
Source organism: Tachina lurida (assembly GCA_944452675.1). Taxonomy (NCBI): domain Eukaryota; kingdom Metazoa; phylum Arthropoda; class Insecta; order Diptera; family Tachinidae; genus Tachina; species Tachina lurida. The sequence goes on along the minus strand of OX101754.1, from coordinate 95,352,814 downwards.
ACTAATCGAAATCCAAAATGACTTTATAACTTCATATGGCAGAAAAAGAAATATGCAATCGCTGAAACCATGATCCCTAATGCTATCAAATCACTTATTTACTTCAATACTGTCATAACTAAAAAAACCAGTTTTGCAGAAAACGCATTTAAAGTTTTCAATTTACACACAACTCAATGAAGACATAATAAACTATTATTACCTCAAGAGGTGGTACCCAGCACAAGCTACTTATTTATATGAAATGTTTGCACAAGATAAAATACGAAAGGTTGAATTATTCTACATTATTAAATGAATAAACGCATTTATGAGCTATGGCACTATTGAAGTAAATGAGTGATATGCAGTGTGACCAGATTTTAAAATAATATTAAGCTAAATCACGTTTGAAAAAAAGCTAAAATAAGCTAAAAAGTTACATTTTAGGCTAGAAAATAAAGCTAAACTTTTTTCCACTTCTTTGATCACTTTTCAGTAGTTTCTTATTGCTAAACTAACGTTAAATATTACACAAACATATTTTTTTATTATACATATAGAATATTTGTTTAATGAAATTATTTATTAATTATTATATTTTAGATTTAATAAAGAACAAAACAAAAACTTCCCCAAAATAATCTTAAAAAGTTTTAAAAAATGTAAAAAAATTTATACTAAAATACGAAAGCTTTTTAAGTGAATTAATGCTATTTAAGGTAAAGCAGAGTTTCGTCAGATCAGTGAAATAAAGTCATAAGTAAAGATTTTGCTCTAATTTATCGACTTATTGAAATACAAGGACATAATTGCGCCACACTGCATTGGTAATAAGCCCATATAGACTCCCTGCAGGAAATGGAACTGACACAAGACTAGTCACGTGACCGGTCCCCAAGTGATAGGGACCAGTCCGAGTTCTAACACTTCCTATGAAGCGGACCAGTCACTTTTACATGGGGATGGCCTAGGATGGGGTTAATTGATACTTTGTATGCACCTTGTGACTTGTCACTGAACTATCCCATAGGGACCTATTCGATGTATAATAATATAAATTATTTATAATAATGCCACCATTTAAAGGATATGACTTTTTTCACCATATACTACTACGTACTTTTGATAACACCCACATTATCTCCAGTTATAGGACGAGTACATTTGGATCAATTGTCACCAAATTTTCTGCAGGGCTTATTCCAGAATTAATTGAGTAATAATGCCATTTTGGCTTATTACTTATGACTTTATTGAGGTGGCCCGACGAAAATCAGTACATGGTGTTATCCAGGCTTAAGGCTATTTCAGGTTTTTGTTTTAAGTTAATTGATGCCGCTGAATGAACGTTCAACTCAAGTCAAATAATTTTATACCTAAAAAACTCAAAAAGTGTTTTGGCCACTAATATGAATTTAACTTTTTCCATTGGAATTCTAACCATTCTCCCATTATCTACTATTTTTCAACTTTCCATTTCTGTTATAAAATTGTCGTATAATTTACATTTTGTATTTTTTGTAAACTATTTTACAATGTTAAAAAATTATAATTTTTATAAGTTGTTTATGTTTCTAATATATTTTTAGAGAACACGCAATTTAGACTAAAAAAGGCTAAAAAAGCTAAATGAGTTTTTAAAAAAGCTAAAAAATAAGCTAAGAGCTAAATGAAAATTTTAAAGCTAAATCTGAAATAAATAAGCTAAATTTAGCTCAATATAAGCTAATATGGTCACGCTGGTGATATGTCATTGATTACACTCAGGGAAAAGCTGCAACTTAAAAATACGAACGCGTCACATTAATTCAATGATTTTCAATATAATAGAAAATATATGGTGAGATACTAAAAAATAAATAAAGTTAATATTTTTCCATAATGTTTCTTATTAATTTAATGTGGTTTTATTGATTTTAGAGTGTTTTTTCTCTGGGTGTACGTATTGGAGATTTTATTTTCCAGAACATTTTCATTTCACTGGGAAAGAGGTTTCATTTTTCCCGGGAATTCCCGCCCGCTACATAATGATTCAAAATTATTATTTAATAATAACATTTTACAAACAAAAACCATAAATGTAATTTCAGTTCTTTATACAATAATATGTTAATATTGTGACTGAAGTAAAGTTTCTTTATTTTAATTTTCAATTGCAGAACTTTGACATAATTGCACAGAATTATTCCATAAATAGTCAGCTAATTAAGTAATTATCACAAGAATTACCAAATTATAACATTTAAATCACCCATAAGGAACCGTATAATTCATCATATGCCGTAAAATAAATTTCCATCAAAATTGTTTCATCCCGAAAATAAACAATATATGTATTTTATTTTAAATAGCTGCAATAAAAGGAAGCAAAATGTGATCATCTGTGTTGACAAAGAGATCAACACTCGAATGCAAACACAATTTTAAAAATTCATAATTTTCATATTTTTCTACATACATACAAATAAAATAATTCCAACACTGGGGTGACAAATTTTTATTGTCACAGGCAGGATCTTCTATAAGTCCTGCATATGCTTAGAAAAACCAGCAACAAAAATACAACAAAGAATTCAACTTCAAATCCTCTAAATGTAAGAATATTTGTTTTGGCATGTGTTTCGCAGCCAAAGTGTAACGAACGCACACACACACACACACACAGATAGTTGAAACTTTACACTCTCCCTTTCCTATTATTTACAGCTATTAACACAGGATCATCAATTAATCCTGTTTCTATAATCATTTATATTTGCTATACGAGTTTTTGCTGCATTTCGCTGTAGCATTTATTTCTTTTACGTGTTGAAAGTTGCGAATTTGTGCGGCAGGGTGTGTGCACGAACGAATTTATGTGCTCTATTCATTTCTAATTTGTAGGGTGTTTTCGGCTGACGCCTCCTTTTTACGGTTTTTAATTGTTTGACGACAATTTAACGCTTTGATTTCATTATTCAAGATTTATTAGCAGAGTATTTATAACTCAAATTTAATTTGTAACAGATGCGGCAAATAACATTTGTCATTCGAACGTAAATATGCATGCAAACATTCTCTTGCTGGTATTTGTTAGAGGGTCGACAAATTAATTCATCATTATATTTACAAGAGATTTTGAATTGAACTCATTTTGGTTTACGTGAATATAAGAAAATGTAAAAACTTTTAAATTAAGGCGCAGCAGTCAACTGTGCTGAAACCGCAAAAGTTATGTTGTGTTTTCTAATATGGTATTCCATAGACAAAAACATATACATACATCAGTACTTTTGAATAATCTATAATTACAAAGTTTAATCGATAAACATATGCTAACTTTGATACTTGTATTGCACAGAGCCGAGAGTTTTATAAAATTAATGATAATGAGTAGGCATTTATAATGTTCTTTGTGCCTACAAAATACCTCATAAAATAGAACAAAATTAATAAGACATATCTATGTTTTTTTTTCAATAAGGAAATCTTATTAATTTCATAGAGAAAACCATTTTGAAAAAATCAAGAAGAAATCTTCTACTTTTTATTAGGTTATCTTATTGATTTTTTCAATAAGGGTTTCTTCTTGTTTTTATTAAGCGACCTCATAAAAAATAAAAAAATAAATTGCGTCTTTATTCTCTGTACTTATGTATTTTCATTTAAATTCTATACCATATACATATGTATGTAGTATGTTGTAGATGTTATTTATTTATACATACATACATACACATTATGTTATATTCTTAACTAACTTGCTCACCAAGTATTGAACCAGCAAACTTCTACCTGATAGACAAGCACTCTAACCAATATGCTAACAAGCAGTCTGAATAACCATTGAAATTATTGTAAAAACATTCTTATACAAAAATGAAAAACATCATAAAAAAATTGTCTCTATGTCTATTTATAGAAACCAAATAACAAGAAACCTCATAAAACCAAGAAGATTTCCTTATTAAAAAAATCAATAAGATGCTTTACACATAATCATATAGGAACCTAATAAAATCAAGAAGAAACCCTTATTGAAAAAATCAGTAAGATAGCCTAATAAAATCAAGAAGAAAATCTTTAAAAAAATCAATAAGGCAACCTAATAAAATCAAGAAGAAAACCCTATAGTTTACAATTTATAAGAAAACCTAATAGAATCAAGACGTTTTTCTCTATGGATTGTTTTTTTGGTGCCAAAAATAGCAGAAATTGAGTTAAAAAAAAAATGTGAATAATAATATTTCTTCTTGATTTTATGTGGTTTTCTTCTTGATAAAATTAATAAGATTTACCACATAAAAACAATAAGGAGTCTCTATGAAAAAATCTTGGCTTCTTTCTGCTGGGATACCCCTCAGCCTGAAAACGTTTCATAGAGAAAATCTTATTGATTCTATGAGGCAGTTTTTTTTCTGTGTAGACTTAGTCAGACTTCTAAATGACAATACCAAAACACAACTAAAAAGTCAACTGTTGGTATAGTTGAGAATGGCAATGCAAATTTATATATCCCTAAAAAAATATTTTAAAAGTTGAAAATGGTGATATGCGCATAAATTAATTTAAACAATTAGAGCCTAATCAAATTATAAATATAGAAACAAATAAAGCTCGAACAATAATAATTAAAGTAAAAGCTATGGAATTGGGGCAAAAATTAAATAAATATTGTTAATAATAACACACTAAAAAAGTGTGTCTTAAGTAGAACAAAAGTAAGCAGATTAACTAACATGTGCATAATTAGAAAATATCTAACTACAGTGGCAAAATTGATTTTTCAGTATAAAAAAGCTTTTAGTGATTTGTAATACTATGAATCGCAATAATTCTCATATTCCATTTGCACTGTAAACTGAATATATGTATAAAGCAAAAATCTACATTAACTGACACCACACACAGTGGACTAAAAATAAAGAACACTTATGAGAAGACGTTTAGGCCTTTGAAAACAGCTAGTTGTTCCATTCTGCTAGTGTTTGTCAGAGTATGTATTTACAATTAACCTGGATCTTATTTGTTCCTAAAAAATTTTCACATGTATTTTGGCTTACAGAGCGAGATGAACTTTAGCCTAATCAAATCATAAATATAAAAATAAAAAAAGTTTGAACAATAATAATTAAAATAAGTGTTTTTGTTTTGGTGGGGGGGGGAATGTTACAATTTAAGTTTAACAATTGTAAACGCACTAATAATCCCAAATTATTATTTTACTTATTCAGTAAACTATTTCTTATTAAAAATACATTGAAATTGATCTTATGCGCAGTTAATGCTAATGCAGAGCATCAGGGAGCCTTTACCCAAAAATTTCTTAGAATAATTAGAGCTATTATGTAAAACTTGCATTTTCTGTGAGTTTGTTTTTACTTTTTAATTATTTTGCCACTGTTAAACTTCTTTTAAACTACCTACTACCACCTTTAATGTTAGCCACTGTAAGTAATTTCAACAAACTTTTTAGTCAGTATCTAATGATAAGCTACTTCAATTTCTTGCTGGTATTTTAAGAGCAGCAGATGAAATAATGGACAAATATTGTTGTGTTTATAGAAAACTTAATTATAATCAAAATAATGAAATACAATTATATACAACTACCCAGTAAAAAAAGACACTCCAAAAAAGTCATGAAAATGTAGAGTTTGCGATCTGGAAGTAGTGCAAATTTCGATCCGATGTAATGATTTTTACATAGGGTTGTCATTGCAAGAAGTTCTCTTTTTCGATGCCTGGTCACCGAATTGGAAGCGATTTTAAGAAAAATTTCCTTTTTTGTGTTCTATGATAATATTTTCATCTAGGAAAAATGGTTAATAGTTACCTATTTTAACAATTAGTTGTTTTTTATAGGAATTTAAGCGCGAAACAGTATCGTCATATAAATTTTATCAAATAACTTCAAAATTTTAGACCAAAATTAGTTCATAAGCTTCTTCCAAAAAATGGATTTTTTAAAAATTCTGCTGAGTAATTTCTAAAACTATAGAGGAATTACAAAGTTTTGTAAGACTAAAATAAGTTTCTACTTGGTTTTCTGCTAACTATCGGCAAATTAAAAATATCGATTTTTGGGAAGCAATGAAAATGTACTTCCTTTAGAATAACTTCCAATTTTTTTTACTGGGTATGTTCCTTCTTTCTACATCAGCAAACTCCGAAAACAATAACAACAAATGCAACAACAATAATATTATCATTGCCGTAGCTTTACATTTTTTCCGGGGGGGGGGGGGGCATTATGACTGATGATTTTCATGACTAATAATAAAATAAATAAAAAGGCAAATTTTAATAATTCTAGGGGGGCAACAGCAATTCTAGGGGGGACAATACACCCCCCAGAATGACCTTTCTACGCCTATGAATATAATTAATAATAAAGATAATGATAACTACAAAAAAAAGCTGTAAGTACATTTGTATATACAGTATAACCTCTCTAATCCGGACAGATATGGTTTCAGCTACTGTCCGGATTATTGGATCGTCCGGACTACAGTTAAAATTAAAATTTAATCGTAATACGTTTATGTACATCTATATAATTTACTTTTATTACCGAAAAGAAGAAAAGCTACCCATAAGAATTCATTTGTGTTTAATTAATTTACAGAAGACATAAAGAAAAATACCTAAAGTGGTCAAAAATATTCATTTTGAAAAATTAGAATTAATTTTTGCTTGAATGCACATATCATTATGTAATTTGTGTGCTCTATTTTTAAATTATTTTAAAAATAAAAATTTGGTTTGCTCAGCCCATAAAATAGCTTTTGAAAATAGTTCGCTTGCTTCTTTATTTGAGATTGTGTTTTGAGCATTCTCAGGCTCCGCCAAAGAACTATCAAGCTCTCCAATTTTTTGGTTTGTAATTACTGATTGGACTATATCTTCATCCGAGAAATCGTAAGCAAATTCATTCTCACTCCTTGCCCAAATATCGATTGTAGAAGGGCAGAAATCAGCGGACGGGTTAAGAGTAGTTAATGTAGAATAAATGCTATTCATATCCTGACACAGTGGATCTTATACTTATCTTATCTTATGCATACTTATTTTGTCTAGCGGTAAAATAACGAAAAAATTTTACTGTGAAAAAACAACACTTGTCCGGACTATAGAGGAAAACTTACTAAACTGTCCGACAAATTCAAATGTCCGGATTACTGGATAGTCCGAATTAACGAGTGTCCAGATTAGAGAGGTTGTACTGTACATAAGTATGCACATATGTATGTACAAATCTACGCAACCGTTTCGAAACAGATTGTTGCTTAAAAGGATGGATCATTTGCCTGAAATAATATCAACAATAATACTATTTAATACCAACAACAATAAAAATAATAACAATTAAAAACAAACTTCAGAACGTTGTTCATATTAAACAACAAAAGCAATAATCAAAAGAAAAACATTTTCACACTCTTTTTTCCGATAAAAACCACTTTAACACGTAATATGGATTCCGCAGCGGATAAAATAATGAATGAATGAATGAGTGAAAAGAAACGAATTAATGAATAAATAAATAGTGACGTCTGTTTGGATGAATGAATTGTATGAATGTATGTAAGTATGTAAGTATGTATTTAGACGCAACAAATTCTCAAGTGTCATTATTGTTGAAGTAAATGTTTTTCCTCTTTTTTTCTTTTTAAATGAATGGATTGGATGATATGTTAAAGTGGAAATGAGGAAGTGTCAAAAGTGGTAAAACGTGTATGAGAACAATAGAAATATTTTAAACGCATACACAAACACGCTTATTCGCATGGAATCTAACATAATATACAAAACATTCACCGGTTTTCTTTTATCGGAACCCCTGCTCAACTTTTTCTGTTGAAGAATTTCTTTGGTTAAAGGGTGTTAGATAAAAGTTCAATAGATAGCTGGTAATTATGATGTTAAAAAATTTCCCTTAGATATAGAAATTATTTATTGTTAAATCAAACAAAATTAGGGATCGTCCTTTGGCTTCGTCTTAAAAAATAAGAGCTATTAACTTCTAACAACTCGTGTGAAATCACCCTTTATTTCGCATATACGCAACAGTCGTATGATGTACATATATATATGTATGTATATTTTTGTATGTATAAACAATGATCATCTATCTAGTCGTAAACATGTGCTCTTAGTCCTAGTTTACACTATGCAAGTGTTATTGCTAAGCTGATTAGTTTGAGGGAGAGAGAGAGAGAGACGAGGGGAAAATAAATGTTTATTTATTTTCCCCTCGTCTCTTTCTCCAAAAAAAAACTAATCATTTTAGCGATAAGACTTGCATAGTGTAAACTAGGACTTATAATGTTTATTGCTGCTGTTGGTTAAGCAACATTTCAGGCTAATAAAATTTATCATCCGCTCAGCCCCACTTTTATTATCATTTTCACGAATGCGAACGACTGTCATATGAAAACATTTCTTATTGAATAGTTCGTCAATCATTGTTGTAGTTTTTTTTTTAAACACTAACAAAAGAATTATGCCCCTCACATTTGTTGCATTAATAATGAGTGCAGAAATAAAAAAAGGAATAAAAGTTATTTTATTTTCAAGTGTGACACACAAATTCTTGCTTGTTGCGTACTGCGGTGTGCCATTGTGCGCACCAATTCAATCGGAATTCTATGAAATCGTTTACATTATTTTTAAACACATGTGTATCTGGATTCAGTAACTTTTATTACGATAATCATATCGCTATAAGAAATATAACAAAAATTTATCGACTTTAGTATTCAGTAACATATTCTAATGACATTCGCTGTCGTTTGGCGAAAAACTAAATAAATCACAAGATCAAATTCATTGAGTTTTTCTTTATTATTCTTTGTGATTTTCGCTTATTTTCACATTTTCTATACAGAGATGCCACATAATATTGAATTAAATGGTGAGTAATGCCGGCTATACACTACACAAGATCACTGCACAAGTCCGGCACTGTACAGTGCGTTTGTGTAGCGTATGGGGGTGGTTGTGCTATTTACGCAGTGAACTGAGTAAATATCAAAACGATTTTGATATTTGGTCAAGTTTGAAAACTGTACAGTGAACTTGTGTAGTGTATGTTGCAAACGCTCAGTTGTTTCGTGATTTTTTTAAGAGTTCACAACAAAAAATGAGCGCAGAACAAATATGTATTCTGGACAGAGTTCCTAGAATTATACAAATAATCGCCAGCATTATGGTGAATTCAAATAAAAAATGCACAGTTTACTTGTATAGTGTGTGTCACAAGCTTAGTTTACACAGTGCCCGACTTGAGCACTGAACTTGTATAGTGTATGGCCGGCATAAGATAAAGCGTAAAAAATAAATTACGGTATCACATTATCGTTACCGCAAGTGAATAAATATGTCGACAAATATTACGATTGTCGGTTCGCAAAAAGTTGCAAAATTCAGGTACTGGTTTACTTGTACCTATATATATATACATTAGAGCGACTCAACTTGTATGGAAGTGAAAAAAGTGATTTTGTTACCCCTCTGAAAATAAAGCTTGATATATTTTATGATGATTCCAAAAATATTTTGGTTCTAGCGTTGACCATCCGTGAGATGGACCATTTTTGAAATAGGTATAGAGTAGAGAAGGCTTTGGGGCTTTTCCAGAATAGCCTTTGCTCCGATATATAGTATATCAGCCCAAAGATGGCAGACTGGCTCCACACAAGCGTACTAAGACCAATTCTTACATACCAATCGTTAGTGTGGTATCGTTGAAGAATAGTATTGTTTATCTTAACAACAAGGAACAAAAACTTAAAAAAAAATTAAACCGACTTCAAAAATAAGCACTAAAAAGCTACAAATAATGTGGATTTAGTTAAATAAAAGATTTTGATATATGTTACCTACAGTGCCGTTTGAAGTTGGTGCCAGCAACATTGGTAACTAAGCACATACATATGTACATAAAAATTACTTGCAGATTTTTTTTACCGGGCATGTTCCTATGTGTTTAGTACCAGTATTACTGGCACCAACTTCAAACGGCACTGTAGGTAACATATATAAAAATCTTTTATTTAACTAAATCCACATTATTTGTAGCTTTTTAGTGCTTATTTTTGAAGTCGGTTTAGTTTTTTTTTAAGTTTTATTTATTTTGAAATATGGTCCAGTTTCGTAAAAATCGATTAAGTAAAAACACGTGAAATATAGTATTAAATTTTATGGGGTGTGGCTACGCCTACCTTTTTAAAACAAGATTGTGTATTTTTAAGAGTTCAAGGTGTGTGCCAAGTTTCGTACACCCAGAAAAAAGATTGGTTGGAAAATGGTTAAGCCAACAAAATATTATTTGCATAAACTATATTTCAGTTCACACAATCAATTTTCTGTTAATCCAAAAAACAATCCATGTTTATTGCCATAAGGGCATAATTGTAATAAAGATATGATTCTGACAATTCTTAAATTGATTGCATCAACCGAGCGTATGCTGTTGCCATGACTAATTCATTGATTGATTAACACAACCGAATAAAATATTATGAATTGGATGTTACTACCAACTTTTGGTATTGGCAACTAAAAAATTGTCGTTCTATATTAAGGTTAAAATAAACACTTTCTATCAGTTGCTGCAACTAACTATAGGTTGAGCTTACTATCATAGTTTATAGTCGTTGTAGCAAATTAAAAATTAACTTTTGTGACTTTCAAAGATATTATGATTTATGAATTCTCAAATGGTTTTTGAAAGTCTGTGCATAAGATAACAGGTTTGTGGCTGTTCAAAATGTGTGGTTGAAATAAATAAACTTCAATTAAAAATAACTTATGACAATATGTTAAATAATAAATTTCTTAAATTGTATATTTTTATTTGCGTTTATTGCTTATTTTATTTCAGCAAGGAAGGCCAATTTTTCCTTCACAGGTACCAATTATGATATTGTTTCACTTATACTAACCACATTTTCGGTAGCAAGAATAACTTTTTTTTTCAAATTCCATACTGTTAACCAATTTTTTCTGTTGCTGCAACTATTTGTTTAAGAGTTATAATTAAAATATAGTGGTACCACAAGAAAATTGCAGTCGTTATACCAGAAATCTATTTAGTTGGTGCAACCACCAAAATTCGATTGGCAACAAATTCGGTTGTCTCAACGAATCTGTTTTCTCTGTGTACAGATCGATAAAGTAAAAGGACGTGAAATTAAGTATTAAATTTTATGGGGCGTGGCTACGCCCCTGTTTTTAAGACAAGATTGTGTATTTTTAAGAGTTTAAGATGTGTGCCAAGTTTTGTAAATATTGGTTAAGTACAAGCACATGAAATATTATACTAAAATTTAATAGGCATGCCCCGCCCACTTTTTTTAACGCAATTTTGTGCCTTTATTAAAGCTTAGGGTGTGTGCCAAGATTCGTAAAAATCGGTGAAATAGAACCCGGTGAAATATAATATAAAATTTTAATAGGCGTGACCCCGCCCATTTTTTTGAAGAAGATTGTGTCTTCTTAAGAGCTTAAGGTGTGTGGTAAGTTTCGTAAAAATGGGTTCAGTAGAACCACGTGTAATGTTATAATACATTTTAATGGGCGTAGCCGCGCCCATTTTTTCAACTTAAAAATGTTGTAATTACAAGAAACAAAGATGTTTGCTAGGTTTCGCAGCAATAAAATGAGTAGAAGATCACAAAATAGAATTAAAAAAATTGTGGGCGTGACCCCGTCCACTTTTTTCAAATGGGACCAATGGGAAGCTATACCCTCTCAGACAACAAAAAAATTTTTACAATCGGTCTAAAATGCACCGAGTTAGGAACCTACACACCTAAAAAAAAACAATAATAGAGACGAATTGTTAACCTCCTTCTTTCTTTGAAGTCGGTTAGTAGTATGTTTACGTTCCCTCTGGACCACTTTTTCCATACAAAATGTTGGCTCATGCCGACCAGTGTTACCACCCATGAAATTTAGTGGATGTGGGTCGGGTGTTGGTCAGTGTTACCACCGTGCAAAGGAAAAAAAAAAAAAAAAAAAAAAAAAAATGTGCATACCTTAACCCTTTAACGGTCGATGGGGTTAAATTCGACCCCATGATATTTTATGTTATGAGACGACAGCGTGTTCGGTTTTGCTTAAAGTGTATGAGGCGACAGCGTGTTCGGTTTTGCTTAAAGTGAAGTCGTGGTGGATGTTATTTTTGTTGAAGTGAAGTCGTAACATTTAATGTGTTCGTTAGAGGGTTAATACAATATGAATTAGACTACATTAGGGCGGTTTACGAAAGTCTGTGATTTTTTGCTAGTATTTAATAAATAAAATTCATTTACTGCGGTATATATTAATCTCCCTAATACTACTCGTATTTGTTATCAGTATAAAATGTTAACCACATTATTTAAAAACAAAACACTAGTATTTAATAAATAAAATTCATTTACTGCGGTATATAATAACATCCCTAATACTATTCGTATTTGATATCAGTATAAAATGTTAACCACATTATTTAATTAAGTGTGTGGGTAATAAAATAAAATCAAATTAATAAAATATATTCATTGTTGTACTAAACTCTAAGGTGTGATTATACTTTTTGTTATTTATTAACAAAAAAAAAAAAAAAAAAAAAAAAAAAAAAAAAAAAAAAAAAAAAAAAAAAAAAATAATAAAAAATTAATAAAATAAATTAAATTAAAATGGGTGGCAAATTTATTTGTGATATTTGTGCAAAAGCATACAAGCTGAATTCATCATTAAGAAGACATTATCGACTACATCACGAAGAACCATCGTCTTCGATTAAATGTATTCCATGTAGCAGATATTTCTCAGATCAGTCGAGTTACAAGATTCATCTTCTACAACATTCTAAGACTGGAGAAGGAGAAAGTAATAATATTAATTGTCTCGATTGTAATCAATATGTTGCTAAGTCCAATTGGTGCTATCATGTAAGAACAAATAAACACAAAATTAATTGTGCTAAGAAATCTAATGATGATAGTGACATTGATGAAATAGTACATGACAAATCAGTATTTAACAATCGCATTATAACATATTTAATTAAGAACAATAACAAATCGGATCTAATACCAGAGAATTTTTTATCGGGTATAAAATATAAAGTGGTTGAACTGTTACGGAATATGACACAAAAATTTATTAGCATAAAATTTAATCTTGAAATATTTTGTGAATACATGTTGGTTAAGGAAGAAGAAGAATCGTGTACCATTGAAATAAAGTCACATCAAAGCAAAATGACTGTAATAAACTGCTCATCGTCAACGGTAGAAGAGTCTAGCAATATTTATAATGCACACTGTGAAGAGATTGTGAGAAAGATGAGTGAATTTCAAGAGCGTGATAGCGGATGGGCATTAACAGAAATATTGCGTTTAGAAATAAACATTAATCAATATAAATGCATGAAGGGATCATCGTATATTGCTCTAACATCGGCAATACAGAGAAAACATGCATGTATCAATGTCCAAAATAATGATGAATATTGTTTCAAGTGGGCCATAATATCAGCCTTATTTCCAGTCGATGATCATTCAAATCGATGCACATCCTATAAAGTTATAAATATTGAAGATGACATTATAACGTTGGAAAACAATATTGTTATAAATTTTAAAAGTCTAAACTTTCCGCTATCAACACATAAAATTAAGATCTTTGAAATCAACAATCCAGAAATTAGTGTGAATGTATTTGGTTTGGATGATAAGGATGATATAATCGGACCCTACTATTCTACTTCAAAAGAAAAGGATAGACACATTAACTTGTTATTATTGGAAGATGGTGTGAAATTTCACTACGTATGGATTAAAAATATTTCAAGGTATATCTCAACTTAAAATTTTTACATTTCACACTTAATAATAATAGTTTTTTAACTTTTTAATTTTAGATTAATAAGGAGCCAACTGACAAGACATCGTAGATGTTTGTATTTATGCAATACATGTTTAAATCATTTTCAATCGGAATCTTTACTATTAAAACACAAAGAAGAGTGTAATAAAATTATAACTAGACTACCGACCCTAGTCAACAATATTGTGAGTTTTAAAAACTATAAAAAGCAAATGGATGTGCCTTTTGTAGTTTATGCGGATTTTGAGTGTATTTTACAATCAATTGATATTCAAAATTCAGTAAATGTAAAGTCCACACAAAGGCACAATCCAGTTGCTTATAGCTATTATATAAAATGTTCTTATAATAGTGCGTTAGATATATTTAGAATTTATAGTGGGGATAACCCATCAAGTCACTTTTTTTCAAATTTAGTCAAGGATTGTCTAGATATATATCATAATTATTTAAGTATAGTAAAACCAATGACAGTCCTAACATCCCTTCAACAACTAAAACAAAAAGAGGATAGAATATGTCACATTTGTACAAAGTTTTTATCTGCTGTAGATCGGGTAGCTGATCATTGTCACTTAACCGGCGAATATAGAGGACCGGCACATGTCAGTTGCAATCTAGAATATCAAATTGCAAAATTCATTCCCATATTTTTTCACAATCTTTCGTCATATGACTGTCATTTGTTTGTTAGAGAACTTTCATCGATTGAAGGCGATATAAATATAATTCCTATAAACAAAGAGTTATATATATCGATATCGAAAAGAATTGCCGTCGATGAAAGAAGTACTATTGAACTGCGTTTTCTAGATTCTTGTCGGTTTATGCCATCAAGTTTAGAAAAACTGGCAGGATACTTATCTGATGATGATCTGACGACCGTAAGATCTATTTTCCCTACACCAAATGAATTCGGTTTAATGAAACGCAAAGGTGTTTTTCCCTATGACTATCTAGATTCAGAGATTCGTCTTGAAGAGACAGAGCTACCACCCCGCTCATGCTTTTATAATAAACTTACGAATGAGTTGTGCAGTGAGGATGATTATGAACATGCTGAAAAAGTTTGGAATACGTTTAAATGCAACACACTCTTAGATTATCTTCTATTATATTTGAAAGTAGATGTTATGCTGCTGTGTGATGTTTTCGAAAATTTCCGTAAAGTTTGTAAAACCATTTATAATTTAGATCCTTGTCAATATTATACTACCCCAGGATTGTCCTGGGATGCTATGTTAAAAACAACTGAAATAGAATTGGAATTGTTGACCGATATTAATATGTACAATTTCGTTGCACGAGGTATTAGGGGGGGTATTGGATAGCCAACAATAAATATATTACTGATTATAATTATACAAAAGAGAATCAAAATTATATAATGTATTTTGATGTGAATAACTTATATGGATACGCAATGTCACAATATCTTCCCTTTAAAAATTTCGAATGGGTTGAAAACTGCGAAGACTTTAATGTAAACATTATAGCAGAAGATTCCGAATTTGGTTACATCTTAGAGGTAGATTTGGACTATCCAACCGCATTGCATGATTACCATAACGATTTTCCATTTTGTGCAGAAAACAAGAAAACTGAAAGCATGAAGCAAAGAAAATTAGTAACAGATTTAAACAATAAAAGCAATTATATAATACACTATCGCAATCTGCAACAATGCATTCGAAATGGTTTAATTCTGAGAAAAATTCATAGGATTCTTAAATTTAAGCAATCTAATTGGTTGAAAAAATATATTGATGAAAATAACTATCACAGAACATTGGCTAAAAACACATTTGAACAAAACTTTTTTAAATTGCTCAATAATGCTGTATATGGGAAGACTATGGAAAATGTTGACAAGAGAAAAGATGTTAAAATAGTATGTGAATGGGAAAATAGAGGTAAGCGATTAGGAGCTAGATCTCTTATTGCTAAACCCAACTTCCACAGTTGTCTCAAAATTCACGATGAAATGGTTGTCATTGAAATGAAAAGAGTACGAACGGAATACAACAAACCTATTTATGTAGGTTTTTCTGTTTTAGAACTATCGAAATGGAAAATGTATAATTTCCATTACGAGTATATGAAACCAAAATACTTTGAAAATATTAATCTCTGCTATATGGATACGGATTCATTTATTTATGATGTCACAACAAATGACATATACGATGATATTCGAAATGATCTCCCAATACATTTCGATACATCTGCATATCCAAAAGAAAATGTCTATCATTTTCCACTGATAAATAAAAAGGTTTTGGGCATGATGAAGGATGAATGTAATGGAAAAATAATTAGAGAGTTCATTGGTTTACGTGCTAAAATGTATTCTTTAAAAATAGATAAGGTAGATCAAGAAATTAAGAAAATTAAAGGTGTTAAGAGTAGTGTAACAGCTAGATTAAACATTAATGATTTCAAAAAATGTTTGCTGGAGAAAAAGTTGTATTATGATTCTATGTATGTATTTAGATCAAAGATTCATGAAATATATACTCAACACATTAGTAAATTAGCATTAAGTTATTTAGATGATAAGCGATTTATTAGAGATAATAGTATTAATACTTATGCATGGGGACATTATGCAATAAATAGTCAACAACCATCATCATCATATCCCAATGAAAATGCATTAACATCATCTTCAAGTGATAATATTGTACAATAGTATTAAGTGATTTTAGATTATAAGTGAATATATATATATATATATATATATATATATATATATATATATATATATATATATATATAACGTTAAAAAACAATAAATAAATAAATAAATAAAGAATATCATTAAAATATTTTAGTTTGTTTTTATTTTAAACTATAGTTATCTATTGAATAGGAATTTTAAACACAAGTAACCACAATTTGTTTTTGTGTGAATAAAAATTAATCGTGCTTGTTCTTAACCTTACTCAACTAAGTTGATATAAAATTTAATCGTTTAGAAATAAAAAAAATCAAAACAAAACTTTTTTATATATTATTTTATTTTTTTTTGAGAATTTTATAATAATATAATAAAAATAAATCTCATATTGAAGTATATATATAATATTATTGAAGTTCATCTTTATTAATCCAAGAATTATGTTGATTGGAAAATCCCAACCATTTTACGTACGCCTGGTGCCCCTTAGTTTTAATCACATTTTCAATCAAGTATGTATTTGGAAAATGTGTCTTTAATAGTTCATGTTCATAGAATCCACCAACAATCGGATTCCTTTGATAGTCTTCCAATAAATAAGTAATGGGGTTTGTGTTCTGTAAAGTACGAATTTTAAAAATTTCAGTTGTCCAGTTTGGAGTATATCCTTTTGAAAAAATATGTTTATATTTGCTAATTCGAACGTAATCTCCAACTTTTAGTTTACCAAATTTAAATATTTTGGGATGATTATAAACTTGTTTTAGTATAGAACTTTCATTTTCTGTGTTAACAGACTTTGGTGTCATTCCAATTGTTCTATGCTTTTTATTATTATATTGATTAATTAAATCCTTACATATATGTATCCATTGATAATTTCCTTGTAGACTAAAATTTTTCCACATCATTCCTTTTAGAGTTCTATTAAATCGTTCTACAATAGACGCTTTCATGATACTATATGTAGAATAGTGGTTGATATTATGTTTTTTCATCAAGTTTTGAAATATTTTATTATAGAACTCTTTACCATTATCGGTTTGCAAGTTTTTTGGAATTCTCTTTAGCGAAAAAATAGATTGTATAGCATTGGTTATATCTTCACTACTTTTAGATTTTACGGGTACAGCCCAAGCAAACTTTGAAAATGTATCTATAACTGTTAAAATAAATCTATAGCCTTTGTTATATTTTGAGTAAGCACCCATTTCAACAAGATCTGCTTGCCAAAGATCATCAATTCCCTTGACCACCACTCGACGTCGAATGAAATTTCTACGTGCTTGCTTGTGAAGCTCCTGAACCACTTCTTGTCGCTCCATTTCTAACGTCTATCTTACAGATTACATCAATTTAAATGCTGTTGATATTGAATTTAAATCAAAAACGATTTATATATCTATCTTTAAATGCTTTGTAATGAGCTTCGTTTTTTCATTTAGACGTTCTTCAACTGAATCAATTTTGTAATTAAATAATGATGTCATTTCTTTTAGTGATTGATTGAGATTATTTGGTATTATACTTTGATCATGTATTAATTTACTTAAACGTGTTTCTACATTATCAAATTTTTCTGTAGTCAACACGTTTTGTTGATGTATTATTTCGTTAAAACGATCCTCCATTCCCTTAATTCTCTCCATATACATTGTATCCAGTTGTTTCTTTATTTCACTTAAATAAGTTTTCATATAAATTTTGTTTACGGCATCGTTTTCCAATACAGGACTAGCAATATTTTTTATTCTCCGCAAGTTAAAGTTGAAATTACGATCACTATCCAAATGAATCTTGAAATGTTGATTTTGATATCTTGCAGATTTTTCAATATAATGTCCAAACTTATCGATAGGCATTTTATGAATATGAATTGTTTGTACATTTTTAAGTCTATTTATATAATAATTTTTGCTTCTCTCAATTCCTCAATAATTGATACAATTTCATTATTATGATTTGAGTGACCAGCTGTTGTTGATGAAATCAAAAGACGCAATCTATCAACCAATTCATTAGGATCATCCCAATAAACATAATTATGCTTTTTTCTATTCAATTTCATTAAACCTTTTCCCTCATGAATTTTCTGTTGTTGTTTAAATAGGTTTTTAATAATCGTTGTATATTTAATTGAACGATTTCCTTTAATTTGACCATTAATACTGTTATTTCGTTTATGGACATTAGTCATCTCCAATATTTGTTTATAATTATTTAAATCTGTTTTATTATAATTGCTTGGTTTCTTATAAACTAACAATTCATATAAGCCTGATGTGAAGGGCCATTTTAAATTACCTACAGTAATATTGATTGAATTGAAAGCGATGGGTTCATTACCCAGTCTCCATATTTGATTTTTATCCTTATGAGGACCATAGGTTTTATCATATATATTTAAGTTAACTTTTGATAAATTATATTGAACACTTTCATTGGGATGTATTGCAATGGTGTTATCATCATCATTGCTATCATCCTCATTATCAACATTATCATTATTATCATCATCATAATCATCATGATCATCATCATGATCATTTTCATCATCAAATGATTGAAACGTGTTTGAACTTTTCTCGATTTTCTTGTTATTAGAGCTTGGAGAAAACGTGTTATAATCAAGCTTACTCTTTTTATATGGTGTACTGAAGGCAACTTTATTATTCTCAAGATCATGTTTAAAAGAGTTATCCGGATAATTTTCATGTTTTATAATGTTATTATTATTATTATTATTATTATTATTAGTTGATTGAACTAATTCTTTTAATGGTTTTGATATTGGTTTCAATGTCTTTTCCAACAATTCATCATTTGCAATTTCTCCAAGCAAAATATTCTTATATTTCTTTTTTAAAATATTTCGAGTTTTAATAAGATTATTAACTAGATTTGTGTTCATATTTATAGGTTGAATTAGAAACAGATTCAAAACAGATCAGTTTAGCAGTTTAGCAGTTTAACAGTTTAGCAGTATAGCAGTATAGCAGTATAGCAGTATAGCAGTTTAGCAGTTAGCAGTTTAATAGTTGAGAAGCTGTTAGTTTAATAATTAATCTTGTACTGATTTTAAAATATCTGTAATGTTTCTTTTATAGCTTTATAAATATATCGAAACCTTTTCTATATCGACCATTATTCATAGGATCATCTTTGTTAATAACTAGAAAACCATATTTTTCTTTCCAACACTCGGTACATAACTCATGAAATGTTTTCAAAGTCATATCAGAACCAACATGATCATTGTAAATATGCTTAATATTCATTGCATCCTGTTTGAAAATTATAATCATATTAGCATTATCGCGAATCAAGTGTTTTGGTATACGTGTATATGTTTGACATAAATAAAAACTATCAATATCTTTATGACGACCCATACAGAAGTAGGCACGTACATGATTTTGTTTCTCACAAGCTATATCGTCGAATATAAATACTGAATTTGGTTTAACTTCGTCTGGCGATAGAACATCATCATTATTGGAAAATGATGAAAAATTTATCTCCTTAATGGGTTTAATTAGACTTTCTAAGTACTTATATTTCGGTTGTTGTGTTGATTTTGAATATAAGTAAATATTTTTAAATTTCAATCCATGAGGACTTTCAATAAGACTGATCATAACATTTGTTTTTCCGCAATTTGATGGACCCACAATAAGAGCTCGAATAGAATTCGGTAGTAATGAGCTATGACGAATTTTATTTGATGAATCGAACTTTGATTCGATATTCTTTACGTTAATCCTTTTATGTTGTTTAAAAAAGCGCATTCTGAAATCTAATGATAACATAATATATAAACCAGTCTCTTTTATTTGTTTTCAATCAATTTGATTTTAATCTTTAATCGACAAAGTATCAATAGATATGACAATCATTTATAAAAAGATATTCAGTCGTCATCCATACTTCATCGGTAGAGGTTTTCTGAATAAAATAATTAATAAACTTCCTATTGAACTTCATCTACCCGGTTATCAATTTTGCGGACCTGGTACAAAATTAAAGAAACGTTTAGCTAGAGGTGATCAAGGAATCAATCCATTGGATACTGCTTGCAGAGAGCATGATATAGCATACTCAAACAATAAAGATTTAGAGAAAAGACATATTGCTGATAGAATTTTAACTGAAAAGGCTTGGCAAAGGGTCAAAGCAAACGATAGTAGTTTGGGTGAAAAATCAAACGCTTGGTTTGTTGCTACTGCAATGAAAGCAAAAACAAAATTCGGTATGGGTAACGTTATTAGCAAAACTAAAAAGTCGTCTCCACTAAATACCCACAAACTGTTTACACATGCATTGAAAAGTGCAAGAAAGAATATAAAGAAAAGTGAAAACTTGAAAGATGCTATAAAGATTTCACGAAAAGTTGTAAACAATATTTTCAAGGGGAAGAAAAAATCGTTAATAAAAACACCTCGAATAATACCTCTACCTAAATCTGGAGGTTTTCTTCCACTTGCCCCTATATTTGCTGCACTGGGTGCACTTGGTGGTTTAGCTGGTGGTGTATCTGGTATTACAAAAGCAATCAATGCAGTCAAAAATGGAAAGGAACAATTGACTGAAGCAAAACGACATAATAGTACAATAGAAGCCATTGCGATGGGAAAAGGCATGTTCTTAAAACCATATAAAAAAGGACTTGGATTATATTTAAAACCTTATCAAAAAAATTTTTAATGAAGCTACCTGAAAGAGCTCTTTCTGATGTAGACTTGAGAAAATATGCAAAACATATTCCAAATTTTAGAGGTGTGTTTATGTGTAACACCCTTCCAAGCAGCAAACCATTTAAAAAAGAATGTGGAATAATCAATCTGGATACTTCAAAGGGCCCTGGCACACATTGGGTAGCATACTGGAAAAACAACAATCAAATCGAATATTTTGATAGCTTTGGCAATTTGCAACCACCAAAACAATTAATAAAATATTTAGGAAAAAACATAAGTTATAATTATGATAGATATCAAAATTTTAATACAATAAATTGTGGCCATTTATGTTTAAAATTTTTGTTTTCGAAGCTAAACTTAAAAGAAACTATAAATGTTTTTTAATAAAATACATTGATTAAGAATTTCTTTTATTTATAAATAAACATATTATTTCATTTATTAAAAAAATTTCAAAATAAATATAATTAAATAATTTTTCTAATTTCGCTTGTTAGAGGTGAGTATTCGATTAAACGATCATGAATAACTAAACAGTATGCTGATGTATTATCTGGAATTAGTTTGTTTGCTTCAGTATCAAATTCAATTCGTACATCAATAGGTCCAGTTTTAACAGTTTCATTTTGATGTGAAACATCAACAACAATAAGCGGTGCGTAAGACTTGTAATCATTAACATCCAGCAATGGTTCAGGTTCTCGCATGTAAAAGCCTTGTTGAAATTTTGCATACATATTATATAGAACAGAATACTGACCCATTTCGAAACGATTATTTAAATCATCATATGGATATGACTCTGAGTTTAGATATACTTTTAAATTAGAGATATTACAATGGTCAAATATATTTCCTTGTTCTTTACTTTTCTCTTTTTGTAAACCAATTATAAGAAATCGTGGTCTTTCGTTTTGTGGTGAAAGCTTTACATTCCATAAAACCTTTGTACTCTTTGGTAAAACAGGATTTACATGACAGTCCCAACTTCTAAACGCAATTGGTATAGAATGTTTGCTGTTGATTATCTTAAACATTTCCAATTTTGCAAAGTCCGATAGTTGAATGTGTGGCATTTTCCATGTTATATCCAGAATTGTTAACTTCAACTGATCAGTTACATTTGTAGAACAATATGATCTCTCATCGGATGTAGAACGTTGAAGGATAAGCTCATGTTTCGAATTTAATAGTATTTTGTTATAATCTTCAGCAAACCCCATCAACATTTTCAGAGGTATACAACAGCTAAAATGACTTTTTTCTAAAACAAAAGTTTCAGTAAGAGACCAACCAGCGTTTTTTAATACATCACTTTCAGCCTTATTCAATGATACAAAATTTTTCATGGTGGATGAAATTCCAAGTTTACGTGTACGATCAACTTCAAAACCATTAATTTCATAACGAATTTCATCGAACAAATATGAAACAAAGTTGTTTTTTAATTTCACATCTATAGCTGGAACCTCTTTGGTTGCTTCCTTCTTTACTATAAAACCATGAATGTAAATCATACTCTCACTTGGTAAGACAAAGAGATCCTGATTTTGAATTGGTATACGAATTTCATCATTGTTGTTGAATGATTTTAGATATGGAGAGTAACTATGATATTCCCTTTTTACAATACTCTCATCATATATAGGTTTTTGAAGGACATTTAGTATTTCATTCATTGTTGAAGATTAAATCCCAACGATTTTAAGTATTCTATATTATATGATGTTAACGGGTTTTTTTTATTTTTTATACTTTCTCGAATGCGAGTTGATGAGGGATTGAATGGAAATCCTCTTTGCATTACGTTTTTATTGTAAATTATCATTATTCTGGTTTGAAGTGGAGTCTAAGAGTGATTTTTTCTCCTCTAAAATTTATAAGTTCACCGTCTTGATTTAAGATTCTAATCGTTATGTTGTTTATTTGTTGACAGTTGACGGGTAAATAAATAACATTTCGAGGTTTTTCGTTTATTTTATATCCTGGAGGAATATCAAGAGGAAATTCATGAATAGCATGATTCGAAGTATTATTAATAAATGAACCGGTTGTTAAGTTGCTTTCAATGCGTATTGTATTAACATTCGTAATATGTGTAGGTAAATCAGATTGAAATAACTTTGTAGTATTCAATGAATTAACATCTACAATCATCACTTCCAAAGATTTATCATTTTTAAGATTTTGATTAGTATTATAATAGTAAGTTGAATTTACTTCTAGTTTTCTTTTACTAAATCCAAGTAACTTTCCTATACTGTTTGGTTGTGAAAAATCTATATCCATTGATGAGGTTATTTCAGTTTTAAGTGTGTTATTGTTAGCTTCAATTGTTAGAAAAATTGGTTCATCAATATCTTGTAAGCTTGAGTTTAAGAAAAAACCAATATCTTCAAGTTCGTATGAACCAACTGGAATAGTAATAATATGATTTCCTATATGAAACAAATTGTTGTGAACATCTACATTGGGTATGGAATTGAATGTTACAAAATCAATAAGTCCACAAACATATTTTGTAGGGAGTTCAATTGGAGGAAAATATTCTCCAACCAGAGTTGAAGTGTTTCCGCTTAAAGATATTGTTATTGACATTTCGAGTATTCAGAATGAACTGATGTTTGATGATTATTTTACCTGATTTAAGTGTTAAATAATAAATCCAAAAAAAGAAAAAATGTCTTTTATAATTTTATGTTTTCTTTATTAATATTTGATTTAATAAACTTTCTTAAGAGTATTACATTTTTTTGAGCACATATACAATATTTTCTATGATAACAACAAACATTTACAGATTCATCATTTTGATATAATGTTTTTAAATTTGGACAATTTAAATCATCCAGGTTATAAAAATAAATTTTATCCTTAAAAATATTTTGAATCCACTTAATTTTTTCTAATCCTTTAGCATAATAAATATAATTTTTATCTTTAACTTGCGCAATATAATATTCCACAATATTTGTTAAGGATGAATCGCCATCTTTCCATTTTAATCCATGATGATGATTATAAAGCCAATTAATTGAATATTTTTCTTTTGTTGTCAACGATGAATATGGAAAAGGTGGTTTAATAGTAAATGTTTGAACTTGTGAGTCGTCAATTGAAATACTCAGTTCTTTTACAATGAATTTATTGTTGAGATAAAAACCTTGTACGTCTACAACTAATATTCTCTCCTCCGACATTGTTTAGTACTAATCAAGTCACAACGACGACTGTAGAACTGTTTATAAAGTCTATGTTTTTAAATTATTATAAAAATTCATTATATATAATGCTTGATCCCAACTGTTATCGATAAGGGAACATTTACAGGTATCAGGTCCACAAGTTGTTTCATCGTTGGACCACACACAATTATTATAATGATATCCAAATTTTGATTTACTTTTCTTATAAAATGCATTATCATCGAATTGAGCTTTTAATTTCTTCAAAATAATCTCATGTTCATACCACAAAAACCTTTCTTCATTCAAGAAGTCATGTACAATTTTCGAATAAAACTGATTATTCATTATTTTTTCTTATTTTTTTATATTAAATAAATCTTCTTAACACATCAACAACAAAGTTTATATTAAGTGGTAGTAGTAAATGTATTTCATCATATTAGTTAATTTATGATATTTCCATATCCAAATCATGTGTATAATCTTGAATGTTGATTAATGTCATATCGGATCGGTATGTAGTATCATCCTCAGAAACCGTCTCAATTTCACCATTACTTAAAATTCTCTCGTATTCAACTTGACGGTATTCGAAACATGAAATATTTAATCGACGTTTCAAGTAATTGCTGTTATATGTACAACGGATTCTCAATTTTATATTATCTTTGTATTGAAGTTGAAAATGTCTATAAAATGGAGCCGAACTTTCAATTATTCCTGCAATATTTTTTTCTTTTTTTACTAAATCTTGCCTAAATGCTTCAATAGCTTGTTCAACAGTAAAAGATTGATTTATAGGTGGTGGTGGTGGGGAGTCTTCTTGTTCTTCGTTTGATTCATATTCTGCTTTTGTTGTTGTTGTTGTTGACTCGATGTTTTTATTTAAATCATTACTATACTTTAAAAGTTTGAAATTTAGTTGTATGCTCACAGTATCATTATTCGGTAATTTTATTGCAAATTCTGTATTTTTAAGTTCATTTTCACTCAAATCAATAGGTAATGAAGCTGAAAACACTTGTATGATATAGATATATGAAAACAATATGATAAAAATATTTTTCATTTTAGTTTTTCTTTTTAATATATATGTTCTTAGGTTAGCGATATATTTTTGAATGAGATGATAAGAATTGTTTCTCATATTTATATACTAATTTAATAATCTTCATATTGAAATGAGTCATCATCACCACCGCTAGCACCACCAGCTGCTTTCTTAACTATACTATTATTAACCATTTTTTTGAGGGAGGAGGAGGAGGAGAGGTTTTTGTTGATTTTTATTCAATGAATGGATACCAGTCTTACCATTATAAGATTTAGTTGCATATTCATCTATTTCACTATACGCGCATGATGGTTTATATGAGTGTACATTTATATCTTTAAAACCACCTTCATAGACTGTTCCGACTAGTGATATCATACCACCAATAACCTCAATTTTTATATGTTGATTGTGACTAAATTGAAATATTGGAATATTTGTTGGCATTTGTTGTCCTCTATTAAGAGAAAAAATTTGCGTTCTAGTCCCTCCTTCTGCAGTTAGAAACACCTGCATTATAATATCCAAAACTATTGCATTTATTATTTGAAAAGTTTTCCACTGTGCATGACAAGTACAATATTTATCACCAGTTTTTAAAAATTGACCCCAATACATATTTATCAAAGTTTTAATTTAACTGAATCTCTTTTTATATATGCATATATATATATATATATATATATATATATATATATATATATATATATATATATATCTATATATATATATATGTATATGTATGCATACACGTATACTTAACCGCAACTGATAAGAAGTTATTGAAATATCTAAAAACGTCTTATACTATCAATTATTGAATATAAAGAATCAGTTTGAAAGTTCGTCTTACGGTGAAAAGTTGAAAGCAAAAAAAAAATGAGGGCAAGCTTAAGAAAATTGTTTCAAAGTCCTAATATTTCATACTTACCTTTAAAGAATATGGAAGAAAATACTATATATGAAATCAACAAGATAGATCGAGTAGATACAAAATATGGTGAAAGTATAAGATGTGATCTAAATAACGAATATTACATTTATTTACCTAAACGATTTCTGATTATTACTAAAAATCAGATGGATTATCTAAACACAACTCCACACATTTTAAAGAAAGTTAAAGAAGTGAAGGGATCATATACTCTAGTCCTTAAAAAGAAGAAGCAATTTGTATTCTACAACAACTTGTATAACAGCACTGAAGAAGACGATGATGATGATGATGATGATGATGAAATAGAAAACACATTTTAAACAATCCACGAAACAGAAACCTTTTAAAATTAAAATCATATATATCAACAAAACTCTGCATACATTAAAATTTCTTTCACATTTGATTAAATAGAAACTTTATAAAAACGGAAAAACCGCAACAGAAACTTTTTTACAATTAAAACGCACAACATTAAAATTGCAACCACATTTTTTTTTCCTGTTTAGAAACAAAATTATATTTCAGAATTTTGTATTTTTAAATAAACCTCGAAATAGAAACTTTTTTTAAATTATGAAAACATATATATCAATAAAAAAAAAAAAACCCTACAACATCTAAAATTTCTCACGTATTTGATAAATTTGGGACCTTATAAAATGAAAAACCGCAACGGAAGCTTTTTAAAATTAAAACACACAACATTAAAATTGAAACCACATTTTTTCCTGTTTAGAAACAAAATTATATTTCTGAATTTTGTATAAAAACCTCCACCAATTTTACTTTAAGTATCATTCAAGTTAAGTAAATCATCAAAAATGGAATCACATTTAAAAAAAATTTTTAAAAAATCACAAAATAAAACCATTCTCCCTATAAAGGAGATGGTTTTTGATCATAATTATAAAATAATAAAGATGGAGCGTGTTCAGACACGCTTTGGAATGAAAATTCGGTGTCTGGTAGAGGGAACTCATTATATATACCTCCCGAGTATATTTATTGAGACGATAGACGATGATGCTATTTCAGAAGTTAATGTTAATACATACTACATTTCCAAAATAAAGAAAGGAAGCAGTGGGTTATACTATGAATTAACCATTATTGCGGAAACATCAGGTAATTTCTGGTAAAATAATTTTTATTTTTATTTTTTGATTATTAAATATAATAATAATTGATTATTTTCGTTTAAGCTCAAGATACACCAGAGAAATAAATTGAGTATTGAAGACAAAAAAACAACAACAGCAACCACCGAAACAATGTGTGCCAGATCCCTTTGAAGTATCCAGATTTTATAATTTTTTTATTTTCTTTTTTTAGTATAACATATTTACTTAAATAAAAATGTTAATGCAATTTTAATTTAACTATTTGTTTGTTTGTTCATTTTTATTATTTATACACTTAACCACAACTTTTTATCAAAGTTTTAAAAATAACATCCACCACGACTTCACTTTAAGCAAAACCGAACACGCTGTCGCCTCATACACTTTAAGCAAAACCGAACACGCTGTCGTCTCATAACATAAAATATCATGGGGTCGAATTTAACCCCATCGACCGTTAAAGGGTTAAGGTATGCACATTTTTTTTTTTTTTTTTTTTTTTTTTTTTCCTTTGCACGGTGGTAACACTGACCAACACCCGACCCACATCCACTAAATTTCATGGGTGGTAACACTGGTCGGCATGAGCCAACATTTTGTATGGAAAAAGTGGTCCAGAGGGAACGTAAACATACTACTTCGGTTAAAAAAAAAGCCAAAATTCCGTGCATTTTTTCGGCAGAGCTTCCAACTACAATTGTCATTTTGTAAGATCCAGGATGGTCTCTTATGTAACAATCTTAAACAAAATAAAAAGTCTACCGAACATAATACATTCACTAGTTATCCCTACTTCCCTTGTTATGATCACTGCCACACCCACAATAATTCAAACACGTGTTACTATTTTTTTTCTTTTTTTTTTGGTATTCATTAATAATTTTTTTATTTAAAATTCAATAAATTGTTCCTAAACTTATGCGTACATTAATCATTTATTATTTATATAATTTACAATAAATATTTACAAGATATTTACAAGTGATAATTTTAATAATTTAAGTTTTATGATTAATTATTTAGAGAGAAAACAATGTACAAATGTGTTATCACATTAATGTAACTTTTACATACATAAATGCTTAAAATTATGAAACATTTAATGAAAATTCTTAAAGCGCTGAATACCATCAAAATCATTATTGTGAAATGATTTGATGTAGCTTACGTAATTAAATTATTCATTAATGAATGCAATGTAATTATCATATTGTGTCTCTAACAAAATAGAATAAGCAATAAAAGCAAACAAAAAATAAACTAAATAAAATTACTCTAGCACTATTCCTTCGTGTTCGACTTTCATTAAAACATTGCAACAGGACGGATACAGTTGCAGCATACTGCTTGTGGCCTATTGTTTATGCAATGCAGCATTAATATACTTTATGCATGCCTACTCGTACATGGTCCTTTGGTGTTGGCCAAACTAACAGTTCCATTAGCCAACTGACTAGCATTCTTAATTAGAAGCCTCACTGTCATCATCAGTATCATCATCATCATCATCATTATCATCATATCAATAGCACTCATCAGTCCTCATTAATTTGTTCTATTAATACTGTGTGTCGTGGTGTGGTGAATACTCGTAGTTCGTGTGGAAGTTGGAGTAGTGCAGCAGGCAATCACTTTGTCAATTCTATCCTTGAAATATTACATGCACACATGCACATTTAAATTAAAAAATCCTTGCAGCAACACTTTGCTGCAAATGTAATTGTAATAAAGTTTGTTGTTGTCGTTCTCACTGGTT
Source organism: Tachina lurida (assembly GCA_944452675.1). Taxonomy (NCBI): domain Eukaryota; kingdom Metazoa; phylum Arthropoda; class Insecta; order Diptera; family Tachinidae; genus Tachina; species Tachina lurida. The sequence continues at coordinate 95,323,530 of OX101754.1, read as the reverse complement.
GTTGTAGTTGTAGGTGTCTAAAGGGTGTGATACTAATAAAAACCCCTGCTTTCTTTGGCCAAAAACTAACTGACAGTTGATGGTGATGAATTCTGTTGCTGTGATTGTTGCTGCTGTTTAATTCTTTCCTTGGCCTCCTGCTGTGCCTTCTTTGAACGTTTCCATTTCATGCGGCGATTTTGAAACCAGATTTTCACCTGTGTCTCCGACAACATGAGACCACTGGCCACCTCAAAGCGCTTAGGGCGGGATAAATATTTATTTTGTTTGAATTGTTTTTCCAATTCCAGCAACTGCTGCGACGTGAAGGCCGTACGTGGTCGTCGAGTCTTGCCCAAAATGGCGTGATGCGGATAGGCGGCTAGTTCGGGTATACGATGGTGTAGCATACCGGCGCGAGCCAAAAACTCAAACTGCAAGTGTGAAGGCATGAAATGTTGACCCATGGGGATCTAAAGTGATAGAAAATGGAGAATTATGTTTGTTTAGATATTTGTATTATAAAAAAAAAACTTAATGTGATATAAAGATAGTTCTTCTACTCGTTATAAGCAGCTATTGCGAATCATAAATTATGGTAGAAATTACAATTGGCTACGACGAGTCCTAAGTCTTATAGTTTTTACCAACTATACATATGTATGTACTTCACAGCATACCTCCTTACAGCTGAAATAAAAAATGGTCCTTCGAATGTAAAGTATTATTCCATACATATATTCCTTAGTCCTCGTCCATACAGTGAAACATTTGCTGTGCAACATTTTTGATTTTGAAACTGCATTCGTGTCCACACTGTGAAGTTTTTGTTTTGCAGCTTAATATATTTTTTCATATATTTGTCATGAGAATGAGGCGAGAATGACGTACTCAACAAGAACTTTGTGTACATGAAACAAAGTACCCTTTGGCATTCCTCTTTCCGCTCTCGTCTTCAAACTCAAATGTTTTGCACCAAATGTTTCACTGTATGGACGGGGACTTACAGTCGGATCTTAAGGTTTGATATATCGATGTTTTTATCTCTAGGAAACAAATATTTTGCCTTATAAGGCCCTAAGCTCAAGTATCACGTTCTAGTATTGCCCTGCCATAGTTCGAAATTTATGTTGCTTAAGCAAGATATTTCAAATTATAAAACGAAAATTATAAAAATTTAAGAAGAATCAAATAAATTTTTATTTTTTTATTTATTAAATGTTATAAATACAATTACAAATTATCATAACTTATTTTAAACGAGAATAGTAACAAAGACCTTCACTCGTTGTAGTGAAAAGAGACCAGGGTCTATGGTGGGGTTCGAACCCACAACCTCTACACTGATAGGCTAGCACACTACTCACCAGCCTACCGAGGCACCCTCAAATAAATTAAATCATATCTCGCCTTGAATTCAAGTTGGCTGTATTGCGGCCCATGCGTTGCTCATCGGTAATCGCCATGGGAGATTCCTATACTACGTAACCAAAGGGTCAGTGTCTTGAGAATGGCATTGATAAGCTGTGAAAGTAATTACCATGATATAATAATATAAAAGTAGAACCACATTAGACGTAAAGAATTAATTTTGACTTTAGTGCCGATTATTTGATTACTGTTTTTAGGGTTTCGTACACCAAAGCTGAAAAGGAATCAGATTCGGACCTGAAATTTTTACAGCATATTTTGGCCGCTACAACAACAAAAATACATGACATATTAAAGTGTGTGTTAAAATACCAAGTATTACACATACATACAATTATATATATACACTTGAAATTTGCATCAAAAAATATTTAATTAAAGGGTGTTCCATCAGTTTATGTAATTTTGACAACTTGCTGTATCTTGGAAACTGTAAGACTAATTCTTGAAATTTTCAAAAACAATAAAATAAAAAATCCCAAAATTATAAAATCGCCAAACCGAAAAAGTCACCAAAAACGGAAAAAATCGCCAAAATGAAAAAAATCGCAAAAAGAAAAAATCGCCAAAATGGAAAAAAGCGCAAAAAACCAAAATAATTGCAAAAACGAAATAAAGCCATAACTAAAAAAAATCTCTAAAACTGAAATGAATCGCCAGAACCGAAAAAAAACCAAAAGCGCAAAAAAACGCCAAAAACAAAAAACGCCAAAACTATATAATATATACGATAAAGTACGTATAGTATTACATATTTAGTGTTTGTACGAAAATCTTCGCGTGCGAGTCAAAGTCACACTTCACAGAGAGAAAAACGTTGCCACCATAGCTGTTAAGTAATGATTACTAATCGTAATGATTACTAATTTGATTACTTTTTTTTAAATTAAATTACGATTATATTCAGTTTCGTACTTAGTAATAGTGATTACGATTACTAATTACTTTTCGATTATTAGTAATCGTAATCAATTATTTATCAGCAATTCTTTTAAAGGCAATTATATAATCATTACGATTCTTTTTAAAATGTAATCTACTTGATTACTAATCGTAATCGAAATTTAACAGCTCTGGTTGCCACACACATATAATGGTAACTTTTATTCAGAAATTCTTTTGAAATGTATAATTTGATCTTAGAAATCATACTTTAATAAATATATGTTAAATTTTATATTAATTGGATATGAGGATAACGAAATCTGTATGTAAAATAAACTGCAAAAGTTAGCGAAAAGTTAAATAAACTGAGCCGCATAAAAAAGAATGAACTGATCCATGCAATTTCGCTGATCACTGCAGATAACGCAATTGGTCTATACATGCATGCAAGGAACACTCCATAGAGGACTGATGCAATCGTAACCCAAATGTGTGGAAAAACATGTGTCAATTTGACATAACGATGTCCTAATGCTGGATCATATAACCTAGCGGAATAGTCTAAAAACTACTCTATGCCACTACTTCATGGCATAGACTCTTAACTTACATATACTGGTGTTGTTGCTTTGCCGAGTGTAGTTGCTCGACCCCCTCGACCCTTAAAGTCGATTATAACTCGATATAATGGTAAGATGTTAGGAGAGGGATTTGAGATCAATGAGTTCTGAAGCAATAAAATTGGTCTCCTTGAAAATAAAATTTAAAAAGGCGATCACTATATGTATACATATAATAAGTCCTGTGCTTCTCAGGTGGAACAAAGGGCCATTAACCTCTATGCTCGCCAAAAAAAAACTGTTTGGTTTGGATTGGGCTAAAGTTGGTATTTTAAAGAATCCAGCCAAATTACATGTGATAATTCTTAAGGAACAATTCACACCAAAGTTGTAAATTATTATGACAAACACTAGAAGAAAGGCTGCCAATTTGTTGAAGGCTTTTATGCAATGAAAGCTTAAATTTACTATCCTTTATTTGCTGTTGTACTATTTTGTACTTTAGTAATCATGCACATATCGGTTAATTTGCTTATTTTTGTTCTACTTAAAAACAACATTTTTGGTTTGTTACTTTTAAGCATATTTGCTTATTCGGTTCTTGTATTTGTTGCACATATGATAATTTTGTGGAAGAGCATATAATACATTATAGATTCTTAAGAACGATCAAATTTATACTCGTATAAAATTATCTCTTAACGTCACTTTTTAGACTACGTGTCCTAAAAGTTTTCTTCATAAGGCTGAATTTTTCAAATATGGTAAATATCCCTATCACACAATATTTATAACTATTATCCAGAACTTTCGAAAGTTTTGTTTTATGCAGTACAAACATTTGTTGTTAGATTTAAAGCTGTATACTTACCGGTATAGGTTTTCCGGATGGATCCAGCGGGCGATGAAAAGCTGAACCACCCTGAGCTAACAGCTGATAAGGATGACCACCGGTATATAGAGGAAAATCTTGTGGCCTAATAGGACTATGGTGAGGTACTATAGGCTTTTTAAATTCATCGCCTAAATCCATGTGCATAACGAGATGCTGCTGATCTTCACAGCCGGGACTGATGGGAGGACTAGAACGATGGGATGATGTGGGAGATTCAGATCTAAAAATAAAAATTAAATTTAGTTGTTATTTTTTTAATTACTACATAAAATGGAGAAAAGTAAGGAGGAAGATAGACAAATTTTTGCAATTTAAGACTCCATATAGATTAGAAATACATTAAAAATAAACAGGGACAAGTATATATTTGAATATGGTAGCTGAAACCTGGAATGATGTGATATTAGTTTATCACTATAATCTATTGCCCTGATGTGCTTACACAAAACTAGGCTTCATAATATCACAGTGAAAGAAAAGCGCCGGTCTGGCAAGGATGTCAGCTGTTAAATATCTGTATTTTATTTAGTGAAAGGATTGCCCTTTTTGAATATGGATTGTTTGATAACCAAAGTATACGTTGAAATAGTTGAAACTTACTACAAAAGTTGTGGTTTTTTTAATGTGCAAGGATTTGGCAAGATTATAAAAAAAAATTAAGACAATGCTAGAAGCGTTACAGATGTGGTCAAGCCTGTGATCATCGCAATGCGCGCTTGACCACATATATGTATCTTCTGTTATTTGTGGATTCCAGGGCGTTCTCAGCAATTGGGGCTATCTTACGGCACATTTTTGGCGTATTTTGCATTTGGATTCGCACCACCATTAATATAAAGTTCGTACAACAAGCTGCGAAGTCCGTCTGCCTGTCTGTCTGTCACAGGCTGTTTTCTCACGAACCGAGAAAGCAACGGAAATTTGAAATTTTCAAATAATATGTAAAAATTTGGCAGCTATAACAACAAATATATGGCAGTTAAAAATTAGGGGGTGTTCTAAAGCGAGCAAGCGACACATGTGGAAATCCTAATGTAATACACAGAAAATGATATATAGACACTTGAAATTTTCAAAGTTATTGCATTTTTATGCAGGCTACACCAATTAATACTGAAATTTAAGAAATCAAGATTAAAGGGTATTCTATAAGTTAATGAAATTTTTACAACTTGATGCGACTTGGAAATCGTAAGAGGCAAACTCAATAACGCTAAAACTAAAAAATTCCAAATTAAACAAATTTCGAAACAAAAAATCGCCAAGATGAAAAGGCGCTTAAATGAAATATATCACCAAAAATAAAATAAATCGCTTAAATGCAAAAAAAAATCATTAGAAGATAAAGAAACTACGTAGTTATATTATCGTTACCACAAACGAATAATCGGCCATGTCACAGAGTTCAATTCCGTTCGAACACGGAATGGGATGGCCATTTTTGTAGAATATTATGTCTAAAAAAGAAAACCCAAATACGGACATTTGTCAGGTGTGTCCAGACTGTTGAAGGTGCTGGTATGCTCCAGCTAGGGCTTGACATTTTGAGGTGGATTCGATTCCGTTTCCAAATGGAACTGAACTCTGTGACATGGCCGAATATTACGATTTTCGGTTTGCAAAAAGTTACAGAATTCAGTAGTGCGATTCACTAACTTTTTTTTAATGAGAATCGCATTTTTAAAATAATTATAAGCAAAATGTATCGAATTTGCTATTCAGTAACATTTTTAACGATATTCGCTGTAGGTTAATGTTAGCTGTGTCGTTATTTAAGCGACAGTAATTTATGTTCTGTTAGTTTTATCGACAAAAATTAACAGAAAATATCAGCTGTATACTATCGTCAAAAAGAAATTACGGAATCACATTATCGTTACCGCAAACGAATAAATATGTCGATATATATTACACAGAAAAAAATTATTTGTAAATGCAATTAATTTTTTTTTGTTATATCAATTATATAATTAATTGATATTGAACCTACAACGATTTTTGTAAATATAATTAACGAAATTGTAAGTTAAAGGAAAATCTGAAAAATATTTTCAATTAAATATATCAACAAATAGTTTGCTGAAATTTATTTATTTTTTTAACATTTATTTTTGTTAGATTTCAAAGTTGTTTCAATTAAAGTTATTGTATAAATCCATGTATCCGTATAAATTTTGATTATCATAATTGTTATATTAACAATGTTTTTCTATATTCAATCACAATCCTCGAAACGATTTTTTGCTTGTCTTGCGCGGAGTTGAACCGGCAACGTCAGGACTAATAAACTAACTTATTTACCTCTCAGCTCAAGAGTAACACTTTATTAGATACGCAAATAATGAATAGACACAAATCACGATTTCTTGTTTCTTCTATATGTGCGCATTGCCTTATGATATAATTTAACAAATAATTTTGTTGGGTAATTTAATTGACTACAAGAACTTAAATTTGTTATATCAACAACGATGATTGTAAAATTTTAAATTAAATATTAAAAATTTGTTTTGTTGGTTACATTTTGATGATGTTTTTTTCTGTGTTAAAATTTTCGGTTTGCGAAAAGTTACAGAATCCAGGTACAGGTAAGATATTCGATTATATCTATTATATATTAGACTAAGGTTCGTATAATATTACACATGTAGTCCCAGTACGGAACCCTTCGTGTACGAGTAGTTAATAGCGAGTTAAATATCCGCACCGCTTCAAGTCTTCCGCCAAGTGATTTTTCATGAAAGTTACGATACTATTGGTCTCCTGAGGTGTTATTTCAGCCCACTTCTTTAACATAACCTTCTTTAGCTTTTGTATACTCGTTATTGTATGTTTTTCTTTCCAATTTTATTTTCCAAACGAGTTACCAAATGGTTCATTGTATTCAAATCAGCTGTTTGTGGTGATAAGCATTATAAAACACCCAAAGACATCCAACTTGTGCTTTATGATTGGGATCTTTGTCCTTTTGAAAATAAAATCTTTTTGATAGTTTTTTATGATTTCTAAATACATAATTTAGCCCATTGTTGTCTCAACAAACTCGAGATTTACCGTAGGAACAAGGCAAAAAAAATTATTTAATTTATTATTATTTATTTTTTATTATTAAAATCGGCCCATATCAAATTTATACATGCGGTAACAAAAATATATATTTAACATATCTTTCGAGAATATCCGGTGTAATTTCAGATGTTTCAGCTGGGTGTTCAAACTATTTTCGATGGGCGATCAGAACGAAGCTGTTAAGTGAATATTACGATAGTTCTCAGATTTTTTTTGTGGCAGGTCAATGTTATCTTTCAATCAAACATTCAATTTCTCGTTTAGACTTTCTTCCTACCAAGGCTTAATTTTTTTTTTCTAGATGTATGTTAACAACCAAAAAAACCAATTTGCTTGGTTTTAATTTTAATAAACAAATAAATATACGAAAAGATGCAATGAATATTTTAGGAAAATTTACATGTAATACCTTTCAATGCTGAGACAGTAATAACTGCTGCTTACAGAATTTTGATCGGTTATTTATTTATTTATTTATTTTTTTTTTGCGGGAACAGAACAAATTTGCCAGCAACATTCTACGCTAAATTTTAGCTTTTGAAATATTTTCAAATACTTTTTTAATTTGTTGCTTGTAGACTTAAGAGCCACACTGTACATAATTTTTGTGTCTGTCGGCAGTTTTCATGGATGTACTTTCACCCTTAAAACAAAACAAAAAACTCCTTCAGCGTTGCACGCATTTCAACTTTTCAGCCTGTAATGGATTTTGTTGTTGCAGATATGAATTAGTGTAGGAAATTTCAATTTCATATGATCTGTTGTTGTTATCTTAAAGAATGTACCATATATGTATCACACACTTCCTACATCTGCAATATTTACACAATAAGCGTACATTTAAATTATCCCTGTCCTGGTTTACACACATCAAGTTTAGCTTATCAGCCCCAGTATTCTGTAAGTCGCTAAAGCTAAAGCAAAATTCTATCGCTAAAATGCTGAACAAATAGAAAATTACAAATTTTTGGCGATGACATAAAACAAGAAAACTTCGGCAAATTACATTTTTAAGCCACTGCCTGATTTAGCAATACTTGTTTGAAAATTGCATTTTTACCCGAAAGTTGGTAATTTTACTTAAACAATTTTTAGCGATAGAGATTTAGCGACTTACAGAATATGGGGGCAGGTTTTATTAAATTTTCTTTTGAACCTGACCTTATTTTCACACACGTTCATGGTTGCCTCTGTTACTAAGTGGTAGCGATGCTGTCCTGTCAGTTCAGAGGTCCTGGGTTCGATTCCCTTCATAGATCCTGGGCTTTTCCGCAGACAAGCTAATCGCTTGGTGGGGTTGTGTTTTTTAAACAAAAAGTTTGTTTCATCAATTTGTGTTTTCGTAAAGTATTACGGAAAGGGAAAAAAGAAAGAAAAAACAAACTTGACTGGTACGGTTAAATATATACCCCTTTCCAATCTCTTTTCTGAAATATCCTAAGACCTCAAGACTTGAAGAGTCAAAACTTACGTACACGCAAAGAAAAGATATGGTTGTAAAATGGTTGAGAAAACAAAATTATGTTCTCTGAAACAAATGCGTGGTCGTTGAAAACTAGTTATTGTTATTTTAAACAATAATTTCGTTACGATAAATATATTAATGTTTGAATTTAATAATTACATTACTATATTTATAGAAAGTGCGATATGGTTAGAGTTTAACAATATAGTTTTGTTAAAAATTTATGACTACAACATAATTTGTATTATTGTGTAAAAATAATATGATGTAAATAACAATATAATGTTATCCAAAACCATACTATGTTAAGTTTAAAAAAAAATCTTTTTCAGAAACATCTTCTATCAGTTCAGTGTTTCGTTTGTAAGATATCGGTAGTGCACGCGTAGTGTTAAATAAATAAAAAGAGTTCAAACAAAAGGGTAGATAAATAAAAATAATATATACATATGAATGTATGTATATCTCTTTATACAGATATGTCTGTATTTCGTGTATACACATATATGTATATATACATTTCTATACATACATTTTCTTTCCACAATATTAATTTATTTTTATTTAGGACTTAACGCACAGCTGTTTTTATTATATAAAATAATACTATGGTAGTATTTAACAATATTATTATAATATTATAACATGGTATTGTAAGTCTCAATTATATCTTAGTCACATCTAACAATAGTTTTGTCTTATTTACAATAATAAGATTAGGTATAACAAAGTTAATTTTTTTGTAGATAATATTATTATTAACTCAGAAAATAATATTATTTAAACTTTGCTTTTCTATTGACAATAATATGAGTTGACTGCAACCATATAATTCAATCATAGTATGTTGCTGTTTGATTATGGTTACCTCAACCATATTTTTTCTTTGCGTGTATGTGAACCTGTTTGTGTCAATGCAATTGCTAATGTAGGAATAAATTACAATAAAAATCGTTTAGTTTTTCTAACTGAGCATATTTCTAGGGTGTAATCTCTGATCATTTCTACATATACTTCTCATTGCAAGAAGTTCTCTTTTTAACCGACTTCAAAAAAGGAGGAGGTTAACAATTCGTCTATATTTATTTTTAGGTGTGTTATTATATCACAACTCGGTACATTTTAGAGCGATTGTAAAAAAAAAATTGTTGTCTAAGAGAGTATAGCTTCCCATTCATCTCATTGTGAAAGGGCGGGGACACGCCCACACTTTTTTATATAGTTTTTAGCTATTCTACTTATTTCATTGCTGCGAATCTTGTAACACACCTATGGTTCTTGTAATTACACAATTTGAAGGTTAAAAAAATGGTCGGACTTACACCCATTAAAATTTATTACAATATTTCACGTGGTTCTACATGACCGATTTTTACGAAACTTATCACACAAATTGAGCTCTAAAAGAGACAAAATCTTGTATTTAAAAAATTGGCAGAGTCACGCCCATTAAAATTTTATATATTATTTTACGTGACTCTACCTTACCGATTTTTACAAAACTTAGCACACATCCTAAGCCTTGCAAAACACACAATCTTACATTTAAAAAATGGGCGGAGGCATCCCCATTAAAATTTAATTTTATATTTCACGTACTTCTTCTTATCTTCTTCTATCAAATCTTTGCATTGAACTCGGTTTTTTGGCAGAAAGAATTATTTTACTCCTATTCACCGAATTGGAAGCGATGTTATGAAAAATTTCCCTCTTGGCGTTCCTATAATAATATTTTTATCTCGGAAAAAAGGTAAAAAGTTTCCCATTTGCACAATTTGTATTTTGGAAAACTAAAAAAATTCTATTTTTTTTAAATAAAATTTTACTTGACTTTCTGCTAACATTAAAAATATTGATTTTTTGGCAGCAATGAAAATGTAGTTCCTTACGAATGCCTTCCAATTTTTTCACTGCGATATATCTGCATATTGTTAGCTTAAGTGAAACATTGAAATCGTTTTGTTTGTTTATTATTATGGTTTATGTGTATCAAAACACATTTGGGGGATTCAAACGATAGTTATAAAGATCATATTGTCGTAATATTTTAAATTTTCTAAGTATAAGTGTTTTTGCTATCAAGCAAAAAAAAAATCCCCAATTGTTTGCTCCAAATTCATAAGCTTCACATTTGAGAAACTGCAACTTTATAAACAAAATTCAAATTACTGCTAACTACCACTTTAACAATGTTTTAAAGCTGTTTCTTGCTCCTATAAAAATTTAAAAAAATTATAGTTACACTATTTCTAGTTTAAGATAACGACATACTATTTATGTATGAATATCGCTCATTTATTCAAAAAGTGTATTGGCAAATAATTTTTTTACAAAAAATAAAATCTAAGATGCCGTATTTTCCTGAATTATTAACTCTAAAATTTGATATATATGACCTTCTCCGAGAAAAGGGACATAGTGTGTGAAAATGAAGTTTTGAGAAAAACGCATTTAAAAAATAACATTTTAATGTTTTTCTAATTTTTATCGATTTTGACACACACCCGGTTTTTGACACACTAACTCCCTCTTCTCGGAGAAGCTCACATATGCATATCGCATATACATACATATATATTTTGATATCTCTCATTTACACATGTATCAGGATAATTTTACTGCTAGATTTATGATATTTTTCGTAGAATAGGGGGTAAGATCTGGTACAAAGACCGGCACTGCGACACCTGGTGGATCTTTTCTGTTATAGATTTGTAAATTAAGTTAAATCAATATCTGTATGACTCTCCTTAGGAAAGTCAGGGCAGATATTGAAGAAGCCCACCTAATATTATCTGAATACAAAAACTCTGAATGAAACACACGACTTCTACTGTTACATAATGTGTGCCATTGTCTCGTCATCTTCGAAGTATAAACGACACAAGGGTGAACGAACTTGGTTACTTTTCCACAGAGGATAGTTCAGTGACCAAAGTGACCAGAAAGAAAACCATTAACAAGCTGTAAATTATTCCTGTTGAGGTCCCGGACGCCATATTATGAAAATGTCTGCATCAATGCCTTGGCCTGCCTTAGACCAGAATAAGTCAGCCACAATTTCTTAGCGATCGAACTGTCATTTCCTTTGATCAGGGATGTTACAGTCACCCGATTTATGCCACAAAATGGATCTGGGAGCAGAGCATTTTCTGGCCAGTTCATCCGCTTCCTCATTCCCCGAATGACCACTGTGGCCAAATATCCAGGTAAAATCAGCCTGAAACGGAATTCTCATGAAGGGAGTTACTTAAGAGCTGCCTTACTATCAGAAAAAATAGCTATATATGTCCTGTATTATTGCCTGTATCTCCGCTTGAAATACTGTAGGCCATTTGTCCACGGGCAAAGAGATTATGTTTGGCCCAAAAACTCCAGTACCAACTCCATCTTCCATTTTGGATCCATCCGTATACCAATATAAAGTTCAGGAATCCACCGCGGGACCGCCTACATTCCACACTGCCCTTGGTGGGATTGTGACATTGAGCCTCCTGTTGAACCTCAGTTTACAGTTCATTCTGTCACTAGGCCAGTACTAACCTGGCCATTGTACTCAGGACCGACGAGTGTCCGTTGCCAACACAACGAGCAGATCTCTCGAGTCCTATCCAATAAGCGGCCGTTGCCGCAGACTATCTATCTTTATAAGATAGATTATTATGGGCCATAGTCCAATCAAGGCCTCAATGGCTAAGGTCGGATATGACCTCATTGCGCCTCTTTCGTAAAAAAGGAATCAAGATTTTCAAAAACTGATAAAAAAAACCTACAAACTCGATTTTAAAATCTAGCACCGTTATGCAAAAACGATTGATGAACTTAAAGTTGGTTTAACAAATGAATTTTGTATGGCAAAACCGGTTTTAAAGCATGCTTTAACTTTAACAATCGTTTTTGCATAAGGGCATATAATTTTAGTTTTTTTCTGTAGAACATTCTACCTGAAATTTTGATCCAGCATTCTCGCATCATCATTTCATGGCAAACATTGACCAGTGGTGCGGTTCAGTAACTTTTAACGATCCGACAATCATAATTTTTGCCTATATATTTTGTAGCTTGCAATAACGATTGTGTGACTCTGTTACTTTTTTTTAACGATAGCACGCAGCTGATATTTTCTGCTGATTTTTGTCGATAAAATTAACAGCACATGAATTATTGACGCTTAAATAACGACACAGCTGACATTAACCTACAGCGAATATCGTTAAAAATGTTACTGAATAGCAAATTTTACAAATTTTCGTTATAATTATTTTAACGATGCGATTATCGCTAAAAAAAAGTTAGTGAATCGCACTAAAGGAGAAGTAGTTCTGTGGCCCCAAGCGATAACAGCGTAAGTCGAAAAACTAGGTTTCGAGAAAAAAACACACGTATGAACTTTTTTTTTGCAAACATCAAAATGGGCAAATTAAAATCATTTTGAATACAACCAAGATTTTATAAAAATATAATTTTTAGTATAATTTGGTGCTTATTACAAACTTTATTGGAGATTTTCTAAGACCTGGTTTAATATTGTTTTGTTTATATCTTTATATGTAATTAGCTTCCCAGTAAAAAAAGACACTCCAAAAAAGTCATGAAAATGTAGAGTTTGCGATCTGGAAGTAGTGCAAATTTCGATCCGATCTAATGATTTTTACATAGGGTTGTCATTGCAAGAAGTTCTATTTTTCGATGCCTGGTCACCGAATTGGAAGCGATTTTAAGAAAAATCTCTTTTTTTGGGTTCTATGATAATATTTTCATCTAGGAAAAATGGTTAATAGTTACCTATTTTACAGTTCGTTTCTCTCTATACGAATTTAAACGCGAAACAGTGTTTTCATGTAAATTTAAGCAAATAACTTCAAAATTTTAGACCATAATTAGTTCATAAGTTTTTTCAAAAAAATCGATTTTTTTTAAAATTCTGGTGAGTAATTTCTAAAACTATGGAGGAATTACAAGGTTTCGTATGACTAAAATAAACTTCTACTTGGTTTTCTGCTAACTATCGGCAAGTTAAAATTATCGATTTTTTGGAAGCAATGAAAATGTAGTTTATTTGGAATGACTTCCAATTTTTTTTACTGGGTTTGTTAGCAACATGAGGATTTCACGTATATATGAAGCTACGTTTGTAAATGTTGTAGCATATGTAACTCAATTTTGTCTGAAGTTGCTGTTATCGCATTTAAGCACAGATTGAATGCTTAAAAAATCTTGAGTATTCTTTGTCGCGTTTCCATCACACTCGATGGCCAAATAAGCAAATTTTTTTTGTAGCTGCATTAACGCACAATAGATGCGACCTATCGTGGGAAAGTGCTGGCTTAGCAATCTTCACCTTAGTTTTCATGAGTTTTTAATTTTTTAAACTTTAATTTAATTATTTTTTAGTTGACATAATCTTAAGTATAAGTAAAGCTGAATGTTTGGTACGACTTCTGATTGGTTTTGACAGGCAAAGTAGTGGCGTCGTTTCAATCTCTAACAGACACACTTATTGCGGGATAAAAAACAAAAGATAAATAAACGCTAGACACTGATTTATTGGTGTCTCGCCGCCGCCGTATAGATATAGAAATATTGGGAGCTAGCCGTCGAACCACTTTGCGTGTTCAGTCGCTCAGCAATAATTGGATAAATAATGAGTAAACAAATGAAACTTATAAGATACTTTTTCACCTACAACCTTTTTTTCTAAACCTTATTATTGCTTTAAAAAAATCATTACCTCCTTCCCACTTGTAACAGCATTTTTCTTTTTAACCAAATAACAATTATCAACTCACCTTGACATGCCGTCGGGACTGGGCGAGTCGAATTCACGTGACTCGTGCAGTCGTTGTAAAGCTTCTTGCTCGGTTAGACCAATCGCGGACATATCGCGAGCGTACTGCAAGCCCAACGATAATCTATCATCCATGTGAGTCATTTTAGCACTTATTATGTCTACTGACTGTGTATCGGAACTATTTTGATTCTTTGCCAATAGAGCATCAATGCAAAATGATTTTTTTGGTTGGCTTTGCTGCAGAATGGGAGGTGATCGTGAAGCCGTGGGTGATGTCGATAGGGGTGGAGGAGGTGGTTGGGGCAACTGTGTCAGGGGACTGGAAGGATTTTGTGGACCTATCATAAGAGGTAAACGAGGCATAGAATAGACACCATGACCTGCAGGTGGTGGTGGTGGTAGGGAGTCATAAAGTCTTTGCTGAGCCACCAGGGGAGAACTAAAAATACGTTGATCTCTCAGGTTAGCTGCAGCTGCTGCAGCGGATGGTGGTAGCTGTGACATGCTGTGCATATTAGTGCCAATTGGAACCGGCTGCACCAGCAAAGGTAATGATGTGCTGATGGGTGTTAAAGCTGAAGAAGTAGTGCTGGTGCTTAGAGATGCATTAGATTCTTCGCTTACCGCATTTGCAGGAGGCTTGGGGGAGTTGCTATTTGAATGATCCTGTGATCCTGTGGAGCGCGTGGGACTTAATTGAGATTGTGGCGATCTTGGTGAGATGGTTGAACGTGTATTAGAATCATGTTGATAATCACTATTAGGTGGTGATAAATTGTGATGTTGGTGATTTTGTTGTTGATGCTGCTGCTGCTGCTGCTGTTGGGCTGCTGCTATATGATTAAGAAAATGCGATATATGTTGCTGTTGTTGTTGCTGTTGCTGCTGCTGTTGTTGTTGATGCTGTTGCAATTGCTGCAATGTAGGTGGCTGCGACACCTGTGCACTTGACATATTGCTTAAAATTAAGCACTTAAATATTTATGCCTCACTGTTATTCACTTTGACTTTTTATAGGTATACATAAACTTTTTAGCATTTATGCACTTTAGTATTTTGTATTAACTTCATACCCACCACATATAAATATTTTTTATTAGTTTTGTTTTTATAATGACTTATAGTAAACAATTTGCTTTTTACTTTGAAAAGATTTTCTAAATTTTTCACTGTTTAATAATTTTTTTATAGGTATTTTCATTTATTTGATATTTCTCCAAAAGATAACCGCGTGCGTTGTTACCGTTCTAACGCGATTAAACAACTGTGATAAAGTTGTGAATAATTCTCAATCATATACCGTATCCAAACACTTTCATATCATTCGCACTTGTTCCTCAACCACCTTTTCCTATTGCACGATTTCTTATGAAGCCTTACTTCCACACCACCATTATCAATTTAACCAGTATTTTAACACTCTTTTGTGCTCTCAGTGGGCTGTAGTGAAACTAAAAAAAACTCTCCATTTCCATAGAACACACATTTAACTGTTATTTCACTCTCATTTGCGCACCATCATAACGTTTTTATTAAAGATGGTGTAAGTATTTATATATACTTGTCTCTTTCTCTCATACATGCATTAGAAGTAAAAGTACGGTTTCTTTATAAAGGGGCGTCGTTAAATGGACTTCATAGTCTAATATAGCCATGATTAGAATTAAATTGGTAATTGGAAAGGTGTGGCATATATTTTTGGAATTAAATTC
This sequence comes from Tachina lurida, assembly GCA_944452675.1. NCBI lineage: Eukaryota > Metazoa > Arthropoda > Insecta > Diptera > Tachinidae > Tachina > Tachina lurida. Next base: position 95,307,743 of record OX101754.1, on the reverse strand, counting down.
ACATCCATACACACACACACAAGCACACGTACTCACATAATAAAGTAGAATCAAACAAAATGAAAATAGAATAGTAAAAAAAAGCTGGTATAAAAACAAAAAAACAACTCGAACTGGTGTAGTTGGTGTGAATGAATGTGAGACTCCATTTTTAGCCTAAAATTGTTAGCAAAACGAGATATAATTACCATCATTATGGAGTGTTGCTGCTACTACCAGTGACACATAAAAAATCCATCATTAAGTCATATAATACCCACACACACACGCTTGTGCTTGTGCATACAAGCTTCGCTGGCCATCAGTTTACTTGATACTCGGTAGAGGAAGAAGCAGTGGCATTCAGGGCCATTTTTAAATTTTTAACATGGCTTTTTGTATTTTGGCTTATTTTATTATTAACATTCAAACATATGCATACCTATGTGTATTTATGTATACTAGATATACCAAACGGACGACACAATCGTCCGCATTCTAAACAGAAACAAAATTTCTTTATTAAACCTAATTCAATTTATTGAACTCTCGTCCTATAAGTTTTATGCAGCGTGACCGTTTGACCAACTAAAGTGGCAAATTGCCACTTTTTCGACTGCCTTGCCACTTTTTTCCCCTTTTTTAGAGTGAATTATATAATAATACATTAAAAATAAAAAATTTAGTGTAGTTTTCAAGTCTTTTTCTAATTTTGCCCCTTTTTTTTTGATAAATCCCCTATTTGGTGAAATTTTTTGAAAAATGTCATCGGCCACCCTGGTTTTATGGCTTTCATACAATAACAAATAAGAAAAAAAATGGAATACACACACACACTGTGTAAACTAACAAATGAGTGTGTACTATGTTTGCATGTAGTAGTAGCAACTTTAAACGCTTATAGCTCCCAAAATACTAAACCGATTTCAATAAAATATAGATTCTGCACATCTGTGCAGAAATTCCTTTAAAATGATATAAATCTTTCCAAAATCGGTGCAGTAGTTCCGGCGTAAAAGGGATTACAAAAAACGTGTTCGCCTATTAATTATATAGATACATACATTTATGTATATGCATATATACAGGTAACCCTCGCATTACGCGGTACTTCATTTGCACGATTTCTATACGGATTTGTTTGTTATAAAAATGGCACCAGCGAAAAAAGCACTTACTAGTGCATTATACGATAAAATTAAGATTTTGGATTGCCTGAAAAATGGAAAAAAGCCTACAACATTAGCAAAATCTCTTGATTTAAATGAGTGAAATATAAGCACCATCCAAAAAATAAACGAAAACAAAATTCAAACTATTCGAATTCATATGCATTTACCTTGAAATCGAAACACATGCACCAGGTGACAGTGATGACACAGCTGAGCTATTTTTTTTTCTTCACTTTAAAGTTAGCCAGAAACTTTAAACGATTTTTACGAGAAAGAGACTTAAAAAAAATGTGAAGAAAATTTTAACATGAAAAATATAACACATGTACATTAGGGGTATAACAAATTTCTTGGCATAGTACCATGAGGTCAACCATGTCCCAGTAACAAAAGAAAGACATTTTGGAACACTTAAAGCACGGACTTGAACTAACAAAAATAGTACTTTACATAATATAAAATTATTTCGAGGCCTTCTTAATGCAATATTGAATATTCATAATTTTACACGGTGTATTTTATTTAGTTTTTGTTTTAAATAAACATATTATTAATTTTCCTTAACCAAAAAGAAAATTAAAAATGTTCAAAACTCCATCGCGCTTGTCGTGAACTTTTTTGACATTAGCGAAAAAATAAATATACGTTCCCTTATAGTTTTTTATGCTCTATTGGACTGTGCTATGCCAATTTTGATATTTTAAGAAATTGTTAAAAAGTTATTTCCCTAATTAATGTATTGGCTATTGTATATATAAAAAAAATTTTTTTAACGAATTTAAAAATATAAAAAATTAATATTTAAAATTAATATTTAGTGGTAGCTGCCGCTCACTGTGCTAGATCGCAAATCTAATTTCAAAGAGAAGGGTATTTTTTGTGTGACTTTCGTTCATGATTCAAAATACGACGTATTTTTTTATTATTACCAAGCTATATATTAAGGAAATATATTATAATTTTCATTTAATTATTTCTATTGTAAGTAAAGGGTATTTTTTATAGAGTGACACAAGTTTAAATTATAAAAAGACTTAACATAACCCCAAAGAAAATAATTCAATGGAGTTAAATCACACAATTTTGGTGGCCAACTAATTGGGCCATTAAGTGAAATTATTTTTTCAACAAAAGTTTCTTTGAGTAAATCGATTGTAGCGCCCGATGTTGTGGCGTGTGACTTCATCCAGTGTAAACCATATATCAGCAAGAAAAAATGTCGAATCATATTCCTATACCGTTCACCATTGACAGTAACATTCTGACCATTGTTGTTTTTGAAGACATATGGGCAAATGACTCCACCAGCCCATAAAGCACACCAAACAATTATTTTCTGTGGATGTAATGGTGTTTCGACAAAAGCTTGTAGATTCTCCTCACTGCTTCATCGGAAATGGGCTTCGTCGGAAAATGGAAGAAGTGCACAATAGAAGAATTAGTTTGATTAAAAATTTCAATAATTTGCACGCTTTGCTCTCGCTTAAATCGACCAATAATGACATTTCAAAGCAAACTAAACAAAAAGCAACTATCAGCTGTTAAATGGGCGCTCAAATAAAGAAGTGATGCCAACTCAAAGTTGTGACACTCTAACCAACCACCCTTTATAACAAAACAGTATAATAAAACGACAAAATAATTGGAGAATTCAAACAGTATTCATAAGGGTCATGCTGTTACCTAATCTACAAATGCAGCAATATAAACAAACATTTTTGGTCTTCGATGGATGTCTTACTCTAAATAAAATATGAAGTAAAATGCCAACAAAACTAAGAAACACTTTCTTGACATCCATTGTACTTAATCCGACTCTGCTATCGCCCAAAAACGCCATACCCTAAAAACACCTAGAGCTTTTATACTGGAAAAATACTTGGTAAAATCAACAGAAAACGTTCGTCTAAGTTTTAATATAGTGATAACTAATCTTATTGCAAAATCTACAAATTGGGAAGTATTCGACTGAGCTGGTTTTCTTTGCAATTAAACGACTATGCGACATTCGAAAAATCCAAATTTTTAAAAACTCGACAACCGTATTGTGAAAAACCAGGGTTAAAAAACCGGTTGAAAAACCGAGTCGATCACCCTATTTTTTTCTCATATCTTGATTTATGCGAAATACTGAATTCCTGCTCCAAAAAATATTTTGTACCAATACTGAACATTATTTTACACGTACAAGTACGTGTGCGGTCCCATCAAATCGCGTAAATCGAGGGTTACCTGTATATACATATACGAGTATTAATACATATGTACATACATATATATATATATATATATATATATATATATATATATATCTATATATATATGTATATATGTATATATGGGTGTGTGTGTGTATCGTATATATATACATGTGTATTTCAAAAGCTCCTCAACTTTGCTCTAAATTTTTTCCTCCCTTTCTTAACATTTATGCTTTCTTTATTTTTTGTTGCTCTGTTTTAACGTTTTGTGTTTTAGTAATTAAGCACAATGAATATTTTAAGGATGAAATGTGTCTTTAACTGCTGCAATTTGTTGGTAATTCCCATTTTAATGTGTGGACATGTGTACGAATCTGTACACCCATACCAAGATTAACCTTTTTTATTTGTTTTATAATTATATAAATTTTGTTGTTGTTTGTTTTCATTGATACCCTACAGTTTCATCATGATTGTTGTATTATTATGCGCAATAGTAGCGAACTAAGGGAAGCCTGAGATTTTATAAAACTTTTAAAAACCTTCTCCCATCCTCAATGGAAAAAGTATGAAATAGGTAGTAAATGATTATGTCATAGGAGTCTATACTGACGGATCAAAAATGAACTGCGGTATTGGCTATGGAGATTTTTTAAGTGATCTGCAAGTACAGCTATCCTTACCGTCTTTTCGATGGTGCAAGTGTTTTTCAATCTGAAATATTGGCCATATTAGAGGCAGGTAGCATAATGTGCCCAAAAAATGCTCGGCAGAAAATCGGCATTTTTGTTGCTAGCAGGGCAGCACTTCTTTCGCTCAGATCACTTGAAAAAAAAGTTAACAGCAACAAATAATATTCATGGTTTTTTACTTTAAATTTTTAAGAAAGTTTTGGGAAAATGTCGGAAATGATATGGGGTTGCTTTTCTCCTTTCATAAGAGACTTGGCCTCCATAGGGACAACAATTGATGCCTAAGAATAATTAAGCATTTCATTAGAAGTGTAAGAAAATAAGACACATTTTAAATTATGCCAAGATAAGGAAACCAAGCACAAGTCGTAAGACTACTGCATACAAAGTAATAAAAATCCTTATGATATTTGAATACAAAAATCACCGTTTCAATCAAAAAAATTATTGAATTTTTCTGTGCTAACTAATTTTACACGTTTATTGAAAATACATACATACATATATATTTTTTCACTCAATAAAGAAATTTAATCCAAGAAAAACCTTGTTGAGTAAAATTTTATTTTCAGTGATAATTATTAGTAAGTGTGTGGATAAATGCCTCGTTTTTCAAACAACTTCTTGTTTGTATATGCAGTTTAATGCTTTCTTGCAATTTTGATAAGCAATGTCCTTGAATAAAATACTGAATTTTACTAACTTCTTTTTCTATATTCAACAATACAGGTTTTTGAAAATATTTTAGCAATATTTTTTCTGTGTATTCAACAATACAGTTTTTTAGTAATAATTTTTTTATGTGTAGCTTTGCAGCTGCGTTAAAGTCATATATAAAATTTATTAAGTGTGGACTTAAGCCCAATTTAAAATTTATGCTCTTATTTGAAAAAAAATTGGCTAAACGTCAACTAAGAAATATTACATCAAGAAAAAACTATGTGATGCTGCATCACATAGTTTGCATTTACTCGAGAACCACTTCTTTCATTAAAAAACAAATACACGGAAGGCTAGAAAAGAAATGTATCTTTAAATTACGTTCTCATACATTTTTTAACAGTCTTATAGTTTCGGATATATTCAGAAAGTTTTATACAAAAAAATTAATTTTTTGAAATAAATTTAGAAAATCGATTTTTTTTAAAGATTCATTAAAATTTTAAACTGAAGAAAATTTTATATTTTATTATAAATTGTGATACCTTCATATGTTATAAATAAAATGAACCAAATTTATTAAAAATGATTCCATTAATTCTGAATTTATTCGTCGGGTAACTAACTGAATTTGCTTTAAATCATCTGACTATGGTAATCTAAAAAAAATCAATGGTTTCCCAGTTATTCGTAAAATAAAATTGAAAAAATAGCTTTTTTTTCATAAAAATTTAGCAATTTTTTTCTTTTAAAAGCTCATAAAAAATTCAAAGCTGCGTAATATTGAACTTTTGGCCATTGTTTTCAAAGGCAAATACGTTAAGAATAAAATAAGCTAAATATTAAGAAAATCGGCTAAAAATTGTAGACTTTATTTATAATTTAATGAAATATCGAATTAAAAATATACAGTGGAATCTCTCTTGAGCGGACACTGAAGGGACCATTGAAATGTGTCCGTACAAGGGAACTGTCCGGTCAAGAGAAAACTAAACATTTAAATGGAGCGCTGCTGGGACCTGTCAAAAGTGTCCGTCTACAGGGGGTGTCCGCCTATAGGAAGTGTCCGTTAAGGGAGATTCCACTGTAAATATAAACAGACCTAAAGCTGGAACAAATAGTTTAATTCAATATATGTGACGCGCAAAATAGAAAGGGACCTAAGGGTAAAAACCGGTTTTGTTCAGGAGAGCCATTTTAAAGATTTAAATACGTGTATCTTTGGTGTACCATCACTGAGCGTGTTGGTTTTGGTCTCATTTGAAAGCGACACATCTCATGACCTCAGGAACGTGTTGGTCAACCTTGAAAACGCGCGTAGTTGGTCCCTACCTCTTGTTTTGTGTAGTTGGTTTTTACTGTTTTCTACCTAGCGCGCTGTTTCCATTAGTTTGATATCAATTTTGCTCGCGTTTTTTCGAATCCAGGTTTATTTGCTGAAATTATAAATTGTGAATTATAATAAATTCTCATTTATAATTCTTTTAAATCGTGAATATCACTCTGTTAGTACGAAAACTTTTTCACATAACCTTAGAATCGTCAACTTCAATTTCATAAAACGTGGGGCATGGCATCGGTCTCATTCGATGCTCAGATGTTGTCCACATCAAAAAAAAGTGAAAATTGATTTTTTTTACCCTTAGTCCCTTTCTCTATGCGCTGTCACATTTATAAAAAAGGTCGAAAAATTAATTTAAAAAAAATTGATAAATAACATTATAGGGCATTTACACCTGCAAAAAATTTAGCAGATTTTAATTAAAATCTTTATGAAAATCTATACCGTTTACACTAAGTTTTTTTACATTTGTCAAGTCTTTTTTTATACAAAACAAACCCCATTAACTGAAACTCTTCCAAAATTACAACCAAACAACTGCAATGTAGCCAATTCACAGACCTTTTTAAGCAGACCGTAGGTAATTCAATCACCTTTTATATAAATATATTGCACAGGGTAGTAAAAATAAATTAAATATATTAGATTTTGAGTAGATTTCGTACAAATCTACTAACAAATTAGATTTCGTTTTGTATGGGAAATCTAGTAAAAAACAGCTGGGTTTAGCTTGAAATCTCGTAAGTACTAGATTTCGAGGCAATGTAAATGACCTATTAATATATTTATGAATATTGTTTCTAATCGGTTAACCGATTAATAAAAAATTAGCCGATTGTGAACCGATTAAATCAAAACCTGGATTAACCGATTGACACAAAAACCCGATTAATTGAATACCTTAATACAGATCGATTATCAATTTAAATTATAATGGTTTGTTGCTTTGTTTGTGTCTAAAATGAAGGATCGAACGTGTTCGACCCAAGTCTATTCAAAATTCATAAACTGTAGTCCTTTCCTTTTGTCGATGTTGCTGCCATTATTTTTTATTTCTTTGTCTTGTATTTGTTTGCTGTTACCTTATTTTATTGTTTCTTTCTTTCGTATACATGAGTTTTGCAATTATGTAAGTACATTTGTGCATACATATATTTTTTTAATTTCTCCATCGTTTTGCATTCCTTTATTTTGAATTAATTTATTTTATGTTCTGACTCTCGGTCCTTTACTCGAGAGTTGATTTTATTGCTGCAAAAAAAAAAGATTTTTTTGTTAATTAGTGTTTGCCATGCTAATTACTTTTCAAATTACTTCAATTTTGTTAAGATTTGCATGTGTTTCTGTTTCCGTTTTGTTTACCTTTTAAATTGTGAACGTTAACAAGTGTGCGTGTGTGTGTGTGTGTGTGTGTTTGTATGCGTGTTTGAGTTTGTGCTTGTGTTGGTTTTTATTTGCAATTAAAAGTTTTTTTTAAATATGTTTTCAGTTTCTAATTGCAAGATTCAAAAGCAAAGCAAAAGGAAAAATTCCTGTAAATGAAAAATTATGTAAATTTTGGGCAGCACCTTTAAAATTGAAATTCTCCCATGTTTACTTAAGAAAAATAAAAGTGCAAATAAAATTAATATAAAAATTTTATATAAAAAAAGGAACAATGCTTAAACACAACAATTGAAACAGTTCCAAAATTAAATTATCATTGCAGTTGCTGGGATTCTCTTAAAATTTTAAAGCGAAAAATTAAAAGTTATTGTTAACTATGAATGATTTTTCTGGAAGAGCTCAAAAAAGAGACTTGGAAGTTAAATGTATAAAGTTAAATATAAGCAATGATAATAAAAATATCAAAGAGACGACCTTCACTTCACGCAAAGCTTACTTTGCTAAGTTTTGATTATGTAGAAGAGAAGGAAGAAGGTTTCTTTTCTCTTTTTCTCCTTTACAAATTAATCGTTTAACCGATTAACGCAAAATTATGAAACTTAAAACGAGGTCGTTGAAGTGGCCCCACATGCTCATATTTTAATACATACTCACTGACTCACTCAATCACGGAATAAGTCATCGCTATTACGAGGCACTTATGTTATAGATATTTAGGGAACTGAAATTTGATGCACCAGTTGAGTAAACAAGTAGAAAAATCTGAAAACTGGAAATTTTTACGAGGGTGAGTAGCCACAACTATATATATAATTTTTATTTTTGAAAAGTGGTCGTATCCCCGCCCTTAAAATTTTAACCTTGCGTTTGATGTACTTCGGGTTATTAGATTTTAATATATCTGTGGCGAAAAGAAAAAAGTGCTTAAGTCAAGATAAGCTAATTTTGAGTTAATGGTAGATCCGTAATCTACATATTTGAAAGTATCCCTCGTCAAAATCGGAATTAAGTTGTGTGATTTTTCAAAGAAGTTATAGCAAAATGAACTGCGGCTTATCTTTTTAAGACTTCTAATCTCATTTGGAATAATAGCTTAATCTAGCTTATACTTTGGTATATTTCCACTTAAATGTATTATTTACAGTGTGTAGAACGCTGTTTGTACAAAAAAAATAAACATTAACAGAGAATTTTACGCTTCATATGTAAAAGAAATAAATTTCTGAACATCGACTTGTACGCTTAAAAGTGCTCTCCTGCAAAACAGTAAAATATGACTTAAGCACTTTTTCCTTATTGCCACAGATATTTTTACTTTACTTTGCTTTACATGCATCATAAGCACTAGCTACAGCAAATTCTTGAGTTCAAAAAAGTTGGTGGGGTCACACTCCTAAAAATTCAATGATATATTATGCGTCAAAGGGCTAAAATTTGCTACACAAGCAGGCTTAAAGGTGAATAACGTACCAAAAGCATCTGAAAACCCAGAATTTTTCCATCAGGGAAGCGATGCTACTCACATACAAGCTTAACATTATGTATTACAGTAGAGAACACCAGTTTCGTATGACAATAAGTACTCAAAAAATATACTTAAGTATTTACTCTTTATTTTAGTAATTTCTTATTCTCATAATTCTCATAATGTCAAGAAACTCGTACTCTCACATATTTGGTTTCAACCTTACAAAAACCTTAAATACTCTCAAGTCCAATATATCTTTTTAGTATTGCGTGTCTGACATGATGAGTGGTTACACTCAAATATCCATTCGAACAAATTAAATATGCGCATGATACTCAGATTATAATAATTATTAATTGATCATACGCCCCCGTATGTATTTGTGTGTATGAAATAATTAATATTAATAAAATATTTAAGCGTATGGATATGTATTCGAACAATATAAATATATACTCATGATACTCAGACTATTTATTCATCAGTTGCCCCAGTATGTATTTGTGTATATGAAACGGAATGAAAAATGTGGTTTGGCTGTTTGAAAACATTAATCAGATAATAAGGAGTTAAAATTTAGAATAAATATAACCTTTAAATAATTTATATTATTCTTGAAACGATTTTTGTAAGATTTACAAACAAAAATCACTAAAGAGGGAAATATATTTCTGGTAAATATTTAGCTGGAAATGTTCTTAGCACATATGTCATTGTCATTTTAGCGTTTTACTAATTCTTGAAGTACTAATGCTTTAAGTGCGTGAAAATAAAATAATCTTGCATGTGTATATTCATGTGTAGCCGAATAAATACTCAGTGTATTTGTATGCATGCACCCAGAGAAAAAACTGCTTAAAATCAATAAAAAATCTATTGAATCAATAAGAAACACTAACAAAAGTCTATTCATGTTGATTTCTTGTTTCAATATGGAAAAATATTAATTTACAGTATTAATTTATTCATTTTACTTATTTTTAAGTATCTCAACATACGTTTTCTATTATATTGAAAATTATTGAATCAATATGACGCGTTCCTATTTTTAAGTTGCAGCTTTTCCCTGAGTGTATACGTGTAATTGTAGCTGATACAGTCTATAAATTTTACTAATAGTCGATTGTGCTGCGTCATTTGAGAAACGTGTATGGCCGGGCTTATATCTGTGTGTCCTGTGCCCAAAAAAGGGTAACCACTAATTACCAATGAAAAACTGTTTGATTCAGACATGTATTTATTGATTTAAACCGTTTCCAATTATGTTGGATTCTACAAAATTGCTTATTAGTTATTATTTAACTGTTTAACTTAATAAATACGTGTCTGAGTTAAACAGTTTTTCATTGGTAATTAGTGGTTACGCTTTTTTGGGCACAGGACACACAGATGTAAACTCGGCCTATGAATATTGTCGTTGGTGGTCACATACAATCAATTTTAAGTTATTTCTGACACTTCGTATATTCCTTGGGGACTTGTACTGGCATAATTAAGCATTTCTCATGCTTGGCTAGGCTAGTGCTATTAAACTCTAGCTTTCTCTAACCTTTCCAAGTCATGACACGTTCGTCAAGAATAGAAACCTAACAGACTAGGAACTTTGCACTAAAGAAGTTTTTTATACCAAAAATTTTTAAAAAAGGACTCACATCCTCGCAAAATTATAAATGAGAAACAAGGCCCAGAAATGAGATGGCACCCTGACGATGACAAAAAAATTGAAAGCAGATTGCAATCTTTTACTAAACAAGGACTTGGTCGAAATTTTTATCTTTTGACTGCCGAAAAGTTCTACAGCAACTTTTAACCTTTTTCACATTTATGTTTTATGAGGGTTTAAACTTTCGCAATAAAAAATCGTAGTTGAGCACTAAAGAAAGTGGTAAAAATTTAATATTTTGCGTGTGGAAAACTTTTGCGGTTATACGCTTTGCTACAACAGAGAAATAATTTTTCAGAATACAAAAGCAAATCAGAGTAGAATTTTGTTATTGTGCAAAAAGTTCGATTAACCTCATCAATTATAAAGTAAAACTAAAAGTCAACTTCATAAACAAAACAATTTAAACAAGGAAAAAGCTGTAATGCTTACTTATCTAATAAATCATTTCCAAGAATTTTTCAATAAAATTTACAAAATTTCTATATGAAAATTTTTTTATATTGCTTTTTTAACCCCCGACCAAAAAAAGGGCCCTTATAAGTTTGTGGTGTGTGTCTGTATATCTGTACAATTTCACGTACAGACCAAACGACGGGACCGATTTTGATTTATTTTTTTCTGTTTGACTTGACCAAACAGAAGAGAATCCTTTCAGCCGATTAGAAGATTGGAGGTTTTTAAAATTTTTTATTTTTTAATCATAAATAATTATATAATTATAATTTCTTAATTTCAATTCCTATTGAATGAAATATTTTTTAATAATTAATGTGAGTTTCTAAAGAAGAGAAGAAAAATTAAACTAGACCTTATTAGCTAGGCGAAATACGGAAATTTTTTTGTGCAGCCACACAGAGAAAACAGTACCTACTAAATACCTCATAAAATAGAACAAAATTAATAAGAAATCTCTATGGTTTATTTTCAATAAGGAAATCTTATTAATTTCATAGAGAAAACCTTTTTGAAAAAATCAAGAAGAAATCTTCTAGTTTTTATTAGGTTATCTTATTGATTTTTTCAATAAAAAATTAAAAAAAAATTGCGTCTTTATTCTCTGTACTTATGTATTTTTATTTAAATTCTATACCATATACATATGTAGATGTTATTTATTTATACATACATACATACACATTATGTTATATTCTTAACTAACTTACTCACCAAGCATTGAACCAGCAAACTTCTGACTGATAGACAAGCACTCTACTCAATATGCTAACAAGCAGCCTGAATAACCATTATTTTGCAAACATTCTTATACAAAAATGAAAAAGATCATAAAAAAATAGTCTCTATGTCCATTTATAGATATAAAATAACAAAACACCTCATAAAATCAAGAACATTTCCTTATTAAAAAAATCAATAAGATGCTTTACATATACTCATATAGGAACCTAATAAAATCAAGAAGAAAACCTAATTGAAAAAATCAATAAGATAGCCTAATAAAATCAAGAAGAAAATCTTTTTAAAAATTAATAAGGCATCCTAATAAAATCAATTAGAAATCCCTATAGTTTACAATTTATAAGAAAACCTAATACAATCAAGAAGTTTTTTTCTATGGATTGTTTTTTTGGTGCCAAAAATAACGGAATTGAGTAAAAAAAAGTTGTGAATAATAAGATTTCTTCTTGATTTTATGTGGTTTTCTTCTTGATAAAATTAATAAGATTTACCACATAAAAACAATAAGGAATCGCTATGAAAAAATCTTCGCTTCTTTCTGCTGAGATACCCCTTAGCCTAAAAACGTTGCATAGAGAAAATCTTATTGCTTCTATGAGGCAGTTTATTCTCTGTGCACGCACTTCATCAGCACCCATGTCTATCTACCTTGGCTGAACACCTTTAAATGCTCTCAAAAGTCATTTACGGAGTTTTTCGAAATTAGTTAAATATTCCCAATACAATCGGTTTGATATCCTTTAATTTTCATCCCATATCTGATTATTTATTTATATAATTTTTTTTTGTAAATGATGGCTTAAATTTTATTGATTCCTCTAATAGTATGTGTGTGTGTATTTTAACTTTTTCTACCAGCAGCAATAAGAGCAATTTGTATCAATTAATTTTAGTGACTTTAAACTTGTAAACAATAATTAAATCAGCCTCAAAACAAAATCAATTGACAGCAATTTAAAAAAACATCAACAATCGTAGCAAACAATTTTCAGCCCACAATCATAAAAAAATATAAAATTGCACTAAATCAGGGATTAGTTACATTTTAAATTCAATCAAGCTAAATTTCACCCCAAACAAATTCGAAAGCCATGAACACACAAAAACACACATACATTCATTCCATCAGCATAAATAACTCGGCTTAGATATTTATTTAACTAATAATCTCATTTAGAAGCAAATGAAAAGTGTACGCAAAAAAAAAATTGAACACTCAGCAAGTGTTAAATTGTTTTAATTTTGTTTGGATTTTAGCAAAAATGAATTAGAGAAAAGTACGAACGTATATTGGAAGGGAATATCATATGATGTGATGGTTGGCGGTGGTGGTTCAGATAAAAAGGATAACAGTCAAATGTGAAAACAACAAGTATGAAATGCTAAAGTTGGATTAAGCAGAATCAAGTGATATCCTACACAGAAAAAAAGGGATTCACTACTTAGAACATATTTGACTAATTATATTTTTAATGAAAATCAACGTTTAAATATAAACTGAATATTTAAAAGTAATTTTTCATTAAAAAAACAATTTCTTTTATATAAAAATTTATATTTAAACAGAATTGGTGAAATAGGTTCTTAATATTTTCAATTAAATATTCAATTGATTGAATTAAATAATTCAAGGGGAAAAACTTAATTGTTATTATTAATTTGTTTTCTAGGGCAAATTTAGTTAATTTTCGAACTTTGCGATCGTAAATAATCCATGTTCTTCAAAAAAATTAATTGAGAAACTGATTTTTTTTTTTTTCGAGCAAAAATAATTCTTATTTTCTGTTTTTTAAGTTTGCAGCCAAAATAAAAATTCCGCGGCCGTAAAAAATATGGCGGCACTATTTTTATCACTTTTATGATTTTTTTATTAAATTAGAGACATTTTCGGTGTTTCCCAATGGAAAAAATATGACGGAATTCCCACACATGTATATACATACATACATGCAGGCATATATCTGCGGCAAAAAGGAAAAAGTGCTTAAGTCGAGATAAGCTGATTTTTAATTCATGGCACTCCCGTAATCTGCATATTTAAAAGTACTCCTGGTCAAAATCTCAAATCATTTGTGTGATTTTTCAGGAAGTTATAGCACAACTACTTGCGACTTATCTTTTTTAGAGTTCTAATATTATTTGGAAAAATGGCCTAATTTAGGTTATACTTTGGTATATTTCAACTTAAATGTATTACTTATAGTGTTTAAAACAATGTTTGCTTAAAAAAATTAAAGTTTAATAGAGAATTTCCCAATTTAATTGTAAAAGAAATACATTTCTGAAAATCGACTTAAACGCTTAGAAGTGCTCTCGTGCAAAACAGTAAAATAAGACTTAAGCACTTTTCCCTTATTGCCACAGATATATTTTTTTCACCATCCCAGTTGAACAAGACTTTCGTTAATGTTATCGATTTCGAATATAGTATATCGAACATTTATTGTGTAAAACTTTTGAGAATGACGACACTCAGAAATTAATCAAAAAGTGTACCTGTAGATATTGGCGTAGCTTTGAACTTTTTCCAGGGGGCATTATGACTGGTGATTTTCATGAGTACACAGAGAAAAAACTGCCTAATATAATTAAGAACATTTTCTCCATGAAACGTTTTTAAGCTGAGGGGTATCCCAGCAGAAAGAAGCGAAGATTTTTTCATAGAGATTCCTTATTAGTTTTATGTGGTAAATCTTATTAATTTTATCAAGCAGAAAATCACATAAAATCAATAAGGTAACCTAATAAAATCAATAAGAAATCCCTATAGTTTACAATTTATAAGAAAACCTAATAGAATCAAGAAGTTTTTCTCTATGGATTGTTTTTTGGTGCCACAAATAGCGGAAATTTAGTAAAAAAAGTTGTGAATAATAAGATTTCTTCTTGATTTTATAAGGTTTTCTTCTTGATAAAATTAATAAGATTTACCACATAAAAACAATAAGGAATCTCTATGAAAAAGTCTTCGCTTCTTTCTGCTTAGCCTAAAAATGTTTCATAGAGAAAATCTTCTTGATTCTATGAGGCAATTTTTGCTCTGTGTAGTTGCAAGGGTATTTGTACGGCTAGTATTCGTCAAATAATAATATTCGAAATTGTTTAATATTAGTAATTTAACAAAAAGTTTCAGCTTATGTTGCAAATAAAACACTTAACTGATAAATTATAAAAATCTGTAGAGCATTTCAAAAAGGATTTGTTTGTGCTGCCAAAAAAGACGCAGACACACACACACACACCCACACACACACTGTTGCATAATATTGGGCGTACAAGCATTTCATGAATTTCGTCTAACCGCATTTATAAAATTTTATGACAATTTGTATTTATTTTCATGCCAAGGGTTACAATTAAATCTGCTAGAATGAGCAAATAGCAGTTAGTTGGCTTTTTCCGAAAATCAAAGGGGCGTTTTAATATCGTGATTATGTTAAGTTGTTTTGTGACTGTGTGTGTGTGTAAGTGAATCAATGACAGACAACCCTTGTATTTACGGCATTTCCTGTGCTTCTAACTGTGTGCGTGTGTGTGTGTGTGTGTTTGTATTCGTATACTTTGCGTTCTAATGAAAATTAATCTAAATTGCTGTAACATATGTGACATTTTTACTTGCTTGTTGTTGTTTGATTTTTTGTATTTAGTTTGCGTTTTTGTTGTACTTGTATTTATTAGTAGTTTTTTTGGTATTTATTATTGTTCTTTGCCTGTCGTTTATTTTGTATTTTTTTTTGCTTTTCCCTGGTGTTTGCTTTATGATGTTGATTTTTCGATTTAATTTTTGGAAAAGTGTAATTTAACGCATGATTAGAGACGATTTTTTTTTCTCTATATTTTGTGTATTTTCATTCATTTGAAAAGAGCATAAATAAATATTTAAACACATATTGTTGACATTAAGGATAATAAAATTATGGCAACATTTTAAGTGTAAATGGGAAACTATTCAATTAATAAATATTGGCTGAAATTGGAAGAATTTATGACGTAAATTGTTTTTGAAATCATACCGAGACGTGTAAACACATAGATATATCGTTAGCTGAACTGCAAAATCACTTAATTACACTTTTTTTTTCAATTTTATAGGAGAGAGAAACAACTTAGCAAAATTATTCAAATGGCTGTAGTAAAGTTTCATAATTTTCAATTTCAATTCAGCTGATTGTTATAATAAATGTTTGAACATTTTTTAAGGACATGCCTTTCGATTTAATACCCAATAATTGCATACGTGGTTTTGAATTTAAACTGAAGAAATACATACATATAATAAGAACCTCAGATACATTAAATTATTTATTTAAATTTATCTTATAGAAAGTTCGATAAGAGACATTTTTGCAAAAAGAAAAATTTTTCCAAGCAATAAATTGTCCACAGAAACCATTTTACAAAGAGAAAAAAATTTTCGAAGTGAGAAATCGTTTTAATTTGGTTAAAGAAATTGCATAATGTTTTGTTTATAAAACTCCTCCTTACAATAGAAATTTACAGAGCAAACTTCTTCACAGAAAATTCCCTAACAAATTTAACTATAACCAATTTTGTTTTATTCAGGGTTGATAAACCGAATTTTGTATGAAAGCCTGCTTTAAAAACATCTTAAAATATATATATGAACAAAGCCTGGATCACACTATAGGTACAATATACCGATTTTCGTCGGCTTACTGAAATAAAGTCATAAGTAATAATGAGGGTGGCGTTGGCTGAAGTAGTTAGCACGTTGACTACAAAATCGAAGGTCCTGGGTTCAATCCCTGTATCCAACAGTCATTGAATAACAACACCACGCATTTTTCTGATGTGCATTAGTGTCCCTTTGTATCAGTTGTTGTAGGAAAGTTCAAGTGATGAAGGCATAGTCACTGGTCACTTAACTATACCGACTTCAGAAGATACTAGTCCTAATGTAACATCGGAGCGCCCTCCTTCGTTGTGTAGCAAAATCATCGGCGAAGTAAAATAATCAATAAAATGGCTACAAAACACAGCTTCAAAAACTTAATACGCCTCATTTGACACCAGATGGCGCTGCAACACTGCATTATCAAAAAACGTGCAAAAAGCAGAGTTGTAAAAGAATGAAGCTTTCCTCTATCTCTCCCTTCACCACCTGTCTTCTCTATCACTATCCCTTTCCTAAAGAAGGTAACACCTAGTAATAGTAGTAGGCATTAATTGCCTGAGTGTTACTTCTCTTTACAAAAAAAAAAAAAAAAAAAATATAAATTTACCTTATTTCTCAACTTATTGAAATTCATATAAGGGTGCCACTGTTGCTGAGTGGGAGCGATGCTATCCTCTCAGTCCAGAGGTCGTGGGTTCGATTCCCGCCATAAACACTGGATGTTTTCTGCACACAAACTAATCGCTTCGGGGGTTTTGTTTGTTTTTAAAACAAATAAACAAGTCATTTAGACTTATTCCAGAATTAATTGAGTAATAATGCCATTTTGATTTATTGCTTATGACTTTATTGCAGTGAGCCAACGAAAATCGGAACATTTTGCCGATACTGTGATCCAGGCTTAAGGCCTTTAGACTTTAATAAAATATATTAAGGAGGATGTTTTTTAAGTCCGCTACAACTTACAAAAGGTTTAACTGTCAAACAAACTGCCATACCGCTCTCACTTTTTTACATTTACGATCAGTATACTCTGGCAAATCATCAGATTGTCGTTTGGACAATGTTACCAAATTATCCAGATTTACGGTGAAAATCTCCCATCAATTCGCTCAACTTATAAACGACTTCGTGATTTTTATGCCGCACATAATCGCCCTATTCCAGTAGTCACCAATTCCTTGGAATTGTAAACAGATTTCATACCACATACGCTCTAAATGATGCAATAATACCAACAGTTCGAAGGAATGAGCGTACTGAAGAGAGTATCGCCGCTGGAAACGAAAGTGTGAACAAAGATCCAAACTTATCGATTCGTGATCGGTCGCAGAAATTCGGAATCTAGCCTTCCACTATGTGGAAAATTTTGCACAAAGATCGTGGCCTACACCCATTTAAAATCCATTTGGTGCATGAATTATAGTTACGAGACCATCATATGCATCGTTCTTTTGCCGATTGGACTCTAGAGCAGTTGGAAACTGATCAGATATTTTATCGTAAGATTGTGCTTAGCGATGAGACTAATTTTTGGCTTAAAGGGTTTGTTAATAAACCAAATCGCCGCATATTGAGTGAAACCAATTCTTAATGGATCAATTAAACGCTAATGTATGATTAGAAATTATAATTTCAAAAATTAAGCCGTAGATTGCCTTACGATCAATGATTTTTTCTCTCAAAGTATTAATGACATTGATGCGGCCCATCTGGTTTCAGCAGGATGACGCTACGTGCCATACCACGACTACAATCATCGACTTATTAGTTTAGATATTTTTTTTATTAATCTGCTACCAGGGAGATTTTCTTAAAAAAACTCATCTAAGCATTGGACGGTATTTATGTCTCTAGCAAATTTTCTTTCATTAAGAAATTTGTTACGCTTAATTTGGTGGTATTTTCACTTCTAAGAATCGTTCGAAAAAAATTTCTCCTGTAGAAAATTATTCGATTTCAGAAACAAACTGTCTACAGAGCAACATCTCTAATAGTAAATTATGCTTTAAAAAAAATAGAATTAATATTTTTTTTTCTTTTGAGAAGGAAGTTCTTTGCGCTTGTTCGACTAGTAAGGAATTTTTCATGCAGCCATTTATCCTTTAGAAATTTTCTTTATAGTCTTTGAAATCTTGCTAGAATTTCTTAATAGAAAACTTTGGTTAATATCACCAAGTTAGCTTATAGAATATGTATTTTTATATACGAACATTTTTTTTGCAGTTCATACCCATAAATGACATTTTAAAAACATTTCAAACTATCTGTAGCAAATAAAAAATTTTTATTTAATTTTAAGTTAATATTTTTTTGGCTTTTGTTGTCGCTCTTGTTACAAATATTTGCAAATGCATTTGAAATTTGGAATAGAATTTTATAGAGCAATCAGAGTAGTAAACGTTTGGTAAATGCACGTGAATGAATGAGTAAACAAATATGGATTTTTGGCTTTCTTCATGCTTATGTGTGCTTGTTTAAGTCGATTTTTTTTTTCAAACTTTTGGCCAAATAATAAAAACAAATCACCAGTGAAAAACCAACAAAGTTTGATGAAAGTATTAAAACATGTAGACGATGAGATGATACTCCAAAAAAAAAGATACATTGAATAAATAAGTATCAAATGAAAATATACTTCAGCACGTACAGATGGATATAATGTAGACTTGCCATAGGCCAAAACCACTACATGCATACACAGAGAATTTAAATTTATATTTATATCTTATATGAATAAACATATGTATGTATGTATTACTTTTATGCATCATATATGCATTGATGAAATATTTAGGATTTTCTTTCTACACACATTTCAGTTAAGGACAGTTGAACAGATTGTAAAGTAAACTGATGCCACTTTTTATGGAATAGGGCTGTATCATATCAATTCAAGACAGAAAGTCTTTCTCCCAGTGGAATAGGGATAGTATTCCTCTCTCTGTCTTTCACACAGTTGAACTAAGATTTTGAAAAGTAAACTTTGTCCTAATTTACACTATGTACTATGCACTATGCACTATGCACTTATTGCTGAGCTGATTAGTTTTTGGGAGAGAGAGACGAGGGGAACAGTAAAATTTATTTTCCCCTCGTCTCTCTCTCACAAAAACTAATCAGCTTAGCAATAAGACTTGCATAGTGTAAATTAGGACTTTATGTGTCTAAAAGGGTATACGTTTAAGCACGAAGGTGCAAGGTATATTATAGACATAATAACATTCGAACTTTCCAAATACATATATCGTTTAGTTGATTGATTATATCATCAAACCACGTTTCGCCTTTTGACGCAAGAATTTTGTTTTCTAGTAGTACGTGTTCCAACTAGAGATGAGCGCGTGTCGGAGTTTTCCAACACAACATGAGCTGAACACGAATACCATGATGCTCAAAAAGTAAGAAATACGCACGCAAAAACTAAAACGAAGTGTACAGTTGATTCAGTAACTTTTTGCGTACCGAAAATCGTAATATTTATCGATATACATACATATATCTTCATTTGGAGTAGTGATAGTGTTTTCTGTAATTTTGTAATTTCTTTTTTACGATAGTGTAAGCCAAAAATATAAAGAAGAATAGAGGAAAAAATGTAACTTTCATTTTATATGTAATCAATGACAACCAAGTGCTGCATATAAGACGAAGTCAGTATTGTGTTAAGATAAGTGAAGTAATCATCGTGGTATTAAAGCTGGGAATAGTTTAATATTGTGAACCAAGAAAGTTGTTGCGTAAAATCCCTAAATAGATATATTGAGTAAATAAAGTGTTATTATTAAATTAAACATATGTCTATACATACGTGTGACTTTTCTTTTATTTGCAATTGCGGACTTCAACACTGGATGGGCAATGGATTTTGATATCTCCCTAAAAATGAAGGCAAATAAATTCTTCAGAGAAAAAGTAGAGCAGAAAGTTTTGTAACCGTTCCATACGAGCATATAACACTTCATTCAAAATAAAAATTAATTCAATTGATACCATGCGATTGTACATTATATTATACATGTGTATATACAATTGATTTTAAATGGTCGAATAAGTAAATAAACAATTCGTTTTATATTCCTGTATGGCCACAATTGCTGGTAACAATAAAAATTGATTTTTATTAAATTCAACAATGATGTGCTTACGCCACCTAACAAATAGTTAAATGGCTAATAAAATTGAGTAACGTATGAACGAAGTAACGAGAACATAATGAGATTTTTACTGCGTTTAATGGTCAAAAGAGACTCGTATTTCTGTCATGTATGTAATTGATAAAATTATATTAAAAGCTTTGAGCAGAGGGGACAAAGTGCTAGAAATTAAATTAATGGCATTAAAAAGGAATTTTATTGTATTTAATGTTAACTTAGTAATATAATAGATATAAAAATAAATTTTATTCTGTATGCATGTAATGAAACTTCAAACCAAATATTTGCAAAAAGTAAGATTGGATAAACTTTGTAGCACAAAAAACGAAAAATTTCAAGAAGAAAACCATAAATTTCAAATTTCGAATATATATAATTAATTTTAAGATTGAAATCGTCTGGATTTTGTTATGTGCTTTAAAAAATCTTGCAAATCGGTCCACATTTTTAAGAATGTTAAATGGGAAATGGGAAATATTTTCATAACCCAAGGTGGTCAACATTACCACGCTGTATCTCAACTTGTATTATAATGGGTGTGCAAAGATGATTTTTAAAGTGTAAGCCCTCTTCTAACATTTTTAGGCACAGTGTGACCAGATATAAAATTAAACGCTTGAATTACTGGTGTAGCTGATATGCTTGTTGTTCTGATGAGTCATCAGCTGATTCATACAAAAGTTTTTTGATAAATCATTAAAAGATCAAATAAATATAACTTAAAAAAAAATTAAACGGAACTTCAATGCTAATCACTAAGAAGTTAAAAATAATTTAGATTCAGTAATATCAAATATTTTTATATGTGTTATCTATGTAATTATAATGCTTTTCGAAGTCGATGCCAATCAAGTTAGCAAATTCCATATTTATTTATATGTATATGCTAGGGTTTCTACGCGGGAAAAAAATCCCGGGAATACCCGGGAATTATTTTTTTGCAAGTCCCGGGAAATTTTCAACGGGAATTTTCGGGAATTTCATATATCGGTTTTTGGAATTGGCTTTTTTTACATTGCTGTTCGTTGTCTTATTACTTAAAAATACAACTCTGTAACGATGATAATATGTATAAGCATGGAAACAAATGTAATAAAGGCTTCCGAGGTGAATCCAATAACTCGAAGCGTTACGAAATATTTTCAACTTAAGAAGTCTTTATAGAAAATAGTATCTAGATTGGCAGATGTAGATGGAATTTCCATCCATGATATATGTAACTCAAAGCATATGATTTTTTTGTTGTGCTTTTTAAATATTGTTGTTCATGAAATTAACGAATAAAGTTGTTTTGTTTTTAATTTGAATGTTCACAGAAAAAAAGGATTCACCAATTAATGTTTTTAATTAAGAATTTAATTGATTCAATTACATTTTTAATTGCATTAATTAATTTAAAAATTAAATTAAATTAAATTAAATTGCTTATAGGTGAAAATTAAATTAATTTTTTAATTGATATTACAAAATTATTCATATTACTTTTTTGTGTGGTGTATATTTTTTCATAAAATTATATTTTTTATTGACGTCATTTAATTGAATTCATATGTTTTTGAAATTCCCGGGAATTCCCGGGAATAAAACATTTTACTTCTCGATTCCCGGGAATTGAAAAAGTCCGGGAAATTAGAAACCCTAGTATATGCGTTTAGTTATCATTGTTATTTATGTATATTATAGATAACACATAAAACTATAACATTATGTTCTTTATCTTTTACTAAACTATTTTTAACTTTTTAGTGCGCATTTTTGATGTCGGTTTAAGTATTTTAAAATTTTTACTGCCAAGTTTATATTTTTAGGGGCATGGTCACACCTGATTTGGTATATATTAGTGTCCGCCCACTTTTCTAAATTCAACATCGTCTCTCTTTCAGAGATCAAGGTGTGTGTCAAGTTTCGTCAAAATGTGTTAGATAGAAGCACGTGAAATATAATATTAACCTTTAATGGGCATGACCCCGCCCACTCTTCAAACACAAAGTTATGTCATTCTAAGTGTCAAAACTTCTAGCCAAGTTCCATTAAAATTGGATAAGCCAAAGCACATAGCATTTAATGTTAACCTTACATGGGCGTAGCCTCGCCCAATTTTTGGAAAACAAAATGAAGAGAATTTTTCAGACCTAAAGGTGTGTGCCAAGTTTTCTAAAAATCGATAAAGTAGTGGCACGTGAAATATAATATTAAATTTTAATGGACGTGACCCTTCCCACTTTTTTGAATGGAAATTTTCTCATTTTTTTGAGCTCAGGGTGTAAGCCATGTTTTGTAAAACTAGGTTAAGTACAAGTACGTAAAATATAATATTAAAATTTAATAGGCCTGCCCCCGCCCACCTTTTTGAATGCAAGATTGTGCTATTATTTAAGTTCAGGGTATATGCCAAGTTTCGCAAAACTCCGTCAAGTAAAAGCATGTGAAATAAAATAATGAGTGGCTGCGCCCATTTTTTCAACTTCAGGAAAAAAAAACTTGGGTGTAACAGTGCCAAAAAAAAGTACAGATGAATTGAAAACCTCTCCCTCTTTTGAATTCGGTTAAAAATATAAAGAACATTAGTAAGTTTATATCGTTAGCTAAAATGCAAAAAGTTGTAACTAACAAAAAAATTCAAAATCGAATTTTTGATTGATTATTATGAATGACATTACACTACATGTATTGACAAAATTTTAGACTTCACCGATCAAAAATGCTAACGATTTGCAGATAAATCGGCTTTGAAATAATACATATAATGCTGTTGTGAAAGTAATAAACTAGCAGCCATTTATTACTTTCACACAAAAATAATGCCAAAAGTTAGAACACATTTTTTACCATCTCAAAAACTGTATATATATTAATTTAATTATAATAACCAGGGACAGGGGTTTCATGCAAATGCATGTTTTTTCCCATAATCCTGATAATAGCAAGAACGAAATATCTTTACGAAACAATGAATTTGCGTAAAAATGGCATCGATATATCGAGCATATTTTTGCATATTTTGCTGAAAATGCATATTTTTGCATAATTTGGCCATAAATGCATATTTTTGTCTCATATTTTGGTACAAACGCATGATTTGGTGTGACATTTTCTCAAAATTCAAATTTCAAAAAATATTTTTGACAAATTATTAATGCAAAACTGTTTTTTGGACAATTTGTTCGCTTGAATTGTTGTAGAATTGTAGAACGACTATACAAGCTCACAAACCTACCAATTTTAATAGAAATTGTAATTTAGATGATTACAAGAGAAAATTGCCTGCTATTAAAGCCGAAAATAGTGAAACAATCGTTATATCATATTTAATCTTGTGTAAAAAAAGCATACGTCTGTATGATGACATGTGTGTATGCTCTTATATGCAAGTATTTGTCATTCCTGATCTGATTAAATACCAATCAAAAGACGATTTTCGCGGAAAACATATTAAGGTGAAAAAAATTTACAAAAATTCTAAACTGTAAACAAAACTCAACGAAATACTCAACAACAACAACTTAGTCGTTGGGCTTATCTTTTATTAAAGCTACACAGAGAAACAAGTGCCTACTAAATACCTCATAAAATAGAACAAAATTAATAAGAAATCTGTATGGTTTTTTTTCAATAAGGAAATCTAATTAATTTCATAGAGAAAACCTTTTTTGAAAAAATCAAGAAGAAATCTTGTAATTTTTATGAGGTTATCTTATTGATTTTTTCAATACACAAAATGCGTCTTTGTATGTATGTAGTATATTGTAGATGTTATTTATTTATACATACATACATACATACATACACATTAGGTAATATTCTTAACTAACTTACTCACCAAGTATTGAACCAGCAAACTTCTACCTGATAGACAAGCACTCTAACCAAGATGCTAACAAGCAGCCTGAATAACCATTGAAATTATTGTGCAAACATTCTTATACAAAAATGAAAAAGATCATGAAAAAAATTGTCTGTATGTCTATTTATAGAAACGAATTAACAAGACACCTCAATCAATAAGATGCTTTACACATACTCATATAGGAACCTACTAAAATCAAGAAGAAAATCTTATTGAAAAATCAATAAGGCTACCTAATAAAATCAATAAGAAAACCTTTTTAGAAAAATTAATAATGCAACCTAATAAAATCAATCCATATAGCTTACAATTTATAAAAAAACCTAATAGAATCAAGAAGTTTTCTCTATGGATTGTTTTTTTGGTGCCAAAAATAACGGAAATTGAGTAAACAAAGTTGTGAATAATAAGATTTCTTCTTGATTTTATGTGGATTTCTTCTTGATAAAATTAATAAGACTTACCGCATAAAAACAATAAGGAATCTATATGAAAAAATCTTCGCTTCTTTCTGCTAGGATACCTCTTAGCCTAAAAACGGTTCATAGAGAAAATCTTATTGATTCTATGAGGCAGTTTTTTCTCTGTGTAAAACAACTGGCAGTTACCTACAAAAACTCATGTGCTGCCTTACGTTACGCAAATATGTAACAGGCTCAAGAGGGTACATGCAATACACAAACACACACACACACAAAATATGTCCGTCCTCTTGTCTGCCAACAGAGAATTTGTATACTGCCTTCTTCACAAATTTTACTTTGCAAGTATTAAATAAATCAACAATATGCAACGAACTAAACAACGTCATTACATATTTGGTATGTGGCGCTTCTTAAGTTACTGTTGCATATAACAATTTCTTATAAATATCTACATACAAAAAGATTATAACCAGAGATGGGTCATTTACGGCCTGTCCCACGATGTCGACAGAAAACGTTCCATCGGCAACTTATATTGAAAAAAAAATATTAAAATGAGAACTATGAGGTGGCAAAATTGAGCTTTCGTTACAAAAAAGCTTTCAGCAAATTGTAATACGATGAATAAAACCAATTCACATATTCCATTTGTACTGAAAACTGAGTACATGTGTATTTAAAGCAGAAATCTAAATCAACTGAGCAACACACAGTGAACCAAATAGCTAATTGTTCCGTTTGCTAGTGTTTGTCAAAATATTTACAATTAATTTTGGTGTTGTTTGTTCCTTAAAAATTATCAGACGTAATTTGGTTTACATAGCGATACGAACTTTAGTATAATCAAATCGTAAATATAGAAACAGATAAAGTTGCAACAATAATAATTAAACGTAATAAGTCATCGATCGAACGTTTTTTGTGACATTGGCTGTTAAACAGTTTTTCCATTTGTTTTTTAAATTTTAAGCCAATTTTCGTCGAACAGTTTACTTCAAAATATCTAACATATTTCTCGTTTTCTTTTTTCTTTCAGACGATAATATTTGAATAAGGTAAGTAAAAAATCATGGGTTACTATAATTGCATTATAAAATTAATATTTTTGCTTCAAATAGAGGAAGTAGCTAGTTTCTGTCTCATTTTCGAAAATTGAGTTTTCATCAGATCTTGGAAATCTAATCTGACTATGTGTACTGTAAGAATGGGTCAGAATGTTTTAAACCATGTAAAAAAATTAAATTTTCCCAGGTAATGAGTTAGTAATGGTAATTAATGACTTTCGCAGATCTCGAGAATTTTTTAATAATAACAATGTTAATGAATCATGGGCTTCTTATGCAAAATCTTATCTACTCATTTTGGCCTAAGACCTCTGACCCTTTTTCCGTGATACGACGAAAATCGAAACATTGCACCGATATCGACATCCCGCCCTTACTCAAATGTATTTACTCGGTTAGCGCTTAGCGTAGAGTTTCAGCGGTTGAATGGAAGTTGAACCATTCCCCATTCCATTCGTCACTATTTTTTTTAGGTGTGTTAATTCATAACTTGGTACATTTTAGACCGATTGTAAAAACTCCTTTTTTTTTGTTGTCGGAGAGGGTATTACTTCTAATTGATCCCATTCTAAAAAAATGGGCGGAGACACGCCCACAATTATAATATATTAATATTTTATGATATTCAGCTTATTTGATTGCTGCGAAACCTAGAAAACACTTTTGGTTTTTGTAATTACACAATTTAGAAGTTAAAAAATGGGTGGAGTTACGCCCATTAAAGCTTGTTACAATATCTCACTCGGTTCTACTTAACCGATTTTTACGAAACCTACCTACACAAATTGAGCCCTAAAATAGACAAAATCTTTTATTCACAAAATGGGCGGAGTTACGCCTATTAAAATTTAATATTTTATTTTACGTGGTTCTACTCTGCCGATTTTTACAAAACTTAACGCACACCCTAAGCCCTGAAAAACACACATTCTTGCATTTAAAAAATGGGCGGAGGCATGCCCATTAAAATTTAATTTTATATTTCACGTACTTCTTCTTATCTTCTATCAGATCTTTGCATTGAAATTGGTTTTTTTTTGGCAGAAAGAATTATTATATTAATAATTACGAAGATATTGTTACAAATTTAATAATATAATACATCCATAAAGAGCTTTGCACCAAAAGCTTCTGATCAGATGGGTTTTGAAATTTTTGTATCTTATGCTAACCACTTGCACACATCGATCTTTGTTTCATTTCTTTAAATTTTTTTAAGAGAAGTAACACTCAGGCAATGAATGCCTACTTCTATTACTAGGTGTTACCTTCTTTAGGAAACGGATAGTAATTGAGAAGGCAGGTGGTGAAGGAAGAGATAAAGGAAAGCTTCATTGTCTTACAACTCTATTTTTTCACGTTTTTGATGAGGCACTGTTGCAGCGCCTCTGGTGTCAATGAGCCGTATTAGATTTATGAAGCTGTTAAGCCATTTTTTGGTTATTTTACTTACTGATTCTGCTACAAAATACCGACAAAGGAGGGCGCTCTGAAGTCACATTAAGACTCGTATCCGCTGTAGCACTTGTAGTTTAGTGGCCAGTGACTATGTCTTCATCACTTTAAATTTCTCACAATAACTAACGCAAAGGGACACTAATGCACATCAGATGCGTGGTGTTAATAATGACTTTGTTGGTGACCGGGCTCAAACCCTTACTTTATCTTTGTAGTCAACATGCTAACTGCTTTAGCCAACACATGAAGTATCTAACAGGAACTTAATCGGTGTGCCAAGTAACAAGATAGACTATGAAACTAAGTTGAGCAGGGGAGATTGAAACCTTTATCTCAGCATGAATTCCGCATTTCCCATACCTGATTATAACGCATTTAATCCTGCTTAAGTAGACCTTTTTTTGCTGCTGTTGCTTATTTGTCTCCAATCCTTAAGAAAATATAATCAAATAATTCTTATTCATACCCTAATAGAAAGGGTGCCTCAATAGGTAGTACATACTTAATAGAAAAGAAAAATAAAAAGAAAACTCATAATTAATTATTGAGTTTTTTATTTCAACTATGATATTTCCTAAACTTCTCATTTATTTCAATAAAAGTTTATCGCTGCTTATGAATCGATTAGATTAAAGTTAGTTCGTATATCTCTGTAAGCCAAATTACATGCGATAAGCACATTGGACCAAAGACAAATTTAAGTTAATATGACAAGCAATAGCAGAACGGAACAACATGTGGAATGACAGTATATTGTGTGTGAGGAAGACTTTAGAATATTTTTAATAAATAATAAGCAGGAGATCCGGAAATATGCAATTGCATGTTTTTTCTTGCATGAAGTATTAATACGGGAATAAGATATTTATCCGTTTCAGAACTTTTTATGATTTTTGGCATCAACTTGTTAGTGCATATTTCTGCATATTTTACCCTTTAAAGCATGTTTTTGCATATATTAGTCTTAAAAGCATATTCTTAGCATAATATCTCATCTTAGGAACATAATTTACGCTTTTAGAGCATATTTTGATACTTTATAGATTTTGTTTTATTTTAATATGGGTTATGTGTTGGTCAACATTTTTATTTTAATTTTTCGCCATTTAAATCTCATTTCCAATATTTTATGTACATTTTTCTTATATATTACACAGTTAGTACGGACATTAGTTTCAATAAAAAAATCGGGTTTGCTTTTGTGACAGACTCTGCCCAGCGTAGACGTTGAAGGAACATTGTCAATGTATAAAAGTTTATTTAGATGTGACAGGCAAT
Organism: Tachina lurida; assembly: GCA_944452675.1. Lineage (NCBI taxonomy): Eukaryota > Metazoa > Arthropoda > Insecta > Diptera > Tachinidae > Tachina > Tachina lurida. The sequence continues at coordinate 95,279,115 of OX101754.1, read as the reverse complement.
GATTTTTGTTTCAAAATCTGTTGTTTATTGCAATAAAAATTATAGGTAAAAATCTTTTCTTATTTATCCAAAGTACAATACCCAAGCCTTAATTCTGATATCGTGATCTCTTTTGAAATTGAAGTTAAACTTTTACGAGAGTATCCAAAAAAAATAATTTATACTACTACTGACTTTAGTCAAATTTTGTATGGCAATTTTGTTTTAACGTGTACATCAAACCCAAATTGTTTTTTTTTTAATACGGCAATTATTCATTGTTAATTTTTATATTGTTTCCTTTTTAAGCCCCGACCAAAAAAGGGGTGTTATAAGTTTGTAGAGTGTGCCTGTGTATCTGTCCGTGTCCACGTGCAGACCAAACGGCTGGACCGAATTTTGATTTTTTTGTTGGATAGGTGACTTGATAGAGATGGTTCTTAGCTATGTTTAAAGAAAATCGGTCCAGCCGCTTAGGAGATATATCATCTTCTCTAGATATATCGGGGGTTTTTAAAATTTTTAATTTTTGTTATTTTATATATATTTTGTGTCTTATTTTATATTCAAAATCCCCGCTCTCGTTAGTCTGCTTAAAAAAATACATAACACCGGGCTTAAAACCGGTACCATATATATAATCGGATAAAATATATCCTACATTTGACGCTGGTAATTGGTGAAACAATTTTCAAAATCGGTTTAGCGGTTTGGAAGTGAAAGCGTAGTCAACAAACAAACAAACTCACTTTCACATTTATAATATTAGCAAGGATATTGCTAAACTTGATAAGAACATTCTCGATCAAGTCACCTTTCAAACAAAAAAAAAACTAAATCAAAATCGGTCCAGCCGTTTAGGCTGTACGTGGACACGGACAGACACACAGAAACACAGAGACACAGATACACATACACACACTACAAACTTATAACACCCCTTTTTTTGTCGGGGGTTAAAAAACCAATTTATTTTATTTTTATGAGCATATCTTTTTACTTTTTAGTGCATATTTTCAAGTTTTTAGTGCATAAAAATATAGCTATACATATTCCAAAGAAAATTTAACTTTATAATCGAGTTTGGCGGATAACTTTTTCTTCATATAATATTCATAAAATATTCATATTTACAGTAAAATTACAGTAGAATTTCTATTATAATAAGTTTTTAGATTAAATTTTTTTTAACTGCTACCCTTAGTTAGATTTACCTAAAACTTATTGTCGTGTGTAAAATTTCTTATTACTCCTGCTGCACCTGCCAAATAATCGCCGGTAAATTAGTATCTCCAAATAGGACACTCGTTACACTTAAACACAAAACTTAAAATGATTGATACGACTGCAAGAGTGTGTTCTCGTATTTTATCAGAGAGACATTGTAAATAAATATAGAAAAGAAACAAAACAGTAACATTTAGTAAAATATTTACTTTTCCGCACCTAATGAGGCAACCAAATAGCTAATGTTGCATAAAACGATGATGAGATAAAATAAAGAAAAGAAAAAAAAAATATAAGAAAAATCAACAAACAGTAAAACATGCCTCGGGTAACTAAAACTAAAGGTACGGTCACACTTGACAAACATGTGCCCAAAAAAGCGTAACCAGCAAATACTAATGAGAAATCTTTTGATTCAGACCCGTTTTTAATAAGTTCAATAGTTTCCAATAATATTGTATTCTTTAACTTTGCCTGTTTGTTAAATACGAAACTAATTAACTTTATAAACACGCGTTTGAAGCAAAAGATTTCTCATTAGTATTTGCTGGTTGCGCTTTTTTGGGCAAATGTTTGTCAAGTGTGACCGTACCTTAAGACAATCAGCAACAATTTGCTTAGCACGAGTTTTGAAAATTAAATTATAAATTATAGATACGTTAGAAAACAAAAGAGTTGTTATATTTTTTAGACAACTGCTTACTCAGGTTCATTATCCGGCAGTTAGCTTTGCTTTTAGTAGCCCCACCAAAGTGAACAGAATTTATAAACATGTATGCTAACTCGTTTTCACTCCAAAATAGGAAAAAAATCAATCAAATATTATAGTATTAATAATACATACATATCATTAACTTAATGTAGAAAAGTTAAATTTTTTTAATTATTTGTCTCGAAAAATAACAATACGAAAATATATATATACATATATACCTTAAAATAGAAACATTAGATGTTTTTTTTATCGAAATATACAAAAAAACTCGATTTCAAAAATAATGAGTCAGGGCCTTTCTATTTTAAGCTGTAGATATATTTTCGTATCGCTACACAGAGAAAACAGTGCCTACTAAATACCTCATAAAATAGAACAAAATTAATAAGAAATCTCTATGGTTTTTTTTCAATAAGGAAATCATTAATAAGATTTCCTTATTGAAAACCTTTATGAAAAAATCAAGAAGAAATTTTGTAGTTTTTACGAGGTTATCCTATTGGTTTTTTCAAATAAAAAATATAAAAAAATTGCGTCTTTATTCTCTGTACTTATGTATTTTCATTTAAATTCTATACCATATACATATGTAGATGTTATTTATTTATACATACATACATACACATTATGTTATATTCTTAACTAAATTAGTCACTAAGTATTGAACCAGCAAACTTCTACCTGATAGACAAGCACTCTAACCAATATGCTAACAAGCAGCCTGAATAATCATTGAAATTTTTGTGCAAACATTCTTATACAAAAATGAAAAAGATCATGAAAAAAATCGTCTGTATGTCTATTTATAGAAACGAAATAACAAGACACCTCATAAAATCAATAAGATTTCCTTATTAAAAAAATTAATAAGATGCTTTACACATAATCATATAGAAACCTACTAAAATCAAGAAGAAAACCTAATTGAAAAAATCAATAAGATAGCCTAATAAAATCAAGAAGAAAACCTTTAAAAAAAAAACTAGTAAGACAACATAATGAAATCAATAACAAATCCCTATAGTTTACAATTTATAAGAAAACCTAATAGAATCAAGAAGTTTTTCTCTATGGATTATTTTTTTGGTGCCAAAAATAACGGAAATTGAGTTAAAAAAAGTTGTGAATAATAAAATTTCTTCTTGATTTTATGTGGTTTTCTTTTTGATAAAATTAATAAGATTTACCACATAAAAACAATAAGGAATCTCTACGAAAAAATCTTCGTTTCTTTCTGCTGGGATACCCCTTAGCCTAAAAACGTTTCATAGAGAAAATCTTATTGATTCTATGAGGCAGTTTTTTTCTGTGTATTTTTAGAGACAAATAATTAAAAAATTATAATATATAAGAAAAAAGAACGCACGGTGTCATGGGACACCAGATAGGAAGCTAGTTCCTTACGTTTTACTTACCTTAGAAATCGCCCCTTACCCCCTAGCGGGCTTATCTTTAATAAAATATATAGTGTTTGTGTCCTTCCAGATTCAGATCTATCCATGCTTTTAATTTTATAAAAATCGGTTAGATAGTTTCAAAAAGACAGCAATTGAAAAAATATATAACCAGTACTTTCCTAGATTAAGGTCTGTCTATGCTTCGAATTTCATCCAAATTGGATAGATAGTTTCAAAGGGAAAGAAATTTCTCTTTAGCATCCCACATGCACGCATTTTTTATAAAATGTATAGCCTTTGTCTTCTTGTAGACTCAGATTTATCTATGTTTTGAATTTCATCAAAATTCGCACAGATAGTAGTTTCCCCCTACCTCCCCTCGTGGTCGTATTTTCGAAAACATATCCAGCCTATGTCTTCTTTCAGACTCAGATCTATCTATGTTTTGAATTTCATCAAAATTGGATAGATAGTTTCAAAGAATCAAAAAACCACAAGTGTTTGTATGGGGAACCCCCCAGAGGTGGTTCCAGGGGGTGTGCCACTGGCATAGGTGGGTCGGCGCTGCAAAATTAGTCGGGGTCGGTCATACATTTTGACTCGATTGAGGAACTCTAAATGGGTCGAAGTGAAATTTTTCAAAATTTGACCCTTTAAGAAAATTTGATTTTTCGGATCAAAAGTCGGGACATCAAAATACATTTTAGAGGTATGGTTCCTTCGGCAAAGTTTCTTATTTTGATACCTTGAATACGATTTTCCTTGTAATTTGAGGGATTTTTTGCCTCCATACTAATCGACCCGCCCTAATATACATGGTATAAGGCCCTTATTATGATCAAGTTTCGATCTTTGACTGTAGTGGAAAGTACTGATCGAACGAATTTTCGTTTGGTATTATGACGAGCATTCGACAAAGAATGTAGTTATTGTGGAAGTGATTTTTAAAATTTGCAACAACTTTGCCTAAAAATAAAAAACAATCGTTTATAATAATTTTCTATACTAAAATACTTCATCCTGTTCGACAGAAAATTCGTTGCTCAACGAAATTTTCGGTGCTCATAATATTAATTGAACTTTCGATTTTCGATGTTCGATAGCCAGCGAATATCGAAAATCGAATGCAACTCGTAATAAGGGCCTTATTCATTTAATTAGCTCAGATCAAGAGTTGCTAGTCCAGGATAGGAGCCTCTATGCTGTAAAACTAAGGACATTTTTATGTCTATGGGAATCGCTCTGGAAGGAATCCAATCAAGGAAATATATTCAGAAATTTAATGCCACTAACGTGTTGCGTGTGTATTCCGAGTAGAACCGTATTTTCAAAATTTATAACATCTTTCTTTCGCGTAATAACAATCACAAAATTTATCAATAAGAAGTAATTCCGCAAGAATTGACAATTAACGAATCGGTTAATAAACAAAAGAGTGTTGTCCTAAAAATTAAAAAAAGGAAAACTGCAGCACACAGCACGCAATACTTTTCATAATCTCATTGACCTGATTATTTCTTCGATGTTTTTAAAAAAGAATCAAACTACAAGCAGGCAATAATAAATAATTGATTATTAATTCTTGATGATTGCAGTTTTGTACACAAAATAATTGTTAATAAATATTATTAAACTTAATTGAAAAATTATTTGTGCGTAGGAGAGAATGTCTGTGTCTGAGCCTTAAATATCATTTATTGATAATTTTTCATGATACTCATGGTCAAACTGGAACCACCCACATACAAAGTTGATTTAAAGCCGCAAAACTTATTGGCAACAACAACCACAATAATAATAATAACAATAATAGTTTAAACAACAATGAAAACTGAGCAAATAACAATAATGCAAAATGACATGCAATTGATAATTAAACAAATATTTATTAACAAATAAGTGTAATTAAATTGCAATATCTGGGTAGAGAGAAAAACAGAAAAATTGCAATGAAAAGTAAATAATTTTATAATTAAGTGCGTGAGTATATTGACAAATAAGTATTTTTTACAATGACAAAAAAAAACAAATTTTAAATAAATTTATAAAAAAAAAGAAAAATAAAATCTCTGTTAATCGATGATTATTAAATAATAAAAAATATTTTTTATTTAATTTCTGCATTAAAATAAAGATTAATAAACAATTTACTACCACTTATTAAAAAAAAAAATAAAAAATAAATAAATAAATGATAAAAATTTAATTTTTGAATTAATTCAAATAGGAGATGTTAATTAAAATGCAAAGCAAACGAGCTTTCGGCTGTGATAAGCTTGCTTAAATGGAAATTTCATAATAATTAACATAATGTGTAGTAATTTAAAAGTAGTTTGTTTAATTTAGATAATAGTGCCTGAATAATACATTATTTTTTTAAAAGAAAATTGTGCGTTTCATTTCCAATACATATACTGATCTGATTCAATATAGATGACATTATTTCTTTATTATAACCTTCATCGAAAATCGTAAGAGTATATACAGGTTTGACTGTCTACAATATTCATATACTACCCCATAGAGTATATGGGTATTTCCACAGATAAGTCTAACTTTTTTAACGTTGTGTTACTTTGTGACTTATCATTTTTTTCAAAGAAATACTTATGTTTAATATACTTTTTTGCGTGTTGGTGTAGAGCGAAATTAGCTCTACATTTAGTAAAAGATAAGAAAAAATTACAAGCTTAATTGCTTGGTGATATAACCTGACAAATATGTAATGTGACTGTGGAAATGCCCATATTCATTTGCAATGCAATAATAAATCGAATAGATTGGCTCTAAAATACAAGCTAATCGGTCTGTTCCACGGTGTCGAAAGAAAACGTTCGATCGACAACTTCTATTGAAATCAACAATAAAATGAGAAATTTTGCTTTTAATTTCAATATAAGTAATCGATTAAATGTTTTCTGTCAACATCGTGAGATAAGCCGTAATTGCTTGGTGAGGCAACGTGACAAAAGGTGGACTTGTATATACATATACATGTATGTATATGCATATATTCTGGGTCTTTATCAAAAGAGTACACAAAGAAAAACTTGCCTCATAGAATCAAGAAGATTTTCTCTATGAAACGTTTTTAGGCTAACGGGTATGCCAGCAGATAGAAGCGAAGATTTTTTCATAGAGATTCCTTATCGTTTTTATGTGGTAAGTCTTATTAATTTTATCAAGAAGAAAACCACATAAAATCAAGAAGAAATCTTATTATTCACAACTTTTTTTACTCAATTTCCGTTATTTTTGGCACCAAAACAACAATCCATAGAGAAAAATTTCTTGATTTTATTAAGTTTTGTTATAAATTGTAAACGATAGGGATTTCTTATTGATTTCATTAGGTTGTCTTATTAATTTTTTTAAAAAGGGTTTCTTCTTGATTTTATTAGGCTATCTTATTGATTTTTTCAATAAGGTTTTCTTCTTAATTTTAGTAGGTTCCTATATGATTATATGTAAGGCATCTTATTGTTTTTTTTTTAATAAAGAAATCTTCTTGATTTTATGAGGTGTCTTGTTATTTCGTTTCTACAAATAGTCATACAGAGAATTTTTTTCATGATCGTTTTCATTTTTGTATAAGAATGTATGCACAATAATTTCAATGGTTATTTAGGCTGCTTGTTAGCATATTGGGTAGAGTGCTTGTCTATCAGTCAGAAGTTTGCTGGTTCAATACTTGGTGAGTAAGTTAGTTAAGAATATAACATAATGTGTATGTATGTAGGTATAAATAAGTAACATCTACAATATACTACTTACATATGTATATGGTATAGAATTTAAATGAAAATACATAAGTACAGAGAATAAAAATGCAATTTTTTTATTGAAAAAATCAAAAAGATAACCTCATAAAAACTACAAGATTTCTTCTTGATTTTTTCAAAAAGGTTTTCTCTATGAAATTAATAAGATTTCCTTATTGAAAAAAAACCATTGAGATTTCTTATTAAGTTTGTTCTTTTTTATGAGGTATTTAGTAGGCACTGTTTTCTCTGTGTAGTCGAATAAGTGATATGGGTCTGTCCGTATGCTTATAAGTGAAACCAATATTTCAAAGCCCCCAAAAAAGCTGCACAGTTCCGTATCATACCGTTTTGTTAGAATTTTTCTAAAATATATAGGTATTAAAAATTAGCAAGATCAAAAGGCGATTTTAGGGCTGGAAAATGGAAAATACGTTTCAATGAAAAACTAAGTAAGGTTAGGTTAGGCTTTACATGCTTCGATTTTCATGAGAAACCGGCTCACTTAGGTCTTGCTGGCAAGCGCTGTGCTGCCTACGTCCCGGTTTAAACCAATCTGATTTTTGTACGAATTTATTTATTTATAACAGAGTGGGTGTTCGACAGTTTCCTCCTCTTCTACGTCACGACAACTTCCACAGAAGTCGTTGTATGAGAAATTTAGTTTCTTGGCATGTGTACCTATGTGAAAATGTCCAGGGGACCGTTTCTCAAAGCTACAAGTTACAAATCTACAAGTAAACTACACACAAAACAACAACGCTTTTACAAATTTTATTGCTGTAGATTTGTATTTTATTTGTAGATTTGTAATTTGTAGTTTTGAGAAACGGGCCCCTGTTAGTACTGCTACTAGTATACACCGGGGTTGTCAGATTTTTTATGGCATATTTCGCCAAATTGATTTCTAAAATCGCCAAAAGTCACTAAATTCAATTTTGGTGGACCAAAGGTTACCATGGGGCTTAAAAGTTTAATAACTAGTTCCTTTATTAATGTTTTTATATTTTTTTTTTCAGATTATATAATATACAAAATGGAAATTTTTCTACACTAAGTATGAAATATAAAGTCTCTTAAATGACCACCGTTTCAGCTTCGCAGTGATGGGCTCGTCTTAGAGAATTTTCCATAACATCTTTCAAAATTTGTAGCTGTAGCGTTCGAATTTCTCCAACAATGTTTGCCTTGAGTTCAAGGATTGTCTCTGGCTTGTTCACATACACTTGCTCCTTCAAATAACCCCAAAGAAAATAGTCGGGTGCTGCCAAATCTGGCAATCGCACTGGGAAAATAATTACCGAATTTCTGGAAATTATTCGCTTTCCAAAAATTTTACTTAAAATTGCCATTGTATCTCGGGCAGTGTGGGCAGTGGCTCCGTCCTGCTGAAACCACATACCAGGTCTGTTTTCAAGAGCAGGACGTAAAAAATTTTATCTCATAAATCGATACCGCTCTCCATTTACGGTTACAGCACTTCCATCTTCATTCTCGAAGAAGTAAGGTCCAATGATATTTTCAGATGTGATGTGTACACCTAATGGTGTGCAATTCTCGTTGATGAATGGATCTTGAATTTTCAGAACACCAGAACCTACAGTTCTGCTTATTAAGAAAGCCATTCAAATGTCAGCGATATGCTCCTTGCGTTAAAATAATTGATCTCTGATTTAAATAATAAAATTCTATTATTCTGGTCCTTTGTTCAGTTGTGGATCTCTCCTTTATTTATTCTCCACACAGAGAAAACAGTGCCTACTAAATACCTCATTAAATATAAAAAAATTAATAAAAAATCTCTATGGTTTTTTTCAATAAGGAAATCATATTAATTTCATAGAGAAAACCTTTTTGAAAAAATCAAGACAAAATCTTGTAGTTTTTATGAGGTTATCTTATTGATTTTTTCAATAAAAAAAATTGCGTCTTTATTCTCTGTACTTATGTATTTTCATTTAAATTAAATACCATATACATATGTATGTATGTATGTAGTATATTGTAGATGTTATTTATTTATACATACATACATACACATTATGTTATATTCTTAACTAACTTACTCACCAAGTATTGAACCAGCAAACTTCTACCTGAGAGACAAGCACTCTAACCAATATGCTAACAAGCAGCCTGAATAAAGGTTGAAATTATTGTGCAAACATTCTTACACAAAAATGAAAAAGATCATGAAAAAAATTGTCTCTATGTCTATTTATAGATATGAAATAACAAGACACCTCATAAGATCAAGAAGATTTAATTATTAAAAAAAATCAATAAGATGCTTTACACATACTCATATAGGAACCTACTAAAATCAAGAAGAAAACCTTATTGAAAAATCAATAAGGCAACCTAATAAAATCAAGAAGAAAACCTTTTTAAAAAATTAATAAGGCAACCTAATAAAATCAATAAGAAATCCATATAGTTTACAATTTATAAGAAAACCTAATAGAATAAAGAAGTTTTTCTCTATGGATTGTTTTTTTGGTGCCAAAAATAACGGAAATTGAGTAAAAAAAGTTGTGAATAATAAAACTTCTTCTTGATTTTATGTGGTTTTCTTCTTGATAAAATCTATAAGATTTACCACATAAAAACAATAAGGAATCTCTATGAAAAAATATTCGCTTCTTTCTGCTGGGATACCCCTTAGCTTAAAAATGATTCATAGAGAAAATCTTCTTGATTCTATGAGGCAGTTTTTTCTCTGTGCAAGTGTTATTTATATAATCTGAAAAAAAAAATTTTAAAAATATATAAACGAAAAAGTTATTAGATTTTTAAGCCCCATGGTAACTTTTGGCCCACCCTGTACATATTTGATAATAAATTTATTTTTATAAAATAATCGTATAAAAACTTAGCAGAAAATCGCCAAAAGGAAGAAATAAAATCGCCAAAAAATATTTCTTGTAATTTTTTCTCATCCAAACTCAGAACGTATTAATTAGAATAATTTATATAAGAAAAATCATCAAAATCAAATTGGTTGAATTTCTTGATTGATTAGTTTTTGAAACCACTCCTTCAACAAACAAATTTTCCTGAATTACAAAAATTTTGGAAGTTAAATTGTGTTAAAAAATAGCCAACAAATTTATTTATCTCCAGAAAAATTGCTATGTCACCAAACAAAATATTTGGACGCCAAGCAAATTTAAAAATCGTATGGCGAGAAATTGCCATATCTCTATCGCTTAGTAATGTAATGGCTTAGAAATTTAATCTGCCTAAATTTCACGGTTTTATGCCATCGCCAAGAATTTTAAATTTTGTATTTGTTCAGCATTTTAGCGATTAAAATTTAGCTTTAGCTTTTGCGAGTTACAGAATACAGGGGCTGGTATACACAGTTGATCCTTCGGGATTCTTTCTATGATGCCGGGTCATCCAAGCTAGTTTCGAGGCAGAACAGGTAACATTGTTTGACCATATACTCCCCCCAATTGTAAGGAACAACTACTCGATTTTTAATTGGCAATGTTTCAAAAGAATACCCACCATTTGATCTGATTTGATAGTTGAGCTCCATCTGTTCGTAGCCCGGTTGCTACGGTATTCGATATATGTACATAAGCATGAGAAACTGACATCAGGAAATGCAAAATTCGCTAGAAAACAATAGAAAAACGTACATATATGTAAAATTATTCATACTGCCAGTTCCAAAGAAATCCAATGAATATATTAAAAGCTACTATTAGAGCATAGTTTATTTTGCGAAAATGGTATCTTTGCATATAAAGTTTTCTAGAACAAATTTCAGCTTTATGAAAACTTTATAAGAACTTTCATATTATATATTTTTAATTTTTAGAATTTATCACTAATCGTTTAATCAATTTGTTATAGTGAATAGATGAGTAACCTGTTTGTTGATTTGCTTTTTTTTCTCCAATAAAAGACTCAGACATTGTGTCACCAGCACACGTCACGATCACACCTCACGCTCAGTAATTGGAAACATTAAAAAATAAAAATTGATTAATGAGTGACTGAATAGTACTCGTACATATTTTGCAATAAATAAATAAAAAATTACTAGGAACTTTGTTTTGGCAGAAGAGGAAATTTAAAAAAAAAGTAATAATTGATTAGTAAACAAGCAAGTTCAACATCCAAGTCCGATAACCAAAGGGAAGCTATCAGTCAACAAAGAACGGAAATAGTGCATAAATAACAAAATATACTTTTAATTTTTTTAAAAATCTACATTCTCCTCTTGCATTTCAAAATAGAAGATTACGAAATATGTATATAAAATTTAATCAACCATTTGGTCGGAAAAACCCACGCACATGCTTTTGATTACAAATAATTTATGCCACTTTGGCTTTTATGGCAATGGCACAAAAAAGTCACACTTTTAAAAATACTGGGTTATAAAATTTTTAAATGATTAAAAATAACTTGTAATCAAAGCCAAATAATCATTAAATCTCGTAGATTAAATATGAATTATAAGCAATTACGTGTGTTCGGGCATAAAGATTTCTTCTAGTTTTATAATCGAAAATTTAAGCATTTAACAAATTTAAAAATTTTTATTGCATTTTGTTATTAATCTGGATCAAAGTTTGAACCGTATAACGAAAATTTTGAGAGCAATAATAATTAGATTTTTGATAATTCAAGTTCAGGTTAATAAATCATTTTAAATTTTTAATAATAGATTAAGAAACTTTTGTAAACTTTTACCATTTTTGCTAAAGGGTATAAAAATCTTGAATATATTTCAAACATGAAATATGTTTAACTGAAAAAAAGTTATTTTGGTTATTTTTTAACCGATCTTTTTTTTAATTTTCAACCCTGGAACCATAACTTTGGTTTTTCTGTTTTAATACTAATTTATTTCTTTTTAAAATATAGAATATATTTAATTACCAAAGAAATAATTAGTTTTATATGCCAGAAAAAGTTTAAGCTTTCCAGGTCTGGAGCTATGTCTTTTATTTTTCTAATTTTTAATAAAAAATTTTAATGGCAAATTACTTTTTTCCAAAACATAAGTTAAATATAATTTGTAAACAAAAAAAAATATATGACCTAGTTACTTTTATATACATATTTAAAATTGAAATTTTCCAACCCTAGAATCATCCGTTTAGATTATCCTCATTCCTTATACCAATCTACTTCCTTAAAAAAATATGTAAAATATGTTAAGCGAACAAAGCAAGAAGGAAATAAGAAAAAAATTAGTTTTATTTAGTGATGTACTTCAATATCAAAAAAAAAGTTTAAAGTTTCCAGCTCTGGAAATGTGGTTTTAATTTTTCTAATTTTCTACATCAAAGTTTTCTTTCAAAAGTATAAAATATATTTAATGTTTAAAGAATAAGAAAAAAATTAATTAGACCCAGTTACTTTTATATAACACGAAAAGTGTACGTTTCCCAATCCTGAGACTTCTTACACCTTTTTATTTTTTTAAGAATATAAGATATGCAAATTTGGCTTGTTTTTATGGTTAAGCAATTGTCTATATGCATTTCGTTCCCGCTTTTGTTTAATTTATAGAGAAAAAGGAAAAATTAGTTTTAGTAGGTTACTTTCCAATCCTGGAAACGTCTGTTTGATTTTTTATTTTTAATACCAATTTTATTCGTACTGAAATATATAATAAGTTTATTTAACAAAAATAAATAAAAAATTAGTTTTAGCTAATTACTTTTATATGGCAAAATAAAGTTTAAGTTTTCCAGCTCTGAAACCGTCTGCTCGATTTTGCTGATTTTCAATACCAATCTATTTCGGACACACCAGTTTAAGACCGAAGTCTCTAGCTTTTCTCTGAGCTGCGGAAAACCGATTTCACGTGCAGACAGACGAACATCGCTTATTCGTTTTCCCTATGCATAAGGATCCATAATATATATACTTTATGGGTCTCTTATTAATATTGTGAAAATTACACACGGAATAACAAACCTATATATACCCTTTACCATTTTTAGTAAAGGGTGTAATAATGTGCTGCTGCAAACTATTACATTTTCTATAACTTGTACACAAAGCTTAACGATACGGCAATCTGTAAAGTAGAACGATACGATTTTACTAATTCTACCTTAAGCAAGCAACTATTTTGTCCTCACCTCTATTGGATACCTTACTGTCACCAATGAGTTTCTTCATCCTTTCCTATTGGCATTGGAGCTGCCACAAAACAGACTTTGAAGCGCTGGACCACACATTAGAGTTGCATTCCATGTTAAGTCAATCGAAATCAATAACTAATATTCAATATTATTTCAACCAATTTGAAAATTCTGCACTGAAAAATTTTCGTCAAAATAAGATAACCGAAAATAACGAAACTAATCATTCTTTTTGAATATTTTTCTTTAATTTAACTTCTTTTACCTCCCTCCCTCTATTTACCAATCACTATTGCTTCAGTCTATAGACTGTGTTTATACGCGCACTATTTGCAAACAAAAATATTTGTTTTATGTTCAAAAAAAAATTGTGCAAATGTATAAGGTAACAAAAAATTATTTGTTTTTATTGTTGTTATTTTTTTCTATCAATGTTTTTGTGCAATATTTTATCAATTTATTGTTTTTTTATTAGCAAACATTTGTAAGCGTGGCAACCTCAAACATTTTATTTGCAAATAGTGCGCTAATCGTGAATAGTCTTCTGAATTTGTAAGTCGCAATAAAACAATAAATATGGCAACAATTTACAGTTTTTTTATTCAAATAAGTCGTGCGTATAAACATAGTATATAATACGCCTTGAAAACCCAATTAATCATACTCGCATGGATCAAAAACTCTTGATAGGGAACTTTGTGAACCACTAGTAAAATTCTTTACACTTGAAGAGGACTATAAATTAAAAATGTACGTGTAGTTTGATAAAAAGATTAATGAAATTTGGATTTCCCGAAAATTTCCTTATCAAGTAATAAAGATAAACTTGCAGAGTTTAGGCAGAAAATTTTTAGTTTTAGCTATTAAGAGCTCTAACATTCATATATTATAGATATGCGGCTTTTACACACGCAAATCTAACTGTGCAATGTCTTGTGTTTGTTGAAGAGAAGGAAGACAAGAATTGCAGCTCCTTTTCCTTCTCTCCTACGAACTCAAGACTTTGTAAAGTAAACGTTGTGTCTGTTACAAGTTTTCTTACTTCTCAGGAAATTTACTTGCAGAAGTAAGATGTGGGTGTAGTTTTTGATGTGTAAACACCCTGTCGGAGAATGTGTGGTTGACTACGAAAATAGTTAACTTATAGTTACCTTTTCTTGGACTGACAAAAAGCTAGTTGCAAAGTCATCCAGAATAAACCCAAAATTAATTCTTAAGTTGAGTACCTAATCGAATTTGATAAGAGCCAACAAATTTATTCTCAGCTACTCTAAAACTCATTTCAGTTTTATATTAACATTTTGCTGTTGTTATTTTAGATGGCAGCTTAGCCGAGTGGTAGCGCGTTGAGTACACAATGTGTGATGTTACATGTTCGAACCCCAGATAAAATTTTTAAATTTACTGACTACCAAGTGATTTAAAAAAGTCAACTTAAAGTTAGCTTGAAAGTAGTGCAGAGTGAGACAATTGACTACCGCCTAGGACATCGCAATGTTAAAATAGTCAGTTGATTACATTGTAAAGTAATCCAAGTGTCAGTCAGTACTAGTTGCGAAATAGTTAGCTTAAAGTTAGTTTAAAGTTAGCCAAATTTCCGATAGGGCATCTATACGCTAGGGGGTAAAAATCTTTTTTACAATACAATCACAACTTTAGAGTAAGATCTTCATCTGTGAAGTATGAATGTATTAGTGTTTGAAAGAAGTAACACAAACAGCGTTACCGTTGGTGCTACTAAAGTAGCAATTTGCCACTTTTTTGACTGCTTGGAAACTATTGTGCTACCTTTACAAAATGCACCCAAAATTGATGCTTTTTCTAATTTTTCCCATTTTTGATACTTTTTAGTAAATGAAGATGTACTTTTGTGTTCTTTCGGTTTTATTAATATATAAGTTATTCCGTTTCAATATATTGATATGTAAGCAAGCTTGTACATCTTTTTTCTTGTCATGCATGGTTAGCTAATGCATATCTTTCGAATACTTAGTACGCTTGCTTATAAGTATTCGTATACCTCTGCCTGTATGTAGAAGCAATAAAAGACTGATTGTATTAAAGTATTTGTTTAGATCCGATATTTATTAAATTGATTCCGTTTTTAATAATATCATAAGCGAACTTGAGGTTTTTGTCACAGAGTTGAAGTTACGCGTATAAGAAAGCTAAAGGAATAAAGAAAGCTGTGATGCAATTTGCAAAATATCTCAACTTGAAATGTTGGTACGAAAACAGCAATTTCTCAAATTACTTGGATGAAAATTGATATCCAAAGTTGTTTACATTTGCTTCATATATATTTAGTTTGCTGCATAATAGTGCTCCCTCTAAGTATAATATAAGTAAAATAGTATTTTTTTAGTTTTTATATATGCAAAACCTGATCTTTATTCATGGTGTTTTTCAAAATAAGCAGATTTGCGTTAATTTGTCTTGTTTTTAAGGTTTCCCCTTTTTTTCTTAAAATACCCCTTTTGATTACACCTGTTTTTTTAAGTCCCCTTTTTGTGCCACTTTCTGAGCGACAGTGTCATACGTTTTGTCTTCAATAAGACTTTGTTGAGGACAATCTGAGCGACAGTGTCATATAAGTTTTGTCTTCAATAAAGCAGTGTGTTGACGACAATCTGAGCGACATTGTCGCCCATCTCGTCTTGTGTGACCTTGGCGCCTTTTGTATGAAAATTTCGTCGACGATTTGTATGGGGCTGTCTTCAATATGTCTTCTACGACTTACCATTCTCTTGTACCCGTCGTCAAAGATGTCTTAAAGACGTGGCCAACTTGGTATTTAAAATATTGTTTTACTTAACTTGACAATTGCTTTATTTTAATTGCAATGCGTACACAACAACAAGAACAGCAACAACTAAACGATTAACAACAGGAATTAAAAAGTAAAAGTAAATGCATTTACCATAGATGGGCACTTTGCAGTACTACTAATTTTAATTTCAGTAAAAATAATTTTTTAACCAGTACATTTTTACTGATGACTAAATTTTTTTCTAAAATTTTTATAAAGTGCATAATTAATTTATTATATGATGAGGTTCATTGAATTTTCAGTAATCAGTAATGCCCGTATTCATAATGAAGTTCTACCAAGTGGCTAAATTTTTTTCATACAAAAATTAAAAAATTTGTATAAAAAAAACTTTGCCACTTGCTACAACAATTTTATTATGAATACGGCCCTACGATTTTACTGGTAATGCAAAGTAAATTTACTGCTTACTGCAAGTTTTAATGCAGTACATCTATCGTCGGTTGGTTTCTGGTTTGCTGCAGACGTAATGCATTTTGAATATACTGTGCCGCAAACCAGAAACCAACCGACGATATACTGCAGTGTGCCCATTTACTAACCAAATAAGTTAAATAAAACAAACAAAAACCAGCAAATTCCTATGTATTTACAATATTGAAAGTTTTGATACTTTTAATTGATTAATTTAAAAAAATATACTAAAAAAAAATTTCATTACTAGATGTTTACACATCTCCTCTGTGATCGGACTCACATTGCTTTTTTTGACGCAGTATCTAATATTATTTTCACATAATATATAATTCCAAATAGCAAATTAATTTATTCTCAAAATCAAAAGAAATAATTTCCAGGAATTCGTAGATTAAAACTATTTCATTTTGTTTTTCGGGCTTTATTTTATGTTGTCAATAAAATACCATTGATATACAAAGTGTATTTTCTAATTAATGAATACCTTACGTGAATTCTACGATACTCTTTATACTCGTATATTATTGAATATATTTCTAGTTCTACAAAGTGAAGCATTAATACAATGCTATACCCTTGAATGTATGTATATCCATGATGTCATAGTTTATTAAAAAAAAATATATATAAAATATACATTTAAAGATACTCGTAATTTAACCAAAACCCACTTCTTTCTTCCACCTATAAAGTCTTTTACGTCACGTTTTCTTCATGACAGCTCTGATAAGAGTATGTACGAGTATCTATAAATTAAAGTTAAGAAAAATAGAAACTCACTCATAATCTCGGTTAGTTTTATTTATTTTTAATTATAAAAACATTGTTAATATATATAAATTAAAGCGCAATTCTTTGATAAGATTAGTAAACGACATTATCGTTCAGAAACTAATTTTCTACCTGGCAAAATTTAACAACAAACACTTGATGAAAGTATTGACTTTAAACTGGAAAAATCAATTTCAAAATGATTGTCATTCAAAAAAGTACACACGTAGAAAGTTCTTGAAATAATGGGTAAATAATTGAAATTCTAGCCGAGAGATAATAAACTAATTCTCTTATATGAAAAAATAAAGGTCAAATGTGAAGCAAAAGTAATATTTTAATTAAACATTTCTTAGACTTACGGCACAGGGACTTTAACGGCAAGTTTTGCATGAAGAACTATCAGTTAAAGTTCACGTTAACTCTTAACTACACATTGTGAAAAGGGACGTTAGAAATTTACTAGGCAAGAATCGAAAATATATTTTCTAATTGTATGCACATACATATGTACATATATTTACATATTTATATACATACATATCGATGGCTTAATATAAAAAGGAGCGTTTCTCAATTTTTTTCGAAATCGCGTTTTTAACATTTTCTGGGAGACAGTGTATAATTGCATCCTCCTTGAAGATCTTAGTACGTTACAGTTAAAAATCAAGGAATTATGGCAACTTAAAAAATTATTTCTGCATGTAAATGCTTTAGTATTTATTCAGTTTTTTGCTTCTCTTTCTTTCTTATATTAAGCCATCGATATGTCAGACTTATCTTACTGAATTCGTGAAGACATTTAGGTAGTTTGTCATATCAAATTTCTTTCGGATGCGAAAAAATCTTATTTTTCTTTATTCTATAAAATTTTCGGTCTGTTAATGTCATTTGCATCTTCTTCCACCTAAATACAAGATTATTGATTCAGTTTTAAATCCTACGTTTCGTTGGTATTTTGCCACTTCTTCAGGAATTCTTTATTGAAATCTGACAACCTTAAGCATATAAAAGTGAAATAAATTATAACATCGCTTTTCCACACGCAAAGCTTATTTTGCATAGTCTTGAGTTCGTTGGAGAGAAGGGAAAAAATAATGGGTTTGAGTACAGAGTTTTTTTCGTTTTTAGGGTTCCGTACCCGAAATTTGAACAGAGTATGTAGAAATTTGGCCGCTATAGCAAAAATAAAACATGCTAGTTAAAAATTAAAGGATGCGCCAAAACTAAAAAAAATCGCCAAATCCGAAAAAAACGCAAAAAACGTCATATTAATAAAACCCTTAAAAACCGTATAAATCCCTAAAACTGTATATTATATAGGCTAAGGTTCGTATAGTATTACAAATGTAGTGTCTGTAGCGCCCTTCGTGCGCGAGTCATAGTCGCAATTTACTGAATTTATTTTCTTCGTTGCGTATACACCCTTATGCTATAAACACAATCAAAGGCTACCGACCATCGACTATCGACTACAAAAGTAGCTGGCTACAAAAATAGCCAAGTCACCAGCTACTTAATTCTTTTAACGACTACCGACCACTAACTACAGAAAAAAAACATCATTACATTAAACATCATTACATTAAATAATATAATAAATACATATAAACAGTAAAAATGACTATTATATACTTACCAATTTCAATAAAAAAACCAAAAAATAAATATAAATGACACAAATGAACAGATGATTATTATTTTTCAATGGTGCCACTATAATAGTTTTTCGCGTTTTTAATAGCGATATTTAATGTATTGCGTTTTTACAACCACCATTTCATGCATTTATTGTATTGGCAGCACTAATCTGTTTTTTGTAGCCAAGAAAAATAGAAATTAGCCTAAGTTGGCTACGGGCTACAAAAGTAGCCGTGTAGTTGGTAGTCGTGTAGCGGCTAAAGGAATTATTCTCATAAGCACGCATGTATTCTATTTTTGACATCTTGTAGTCGATGGTCGGTGGACTTGATTGTGTTTATAGCATCATGCATTATGCATTAAACACATTCACCACAGCAGGCTACACGAATACACGACTTCAAATGCCGCTAGCAGCATTTGTCGCCTCGTAGCCAGCTACTTAATTATTTTGGAGACGGCAGCAGCACCATCTGCAGCTGATATTCAAGTACAAATACATAGTTCAGTATTGCCACTTTCATATATTTTGCATTTATAAAAATTAATTTTTCTTTTAAAATGTACTTATTTCACATAAAAGTACAATAATGAATCAATTTATTCTTTACATCAATTTTTGGATATTGTTTCTGGTAAATAATATGAAATAATTGTACGATATCATTCATTCACCATTTTGTATTATACTGGTAACACTACATTTGCTCATTGTAGCCAGAGAAATAGAAATTAGTTTAAAGTTGGCGACAGCTACAACGGTGGTCGTGCAGTCGTGTAGCCTGCTGTCGTTAAAATAATTGTCACCATAAGAATGTGTGTATTCTATTTTTAACAGATTGTAGCCCGTAGCCCGCTGTGTCGAATGTGTTTAATGCATTAAACACATTCACCAGTGTTACCAGTGTAATACAAAATGTTGAATGAATGATACCGTACAATTATTTCATATTATTTACCAGAAACAATATCCAAAAATTGATGTAAAGAATAAATTGATTCATTTTTGTACTTTTACGTGAAATAAGTACATTTAAAAAAATTAATTTTTATAAATGCAAAACATATGAAAGTGGCAATACTGAAGTATGTATTTGTACTTGAATATCAGGTGCAGATGGTACTGCTGCCATCTCCAAAATAATTAAGTAGCTGGCTACGAGGCGACAAATGATGCTGGCGGCATTTGAAGTCGTGTGTTCGTGTAGCCTGCTGTGGTGAATGTGTTTAATGCATTACCACGAATCTCAAAGAAATAAATTCTTGGGAATATTTTTTTATTCCCATGAAAAACAAATTGGCATCGCCAATTGTTTGAGAATAAAATAAAAATCTGTTGCGAGTCTAACATGCTAATGTGAATTGATATAATTGTATTTTTTTTTTACTTTATACCCGTATTTTTGTAATTTTCTTAAGGCCGGGGCACAATGAATCCGTCATGCGTTAAACTTCGCCTTTTCAACTGACAGCTAAGTTGAAATACATGGTTTCTTAATGCAAAAATTGTCATCACAGATAATTCAAAAATTTTGTTTCATTGAATCAGCGATTTTCGTATTCAAATATCAAAATCATTTTTTTTCTGTGTAACAATAATTGACAATTAATCCATCATAATAACTGTCAAAAATAATTGCCGTGTTTGTCGTTTATTACACGAAAATAAACTTCTGAGCGATAACGATAAGAAATTTATTTAGTTCCCTTTTTTTTGGGGTTAACTTTACTTCTGCTCTTAACTACTGTTAACCATAGCTGTGAGTAAGACCAAGAACATTGGTCGCAACTTATCTCTCTTTAATCTTTAATTTTTCGACTAAAACCCTCGCCTACTGTTTAAAATTTTCGACTGAGTGTTCTGAGTGTTGTGGTGCCACTTCGTTTTTACTGTATTTGTTTTGGTAAATTTATTGCTTAAAAATATGATTTGCTTTTAATTTTTATTTTATAACTATTTATTTAGTGTGATATCAATTGATGAATTTATAATTTCTGATTGCGTTGCCTGAATTATTGTTTATTTTGACTACAATTTATTTAATTAGTTTGGTTTAAAGTTTCTGTTGTTATACCTTTTTTTTTCTTTTGTTGGTGGTTCACCAAAGATTAAATATTTTATTTTTATTGATCTTATGATAATGTATTTTATGAGTAATATATTTCTTTCAGGAAAATCAAATAATCTATTGATGTTTCTAATTTTAAGTCGCAGAAATTAAATTTTTTTTACATTGAAAAATTGGACATTTAATGAAAACACTAGTAGTCTTGATCAAGTAATTAAACAAAATAATCCTTTCTTTGTTTAATGCTTTAGAGTTTTGTGTCTTCTGTGGCATTGAATTTTATTTGAGAAAGTTACTGATTTTAACTTGGAAAAATTATATTCAACTCGAATACTATTAATTTCTGATTGAACGGTAACCAACAACTTTCTCTCTTGTAGGAATCGTTCATCGACAGATAGTGAACCTAAAAAACTTGCACACATATTGATCAAATAAGAATTATATCATCATTGGCGTACATAAAGAAAATCTAAGGGGTAGGGGAAATTACGACTGGTGATTTTCATGAATAATATTAAAATAGAAATAGGTGCTGATGAAGTGCGTGGCTGCACAGAAAAATATCGGTATTTCCTCCAGCTAATAAAGTCTAGTTTAATTTTTCTTCTCTTCTTTAGATACTCACATTAATTAATAAAAATATTTCATTCAATAAGAATTGAAATTACTGAACTCAAGCCTGATTAAGAAATTATTTCTGATTAAAATTCATTACAGTTCAATTAAATCTAAAAATGTCTCATAGATAATAACAGGTAGTTTTGAAAATTTCAAATGCAATTCCTAGTGGGGCAATGCCCTGCCCCAGAATGACCTTTCTAAGCATATTTCTATCATTTATAACTTCTAAACGTCAATGCTTAGCTGATATTTAAAATATACTTGTACTAGCTAAAACCCTCCGTCCTTTAATAGAACCCAAATACGATTCGTATCGAATAGAAAATTTTTTTATATTAGAAGTGTCACGTTTGTGGTCCAACTTTCATTATTTTGTAGAACACAATTCTCACTATTAACATAAAGAGTTTAAACATCTCACCTCATTAGCTTACAAGATACTTTTTAGTTAAGTAAACATATTTGCTATTTGAGAGGAGCAACGCTCACTTGTCTAATCGCGATTATTTTCTATCATGCCCAGAATCAGCGGAATTTCAAGTTTGTGTTTGTAACAGATACCAATATACTAAAAAATTAATATTTAGTTTACTTCTAATACTTGACAAAGCACTAATCAAATACATATAGACATGCTTAAGAAGGTCGCCCCAACTGGTTAAATTCTCAAATTGTTTCCAGAGACAATGCACAATATCAGCAGAGTTATGCCTACAAAATTTCAACATTCTCTTTATATAACCCTTCCAAATATCTCTAAGTAAATATTTTCTGTTTATGGGAGGTGACACACCCACATGACAAATTTCAACTTTTTGTTGGAAGACAACGCACATGATAAAAATCTTTACTAACATAAAATTGCACGTTTCTTGCATCTAATGCAGCAGAGCTATTCCAAAATAAATATTTTTATATAGGAAGTGCCACATCGACTTATTTTACTCGCTCTTTTTTATTTTTCAACAATTTTTAAGGTCATTCTACGAGTACAAACTCCTACAAAATCTCAATAGTTCCCAAGATATTTCAAAATAAATATTTTCTACAAATGTGAGGTGTCACGCCCACTTGACCACCCCTTAATACTATTTCTTGAAATAGTAAACAGCGAAATCGGTGCAGCCGTTCTCAAGTGATGCGATTGCCAACGAGCGACTTTTGATTTTTATTTATGCATGTGTACATGACATAAAATTTACTTTATTCGAGAAATACTCATCGGGCATTATAATTGAAATATGACTTCCAGCATATGACCGTCATGGCTGGCTCGGACGTAGTCCAATCTGGAGGTCTAATTTTTGATAACTTTTTTGCAACATTTATTGCCGTATATTGGCAATAACGCGGCGAGTGTTTTCCTTCAAGTGGTCAATCGTTTTGGGCTTATCGGCACGAGATGTGTAACATGTTGCGCCATCTTGCTGAAACCACAGCTCCATGTACATCATGGTTGTTCCATAAAGTGGATAGACACATATCCAAATCCTGCACTACAAGAAAAATTATTCATTCAGCTAATGAGGCGGCTTCATTGATATTTCTTGATCATATGAACGAAATGCTTGCATTAATAGGATGAAATTGTTCCTTTTCTGCATTTTTTCATTTTTTATCTTTCATTGTATTTATGATACTGTTTTTGTTGATACTCGTATTATGAAGTTATAGTTTGTCTAATTTTAAGAAAACTGAAAATTTATCTCATTAGATTTGACGATTTCCTGCAACAACACTTTATAATACATGAAATAAAATAAATTTTGATACAAATGTACCAGTTAACCGATTTTTTTTCCAAATTCCCAAAAGTCTAAATAAAAATTACATACATACAATGCAAGTGTTTCTTACATACAACGTAACAGTTTTCATAGAAAACATTTTTTATTAAAACAACTGCAATCAATGACTTAATTTCATACTTATGTATGTGTAATGGCATTATTTTTTATTTTTTTTTTTTGGAATAACAGAGTTTCACGAAATCGATGAAATGTTTTTTATGAAACTTTACTTACGTTAGCTCTCGTTATTAATGACAGAATTCATTGATTCAATGAAAAATATTCATAACTGGCTCGTTGATTTTCCTTACAGTGTGTAAGGGGTGACATTTTAGCAACTTTCCTTTTGGCAACACTGTTTTCGGCCACTCAGCTGCTTTCGTGTATCATGATACTGTTAAACATGTTCAGTTTGGTCTATAGTTTAACCATGAATCGACTTACAAATGAACAACGCTTGCAGGCTATAAATTTTATTATCAAAATTCATGCTCTGTTAAGAAAGTGTGCACGATGGACTTCTTCCATTTTATAGTCAGCTTGGGCGACCTTCTGAGGCCGCTTTGGGAATATTTGTGACTAAATTTCACACCAAAATTACATTATGGAACATTGAACCAGCAACACGCATACGTAGAGTGCGAACAGAGGAAAATAAGAGTATCGCAGCTGTATCCGCCAGGGCTGTGATAACCGTGAAGTATCGAAATCACAATGTCTATTTTTGACTGGTTTTATTGAGTCAGAAAGTTACTTTGCAGTCTTATAGCAGTTACTAGGAAACTGTCACTGAAATACTTACATATATGCATCGTTTTCAAAAAAGCGTTGGTGAGCGTATGAAAATTAACAGCAAGATATTAAAAAGCAATTGCAAAGGGGATAAAGTTTCAATTATACGAATATGACAAGACAAACAAATCTCGTTACCGCATTAAAATTTACATTACAAAGACATAAATTAAGCAACTACTTCATCCCATTTTGCACGTAATAACTTTGATAATTTTATTTCATACCACATTATCAACTAAATAAATAAATTTAAAAACAAAATTACAAGAACTTGTCGCCTATCATACTTAATTTATAACTAATTGGTTGTCATATGAATAAATTTAAGTAAATAAATATTACGAACTAAGTTAATGGCTTGACAAGCACACATTAAAAAGGCCAATTAATACAGTGGCTCGCAGTCAAAGTGTAACAACCGAAATTATTTCTTAAGAAGAGCAGGGGAAAAAATGTATTGAACTTAAGGAAAACCATTTAGAGTTGTAGATTTTGTAAATTTTGTAATAGCGGAAACGTCTCTTTAAAAAATGTAATACGTGTATAAGAAAACTTGAAAAGTTTTAGCGGAATACAAGCTAACAATCTTTTGAGATAAATAAGAAAAGTGCCGCCCCCAAAAAATTATTCAAACTGTTAAAAGTTAATCCGAATTATTTGAAAACTACGCAGGAAAATCGGTATATCTTTTGGGAATTTACTAAAAAAAATATGTCTTCAAAAGCTGCAAAGAAAGCTTCACTATATACGAGGGCATGTGAATAAGTTTGTGAATTTTCGAATGAAACACAGGTTCTTGAATAAAAACTCATATTATTTTTCAACGTCGTTGTGTGTAAATTGAAAACTTTAAATTCGTTTTCTGGCAAACTAGTTTTTTTTGACTTAAGACGATCTTTGAGTAAATGAGCGATATGTAAATGACGCAGCGTGTTAAAATTTTGATACGTGTCAAGTAATAGACAGAGAGGTGTTGCCCTTCCAGCTTAGAGGAACAAACTTCAAAAAGTCACGGACTTATTGCACCGCTCTGGTAATATGTTTGGGCTGATGATCACCCTTTAGCAATTTATTTATTATGTTGAATTATATTGGAAAATGTATGGAAAATTTACTAAATTTCAGATCAAAAATGGAAAAGATTTTCCATATGATCTATGGAAATTTGATTAGGCCCTTTGTATTTATTTAGAATCTAAATTTTATTAACTATGTAATTTGCTTTTTAACGCATCGACAATGAAATTAACGCATTTAGGAACAGTGTGCACGGTGGCTGCATTCATAGAATTCATCCGTAATTACATGATTCATCATATGCGACCCGGTCTATTAAAAAAGGTGGCTTATGACTCAAAATGACGAGTCATACCGAGAAACTGACGAAATGCATTGTTTATCTTTAACAGCTGATTTCTCGAAATTTTGTTTTTGAGTCATAAGCCACCTTTTCATAGACCGGGTCACATATAGTGAAATTTTCGCGAAACTTTCTATAAAAAATCAAAAAATTTGATTTATAAATACTTAGTTTCTAAAGTCGGCCACTTTCATTGTGAGTGACTGTATATAAAGAAATTTGCCACTGAATTCACACTTTCAATGTAAAGTTCAAAAATATTAATTTACTGATAACTCAAATACTTGTGCTTTAAACAAATAAATTTTTAGTACAAACAACTAGACTAGAAAACATGCAATTAACGCTGCACAGTGGCGTGAATTAAAAAAAAAGTGGTAAAAAGTCCGCAACTTTTGAACTAGTTAACCGATTTCGATAAAACCAACTGTTTTGTAAAGTAGAAGTGTTGAAATTTTTAGAAAGCATATTTTGAGGCACCCTGTTGTAAGACAGGGTAGCTCCAAACAGCTTCAAAGTGGGAAAGTGCGGGTATCGAAATTCTTTCGGAGCTTGTAACTTTTGTAAATAGGGACCGATTTCAATAATTTTTTCAGCGGGACAATCTACGTTAAGAAACAAAAATAAAACATCCTAAGAGTAACATTTTATCTCTTTCAGTTTCCAAGTTATTTGACTTGAAAAATTTATTTTTTAATTTTTGGCCCTGACTTTTTTTATTCGTTAGTACATAACTTCTTTATTACTTGGCAAAAATCAGTATGTTTTAATGTTTTTGAAAGAAAACTTCATTACAATTCATATAAAAAAAAATTTTTTTTGATATCTCAAAAATTGTAGCAAGGAATAATTTCGCAATTTGGATTTTTAAAAATTATGAAAAAATTTGGTATATTTTGTGGAAAAAGTATTCTTAATTTTTTTGGAATATTTTAAAAAATTATTAATTATTTGATAAAAACTTTGATTGTTTCTGAGAAAGGAGACATTGAGAAAGGCTGTGAAATAAATTTTGGAGATTGTTGTTGGTGCACCCTACATTCAGCATTGGTCGAAAACTAGCAATTTTTTTTCAAAAAATCCGATTTTCGGATGTGGCAAAAAAATTGCACGGTCGTTTTTGTAAATTTTTTGGTTTTTTATTATAAATAAATTTGTTGTAAGTAACCTGTAAGAAACTCTTGACATCTTACACATAAATGTAGGCAGGAGAGGAAATTTTCTAAAAATTCTAAAATTTTTCTAACACAATTTTTCCCAATAAGAAAAAAGTATTTTAAAATTATAAATTGGGAATCATTTTAATTTTTATCAATAGTATACATTTAGCTTTGCAAACTGAAAAAAAATTATTCTCCTACCTTCAATACTTTTTGAAATATTCGATATCCAATTTTGATTAAAAATTTTAATTTTCTACATTTTTTATTTTTGTCTAAATTATTGATCTTATTTTCTTTACTGCAAATGTTTCTTAATTTTTTCTATGTTATTACAATAGTAGATATAATTGTCTATTCAACGGTATATAATATGTATTCCTTTGCCATTATATCAGTCTTAAAATGTATACACAAATATAACACCTCAGGTAACAATTTACGTGTTTTATCTGATACTCAAACAAACCCACATTTTTTATGAACTCTTGAAGTATATTTATATACCTACAAGGACAAATAGATTGAGTTATTTATTTGTTTAAAAAAAATTAGTAGTTAATTTAACATTAGAACATTAAATTACGAAAATTTTTTGAAACGCATATAAATTGCCTAAGTTTTGAATATAATTTGACAAAGAATTCCAGAGACTTTTTGCCATGATATCAGATATTTGTTTGTATGAATATAAATACTTATGTATCCAGAGATATATGTACAATGTACATATGTATGTATGAGTATGAAAACTTACAACTAAATTTCTCGTTTTAATTCTGATAATTGTATTATAAAAATATATTTAATAAGTTCAGTTTCATTTTCTTTATTACTCGTATCTAAGTGCATGGATACATACAATGTTGTTTTTAATTTAAATTTGGGTTTTACTTCAAGAATTTGCTTTTCCTCTGCTTCGGGATCGTCCTTCTCGATTTCAATACTTGGCAACCATTTCATTCTTATGCCTTGTAGGACTGGATCAGAAGACAATAGCAAATGATGCATTAAATCATTATTTTGAGCAACTCTAGAGCATTTACGTGTATTGAAAAGTCGATATTGCTTAACATCTCTATTTCTAGCTTCCTGTGCTTCTTCGGTTAGTTCCCCCAGAGGAAGAATGTTGTTTTCTGTTATTTCTTTTGTATGTGCTAGCACTTTATGTACGGTTGGAGTTATTGATTTCCATGGATATAATTCATTTATTAGAATCAGAGTGTCTTTTGAATATTTTTCAAATTTGCCCTTATTAATTAACTTTTTGCTATTTATGACGGCCAGTATTATTTTGAAACGTCTTATGAGATTAAAGCTAATACCAGTTATAGAAGATGTGGTTTCAGGGTCATCAAAAAATCGCCTAGCAGTGTTGCCATTATTGGAGTTTCCATAGCCATATAAAGGTTTGTCAATGATTAAGCCACGTTTCATAAACTCATCTTGAATTATTTTCTTTTCTTCCAACCGTATCTGTTTTAAAGCAGAATTATTCGCAACTGGAACGTTCTGAAGTTCTGGTACACTGCGATATTTATTGTCGTAAGATAGATGTAAAATGTACTCCATGAATCGAATCCGAGCATGAAGTGGTGATATTCCAAGCTTAAGGGCATCTTCATTAGTTGGAGTATAATTCTCAATGTCCTTAAAATCGGAATTTTTCTTTCCGCATATATTACAAATCAAATAAGATTTTGTATCGGTTATTGCATTTGCAACTTTTCCATCTATCATTGTTAAAAAAGGTCTAAAAGATACTGTCATTACTCGTCCTAATATATGAACGTCAATGGGTTCCATATTAGAAATTTCATGTTTTATACCATCAACCAGATTTTGAGTTGTTTCTTTGTTTTCCTTGATGTATTCAAAACGTATTGGTCGGCATAAAAACTTTGAGCCTGGAGTAGTATTTACCCACACATCTTTAAATGCATTTTTACTTGTTGAAGGCATTTCATTATGTAGTCGAAGCCTTAATGGTACTAACGATGCCATTAAAACTTTGGAAAAGTCATTATCGTATGCACTGGGCTGTCTATATTCTGAAAATCCAGATGATCCATCACATCCCCATTTATATATTAGTGTTAGTTCAGAATTATTACATGTATCTAAGTCTCTTTCGTCAAAAGTAGCGATGAGTCTTGATGCTGAATTATGAAGAAGGTCTGACAAACTAATGACTGCACTTCGGCTATCTACTGTTATCGGATGTGGCAAAATTTCCGATTTTCTTTTTAACAATGTACTTGATGGAAAAGGCCCACTTTTTCTATAAGAACCTTCCTTAAGATATCGTATTTATTTCTTGAAAGGCCCAAATTAAGAATGAGTGCTAGTGCATCTTCCCCCGTAAAATGTTTACTATATTTTGGCGTTGGAATGCTTTCCACCATCCGTCTTAATCTTTTTGGAGACGCAACTGGTAGCACATCTACGATTTTGCCTGCTTCTTTAAGTTGAGTCTTCGCTAAAATCAATTTGAATGAATCTTTGATTTCATTTTCCGAATACGTATTTATCAAGTCTTCTTGTTTAATCCTTTTGCTCCTGCGTCGAACGTTATCGTAATCTTTATTTGGCCGACCAAACTTCTTTGGGTATATTTCCGTAGATAGTCCCATATCTAACCAATCCTGATTTTTATTCTGAAATTTAGAAACTGATTTATTGCATTCACGTATCTTCTTTTCATATAATTTAAAAAAATTTTCAAGTTTTTTCGATAAATCGGTGTTTACAGATAAACCATATGTAGTAGATATTATGTACATCATTTGGTCTACCTTGTCCAACCGATTACTACCATCAGTGAGGTTTTCCCACATTAAGTTGCAGAGCGATTTATTTTTAATTGTTATCTCCATGATAGCTATAACTGAAATAATGACATTAAATGCATCGCACCTTAAATATATAGCTATTTTATAAGCTACGAATACAAAACCGATACAAATATCAGGTAAAACCATACCCATATTGGAGATGTGCGCGCAGGTACCTTTGTCCTTGTGGGTATATAAATATACTGTGTATATATAAATTCTTATATTTTATTGTATTTAAGTAAAGAAAGTATTTAATAACAGCTTCAAGAGTTCATAAAAAATGTGGGTTTGTTTGAGTATCAGATAAAACACGTAAATTGTTACCTGAGGTGTTATATTTGTGTATACATTTTAAGACTGATATAATGGCAAAGGAATACATATTATATACCGTTGAATAGACAATTATATCTACTATTGTAATAACATAGAAAAAATTAAGAAACATTTGCAGTAAAGAAAATAAGATCAATAATTTAGACAAAAATAAAAAATGTAGAAAATTAAAATTTTTAATCAAAATTGGATATCGAATATTTCAAAAAGTATTGAAGGTAGGAGAATAATTTTTTTTCAGTTTGCAAAGCTAAATGTATACTATTGATAAAAATTAAAATGATTCCCAATTTATAATTTTAAAATACTTTTTTCTTATTGGGAAAAATTGTGTTAGAAAAATTTTAGAATTTTTAGAAAATTTCCTCTCCTGCCTACATTTATGTGTAGGATGTCAAGAGTTTCTTACAGTTTACTTACAACAAATTTATTTATAATAAAAAACCAAAAAATTTACAAAAACGACCGTGCAATTTTTTTGCCACATCCGAAAATCGGATTTTTTGAAAAAAAAATTGCTAGTTTTCGACCAATGCTGAATGTAGGGTGCACCAACAACAATCTCCAAAATTTATTTCACAGCCTTTCTCAATGTCTCCTTTCTCAGAAACAATCAAAGTTTTTATCAAATACTTAATAATTTTTTAAAATATTCCAAAAAAATTAAGAATACTTTTTCCACAAAATATACCAAATTTTTTCATAATTTTTAAAAATCCAAATTGCGAAATTATTCCTTGCTACAATTTTTGAGATATCAAAAAAAATTTTTTTTTATATGAATTGTAATGAAGTTTTCTTTCAAAAACATTAAAACATACTGATTTTTGCCAAGTAATAAAGAAGTTATGTACTAACGAATAAAAAAAGTCAGGGCCAAAAATTAAAAAATAAATTTTTCAAGTCAAATAACTTGGAAACTGAAAGAGATAAAATGTTACTCTTAGGATGTTTTATTTTTGTTTCTTAACGTAGATTGTCCCGCTGAAAAAATTATTGAAATCGGTCCCTATTTACAAAAGTTACAAGCTCCGAAAGAATTTCGATACCCGCACTTTCCCACTTTGAAGCTGTTTGGAGCTACCCTGTCTTACAACAGGGTGCCTCAAAATATGCTTTCTAAAAATTTCAACACTTCTACTTTACAAAACAGTTGGTTTTATCGAAATCGGTTAACTAGTTCAAAAGTTGCGGACTTTTTACCACTTTTTTTTTAATTCACGCCACTGTGCGCTGTTGAAGAAAACAAAAATGTAATTTTAATCTATTTAAGTTACTATTACAAATGAAATTGATAATTTCCTACTAAACACGGCCATGATATTTAATACACTTTGATTTATCATTTACTAACAATAGTTTTTTAAAAAATATTACGATTTAATGTCATAGAAAAAGTATTAAATAGATTTTCTTGTTTTGCGCCATATATTCCATTACTAAAATATAATTTTTTTTAATTATATAATTTTAATTTCCTTGAAAAGTCGTCAGCAAATTAATTCATACAAAGAAAAAGGACTATTTCAATTAGAAACAGTATTCATATGTTTTGTTTTTTATAATACGACCCAATAAAATTATTTGATTGAAATTATCACGTACGTAATAAATTTTTAAATGCCGTGATAATGTTTATGGTATTTTGTTAAAATTTTTATAACACTTCACTTCACTTGCAGCGAGTGTATCAAAGGCCAATTTTGCTTAAATTCTTACAACACTTCACAATAATACCGTTTTGTAAGCTCTGTATAATATAGCTTAGTTGCCCAGGCGAGATCTGACTCCATCTACTAAAAGGGCTACCTACTTCCTTTGAAATAAAATACAATTCTGTTTTAACCGAAGTTACATATGGGGTTATTTTTTGCAATTTATTTTTTTACAGCTACTCTGGTATCTCAATGAAACTTTAGAACTCGATCAGAAAGCACAACTCCCATTCTGACTAATAACTAGACTCTAGAGGAGTTAGACAGCTTTTGTTATCCAGATAGCATTATTACCAAGCAAGGACCTCTCAATTTGAATTAAAAAGGCCACTGAATCGTTTGAACAGCTCATAATGGTATTAGAGCACTGCATAAGACCATTTAAAAGAACTTTCAAGACATCAGGGATTTTTCAAACGCTTTACTGTAGAGAAGTCTTTATTTTTTATGTAAGCTCAGCCTTAGTTGTTGTATAGTTTTAGCCAAGGCGTATAAATCAGGTACCCTCATTACTATAAGAAACATTACAACAGCAATAACCACATGTACTTTGTTGGTGTAAATTACCATCTTAGTTTTAAAAACAGGCCATCATCGTAATATTGTATGTTTCTTATAGGAAATGTCAAGCACCATACAAAACTGAATATTTGTTATGTGTTTGAGGATAAACCAAATAAAGTCATGTTTTTAGGTTTATACCTACACAATCCGAGTTTGACACTTGGCTTGGTATAATGACATTAGTCACCCGGTGTAGTGCTGTCACCTAATAAATACGACTTGGTTTTATCTATTATGCCAGTGCCAGTGCCATCACACTATTATTGCGCCATCGCTTTCATAAAGTGAATAATGCACAGAGAAAAAACTGCCTCATAGAATCAAGAAGATTTTCTCTATGAACCGTTTTTAGGCTTAGGGGTATTCCAGCAGAAAGAAGCGAAGATTTTTTTTTATAGAGATTCCTTATTGTTTTTATGTGGTAAATCTTATTAATTCTATCAAGAAGAAAACCACATAAAATCAAGAAGAAATCTTATTATTCACAACTTTTTTTACTCAATTTCCGTTATTTTTGGCACCAAAAAAACAATCCATAGAGAAAAACTTCTTGATTCTATTAGGTTTTCTTATAAATTGTAAACTATAGAGATTTCTTATTGATTTTATTAAGTTGCCTTATTAATTTTTTTAAAAAGGTTTTCTTCTTGATTCTATTACGCTATCTTATTGATATTTCCAATAAGGTTTTCTTCTAGATTTTAGTAGGTTTCCATATGATTATGTGTAAGGCATCTTATTAATTTTTTTCATAAGCAAATCTCCTTGATTTTATGAGGTGTCTTGTTATTTCATATCTATAAATAGACATAGAGACAATTTTTTCATGATCTTTTTAATTTTTTTATAAGAATGTATGCACAATAATTTCAATGGTTTTTCAGGCTGCTTGTTAGTATATTGGGTAGAGTGCTTGTCTATCAGGTAGAAGTTTGCTGGTTCAATACTTGGTGAGTAAGTTAGTTAAGAAAATAACATAATGTGTATGTATGTATGTATAAATAAATAACATCTACAATATACTACATACATACATATGTATATGGTATAGAATTTAAATGAAAATACATAAGTACAGAGAATAAAGACGCAATTTTTTTATATTTTTTTTTGAAAAAATCAATAAGATAACCTCATAGAAACTACAAGATTTCTTCTTGATTTTTTCAAAAAGGTTTTCTCTATGAAATTAATAAGATTTCCTTATTGAAAAAAACCATAGAGATTTCTTATTATTTCTCTGTGTGATACTCATCA
The DNA here is from genome assembly GCA_944452675.1 of Tachina lurida. Classification (NCBI taxonomy): domain Eukaryota; kingdom Metazoa; phylum Arthropoda; class Insecta; order Diptera; family Tachinidae; genus Tachina; species Tachina lurida. Next base: position 95,245,754 of record OX101754.1, on the reverse strand, counting down.
AGGAATGTGTACACACAAACTAAGGTTGCCATAATAAAATAATAAAAAAATCCCGGGAATTCCCGCACAAATTTCCCGTGATATCTTTCCCTGAAAATATGCGAGATCCCGTGAAATTTTTCCCATGAAATCTCGTATGAAAAACACTAGTGCCAATGCCACGAATCACTTATCCAAGTCACGAACCTTTTACAACAACACAAACCATATTTGAGATTCGCAAAAACTAAGCTAAACTCCCCAAAATCCTAAAAGTTCCTACGAACTTCCCCGGAAAATTACGGCAACACTGAGAATTAAAAAAATCCGCCGCGCAGCACCATCATGTTACGTAATTGTTGCCAGTACTTGGAACCAGATGAAGACACGCATCAACGCATGTGAAGATATATACAAGTCTTTGCAAGCAAATAGTTTTCGTAGAAAACTACACGTTTTAGTTAATTTTTATTTAATTGTAGTTTCATAAAAATGTGTAATAGTTCTTCTGGTGCTAGTCTACTCGTGATGAAATAATACAATAAATTTACTATTAACGAAAGCAGGTCTGATAACCATATGACGGTTTAATATCAGTTGCAAAATATGTTAATGCCTTAAAAACTTCCTATTATCACATTCACCGAATTTAAGAATTTTTGTACTGGACCTCTGTAAATATTCTTCCATATTTATCATATTTTTTTTTAAACCTTTTAGATTTTTTTAATCTAATATAAATTATGCTTAATTGGCTTGGTTTACTGAACAAATTAATTGACTTCTTTGTTAATTTTTGTTTCATATTTGAAAGAGAATTTTTAATAATTGCTATTGTATCCAAATACCAAAATATACATACATACCCTGCAGGAGATCGAACTAGTGTCCAACTAGTATTTTACTAGTACAGCAGTCACCACCACTAGTTCCCAACTGTAAACTTTTCTATGCCATCTTAATGCTAAAATTAACATTGAGTGTGTTTAGAAAACTACTAATACCATTGCTACTAGTTTAGGACTAGTTTATTACCAGTTCTTTTGTAAAGAAAAATTCTATAAAATTGGTGGTTTCATTCCTTTGTTACCCAGTGACAACTGTTAGTTAAACTTCGTCATTATTTATCAAAATTCAAAAAAAATTTATTTTGCAATGTGGTGCCTTGGAACTACTTCATATACTAGTTCTCATCAGCACTAGTAATTTTACACAACAACTTTAACCCTTTTTGCACTAGTTCTTGCTATTCTAGTAATTATACTAGTATCTTTTAGACAATTATCGCCTAATCTCCTGCAGGGTATCTACATACTTATATATATATATATATACATGCATACATACATACATACATTCATAACTAACCTGCAGGAAATGCGAATAGTGAAAATGTATTGATTTGCTGGTGACATTGTCAGTACTACTACTGACCAGGTGTACCCCAGGCAATGTAATTATCTATTGACATTTAATATTAGCTTGTCGTTGAAAATCCACCACTAGAATGCAGCACTACTGACTAAGTAGTTTTTTTGGGACCACATGGAGACATTGGCACCAAAGATTCACTAGTAAATTTTAGGGACTCTAGTATACAATATCGATATTTCCTCGCTCGATGTCAATAGTAAAATTGTAGTGATTTACTAGTGACATTGTCAGTAGTACTACTGACCAGGTGTACCCCAGCAAATGTAATCGCCTATTGACATATAATATAGAGTTGTCATTGAAAATCTACCAGTGGACTTTAGCGCTATTCTTTTACGACCATATGGACACATTTGAATCCACTAGTACATTTTAGTGACCCTTGTCTACAATTTTATAAGGATTGGAGCAATAAACTTAAATACATACATACATGCATATGTAAGTAAATTTTTAACATTATTGCATAGCATAATAAAAAAGAAAAACAAACTATTGACGCGTTCATTGACAATGTCACCAGAAATACGTTAGAACTGGTGTCTCTAACGTATCTGTACTCGCGCATAAAAGGAAAGTTGTCGAAATTTCAACTAGTGCAATTGTCGCTAGAGAAAAGAGTGTTGACATAGAGACATATGGTTCTAGTCTGACTAGAAGGTATGACCATATGTATATATATGTATCTGTGGCAATAAGGAAAAAGTGCTTAAGTCATATTTTACTGTTTTGCAGTAGAGCACTTTTAAACTTTCAAGGCGATTTTCAAAAATATATTTATTTTGCAGTTAAATGAGGAAAATAAATAATTATAATTCATTTGATTTGAAAGATAATTGCGCTATAACTTCCTCAAAAAGCTTAAAAAATAAATGAAATTTCGTCTAGGGGTACTTTCAAATATGAAGATTGCAGGAGTAGCGTTAACTCAACAACAACTTATCTCGACTTGAGCACTTTTTGCTTTTTGTAACAGATATTATTCAAAGTCTACTGACAAACCACAGAAAATTTTCACTTAAAGGCGCTAAACCAGAGAAACCGACAAAAGGCATCGTCTAAAGCACATCTATGTATTTGCTCACTCGTAGCTAATGAAAGACACAACGTTTTACGAGAATACAAATATTATTTGCTTCTTTGCATGGTTTACTATTTTATATTATTTTATTTTTTTTTCTTACTTAAAAACCCCAACTGACAAACACTTAATAATGTGTTTATCCATTAGCGTTTTTGGTTGGTTTTTATTTTTCTTTTTAATTTTTTATTTTTTTTGACGGGTAAGTGCAGTAGTAAGATACCAGTAGTAATAGTGGCTTAAGTGGTAGAGAATGCCAAATTGTGGTTAAAATACAAACTGATGCTCACAAACAAAAGCAATCAATGAAAACGTAGTACGAGTAGCTAATCCATTTATGTTCTTCTTACTTCCCCGCTTTTTTCATGGTTTATTTTGTTGTTTTTTTTTACTTTATAACACAAATGTTTACTTCAAAAAATGGTAAGTAAATTGATAAGTAAGTGGGTGCATAATATTGGTTTAGTATTCTAAATAAGTTTATTTTCTTCTAACCTTCTTCGAGCTTTCATTATTTGCTTAGTTTTCAATTTAAAGAAAAGACCCAATGTAAAATCAAAATATTTTGATTTAAAATCAGTTTATATTCCTTGGAAGGAATTGTCTTTGTTTTACATTGTCGTAAAAGTTAAAATAGTGAATATAATTTTTAAACTAAATTTTTTATAGGTATAGGAATTTAAATTGAAATAAAATAAATATAGAAACTGTTACTTGCCACGAATTCATCCTGATTCCAAAGATGGTTCTTTTTTATTTCAATTTGAATATTATATCTGGCCATTGGTTTGGAAAGGACATTTCGGAGGATGAAGTGCTATTGCCCTCTTAGAATTATTAAAAATTGCATATAATTATTTATTTTAATATTACTCATGAATAGCGCCAGGCATAATGCCCACTCTTTCTCTCTTAGAAACTTTATTTTTTATTTATTTTTACAACACAACCCGCAAAGCGATTAGCTTGTCTGCGTAAAACACCCAGGGTCTATGGCTGGAATTGAACCCACGACCTCTGGACTGAGAGGCTAGCATCGCTACCACTCAGCCACAGGGGCACCCCAAACTACGCCAATGATGACAGAATTATTATTTGACCAACATGTGTGCAAGTACTTCCCCCAAAAAAATTCTGGCTACGCCAATGTTTTTGGCATATGCCCTCTTCGACTGGCTCGGAAGGAGTTCAATCACTGAGTCCAATTTTCGATATACACAGAGAAAACAGTGCCTACTAAATACCTCATAAAATAGAACAAAATTAATAAGAAATCTCTATGGTTTTTTTTTCAATAAGGAAATCTTATTAATTTCATAGAGAAAACCTTTTTGAAAAAATCCAGAAGAAATCTTGTAGTTTTTACGAGGTTATCTTATTGATATTTTCAATAAAAAAAAATTCGCTTTATTCTCTGTACTTATGTATGTATTTTCATTTAAATTCTATACCATATACATATGTATGTAGTATATTGTAGATGTTATTTAGTTATACATACATACATACACATTATGTTATACTCTTAACTAACTTACTCACCAAGTATTGAACCAGCAAACTTCTACCTAATAGACAAGCACTCTAACCAATATGCTAACAAGCAGCCTGAATAACCATTGAAATTATTGTGCAAACATTTTTATACAATAATGAAAAAGATCATAAAAAAAATTGTCTCTATGTCTATCTATAGATATGAAATAACAAGACACCTCATAAAATCCAGAAGATTTCCTTATTAAAAAAATCAATAAGATGCTTTACACATAATCATATAGGAACCTACTAAAAACAAGAAGAAAACCTTATTGAAAAAATCAATAAGGCAACCTCATAAAATCAAGAAGAAATCCCTATAGTTTACAATTTGTAAGAAAAGCTAATAGCATCAAGAAGTTTTTCTCTATGGATTGTTTTTTTTTTTGGTGCCAAAAATAACTGCAATTGAGTAAAAAAAGTTGTGAATAATAAGATTTCTTCTTGATTTTATGTGGTTTTCTTCTTGATAAAATTAATAAGATTTACCACATAAAAACAATAAGGAATCTCTATGAAAAAATCTTCGCTTCTTTCTGCTGGGATACCCCTTAAACTAAAAACCTCTCATAGAGAAAATCTTTTTGAATCTATGAGGCAGTTTTTTCTCTGTGTACTTTTGCATAAAGCGTCAATCTTTTTCCGCTTATCACTGTGTACAATTTTGACATAAACGTTGCTGATAAACGAATATGATTATTTTGAATACATATGGTGTCATTTTTTCTCTGGGTGTAATTTTTAATTAAAATAAGCACCTTGTGGTCTACTTTATCTCTGTTTTCCGCAACTCTTTTAGTTGTCACAGAGCATATTCTCCACACTAACAATATATGTGTTCGCGCAAAATAGCAAGGGACCTAAGGGAAAAACCCGGTTTTGTTCAGAAGAGTCATTTTAAAGATTTAAATACGTGTATCTTTGGTGTACCATCACTGAGCGTGTTGGTATTGGTCTCATTTGAAAGCGACACATCTCATGACGTCAGGAACGTGTTGGTCAACCTTGAAAATGCGCGTAGGTCGTCCCTACCTCTTGTTTTCTGTAGTTGATTTTTACTGTTTTCTACCTAGCGCTCTGTTTCCATGAGTTTGATGTCAATTTTGCTCGTGTTTTTTTCGAATCCAGGTTTATTTGCTGAAATTATTAATTGTGAATTATAATAAATTCTCATTTATAATTCTTTTAAATCGTGAATATCACTCTGTTAGTACGAAAATTTCAATTCAATTTAATTTCATAAAACGCGCATATCTCTGGGAGGGAACACTTTTGGGGCATGGGATCGGTCTCATTCTCATTTGATGTTGTCCACATCAAAAAAAAAAAAGTGAAAATTGATTTTTTTTACCCTTACGTCCTTTCTCTATGCGCTGTCATACATGTACTCGTACTTATAAGCCCATTTAAGCCATATCTCTTAAAACTTCTCAGTCTGAGATATTCTCATATCAGGCTATGAAAGAGTGTATTCATTCGTTACATTTATATACATAAATATGAAATCCTCCAATTAAAATTGACAGCCTGAACTTCATTTCTTATTTTTTATTGCCAAAAAAAAATATATATATAAAATATATTTTGAAAAAAAAACTTCCTGGTGTTTGTCTGGCTATTATAAACAAACGGCAAATGTCTTTTGTTCTCAATCTATGAATAATTTGTGGTGGCGCCATGATGTCAATGCGCAAAAATCAATAGAAAATAAATTCATAAAAATTCCATTTTAATGGAGATTAATCAGTATTATTTATATTAAATTTAGTTGTGTGCGCTAATGCGAGAGAATGGCTTCTGAAAATTGGCATTTTTAATGTAATTTTTTTTTTGCTGCTGCTGTTATTTTATTTTTTCATTTTAGCCCAAATTGATTTGAAAATAAATAAAACAAAAATTTTTTTCTCAAGATATTTATTTATTTGTTCTCCTTTTTACGGTATTTACACATTAAATTAATTTAAATACGAGTACATATTTATTTAGCTGTAAGATGTTTCCTAAATATGTGGGAAACTTACAAAAGTTTTCAGAATAAATAATGATTATAGATAGCATAACCATAATTATTATTGTTTTTTTAACATTTAAGCTTAAGGTCTTTCATTATAATATTTGTTTTATTTGTTGACATTTTAAAAAATAGTTAATTATTTCATTAGCAGGAAGTTTATTAAAATCTGTATATATTAAATTTTTTAAATTTACAAACTATGCACAACTCATAAGGAAAATAATATTTAAATAATCCATTAGCTTAAATATTTATTGCCCATTTGCCAGTTAAAAAGTAAAATAATAAAGAAAATGGCAGAAAATAACCCGACTATAAAAATTAAAAAAACGCAGAGTTTTAAAAGGAGTTAATAATTCAATCGGGAGTACGCTGCAAAGGGCTCGATTTGAAAGTACTGTCCTATTGATTGGACGATTTCGAGGATGGGAAGTTTGTAAAAATTATTATAGGCATAATTATTTTAGGCATCCGACACAAAAAACTGTGAAGATTCATTAATTAAGAACCTTTTTTTAAAGAGTTTGTTCCCAGAAAGCTAGCGTTTTCAAATAGCACATTTTGCACCACAGACCTGAATACTTCACCATCAAAGCTCTCTGAACTATCCGTCATCAAAAGAAGGTAATACACATACATACATAAGTAAAGGCTGTTTTTTTAGAGTGTCACAACTTCGAGTTGGCATCACTGCTTTATTTGAGCACCCATTTAACAGCTAGTTATACCCCTTTTAGAGACGGAAAGTTTATTTTGCAAAGTCTTAGTTCAGCTGGGCGAATGAAAGAAAGAGATAGCATTTTCTGTCTCTGTCTTTCAGGTCCCCCCAGGGGAGTCAAAATGACTACGGGTGTGGCAAGCCCGGGGCCCCAGCTAAGGATTATGAAGTTTTTTCTTTGGCTCAATACCCGTAAAACTTATGTGTTACTACCCGATCTCTGAAATAACAGAGCAAAGGATGTGCATGTATTTATAAAAGGAAAACAAATAATGAAAGATCGTTGTTGTCAGATAGGTGCATGATCACCTAGAACTGCCCCTGAGTTCAAAAGATAGTAGTAGTGAAGCCTTTATTAATAAAGGTGGATCTGCGAGGTCTGACCAGAGGCTACTTCTGGTGCTACGGGTGCCGGTTGCCCGACAGCTGAGCTGCTCAGAGATAAAAGCATTGCGGCTATCAAAATTGTGTGTTCAAAAGGTTTAACGCCCCTGGATATGACCCCAGGGCAACGGCACTTGTGTCTGACCATAATAGGCACAGGATTTTGGTGGCGACAGCTTGCTTTCTTCTCGAGAGGGTGGTTCAGCTGTGCCGGCAATGGTTGAGGAATTCTCTTGGGGACCTCGCTATTGGTGTATACACAACACCATAGCGTGGAAGCCTGAGAATTATCGTAGTGGCTGTGGTTGCTACCAAAATCGCTGGGAGTATAGTCTTGGCTTCCCAGTGTTAAATCAATGCTAGTGATTGGTGTGACGCGGTCAGCCAGACACTATTCTAGGTGCTGTTGCCAATCAACAGAAAGTTGTTATGGCATGAACATAGCAACTGATACGAGTTTAGATAGCTCAATTACCTAAGCAAGGTAATTAAATATAGTACAGGGATAACTATATATAAGGTTTGCAACCTGTGGTCCTTTGAGGCGCACCTATGTATTGCATAGGTGTGAACTGTAAGGGTTCATGGGGGCGTTGGTCTGGCGTCCCAAAACCAAACTCGGTCTTGGCACCCGTGAGATTAGGCCGTTACGGCAGGTGCTCACGGAAAACCATTGCACATCTGTCTCTGTCTTTCACACAGCTGAATTAATGTGTAGTTTCCGCAGTGCAAGCAAGCGACTTGTCTAGAAAAAATATATGAGAAGCACTCAAATTTTTGAGTGATTCCTATACAAATTTTCTAGACAAGTCGCTTGCTTGTATTGTGAAAACTACACATAAGACTTTGCAAAGTAAACTTTCCGTGTCGAAAAGGGGTAATACTTTTCGTTTAGTTTGCTTTGAAGTTTCATTATGAATAGACTAAAGGCTCAGTTACCCAACTGCAATGTAAAGTAACTGCAACGTAGGAAATGGTTGATCGATATTTTTATATGAAAAGTAGGGTACGTTACATCACATCTCTATAACCATTTGCATTACTATTCACATAACAATATCAGTCAGCTGTTTCCTACTGTTGCAGTTACTTTACATTACAGTCGGCTAACTGAGTCTTTACACCAGAGCAACGCGTGCAAATTGTTGAAGTTTTTAATCAAAATAATTGTTGTATTCATCAAACTCATCGTGCACTTCTTCCATTTTGCGATGAAGCCCAAATAAGCAGAATTGTCGTATTTGCAGTGAGGAGAATGATAAGCTTTTGTCGAAACATCATCACATCCACAGAAAATTACTGTTTGGTGCGCTTTATGGGCTGGCCAATGACTCCGGCCCATATGGTCAGAATGTTACAATCGATGCTGAACGATATAGGAACATGATTCGAAATGATTTTTCGTACCTCAATGGCATAAATCTTTCTGATATGTAGTTCCAACTGGATGGAGCTACATGCCAGACGGCGGGCGCTACAATTGATTTACTCAAAGAAACTTTTAATGAAGAAATAATTTTATATAATGGCCCAATTAATTGGCCACCAAGATCGTGTGATTTAATTCCATTAAATAATTTTCTTTTCTTATGTTAAGTTACTTGTCTACGTTGATAAAACACAAACATTTGAACACCTGAAATCAAAATTCGAAGAGTTATCGGAAAAATACGGCCGCAAATGCTGCGAAAAGTTTTTGAAAATTGGTCTACCATATTGCGCCTTCTACGCGCCAGCCGTGGCGGCCACATGGCAGAAATCATATTTAATCATTACACTGGTTTACAAATTTTTAATTTGGAAAAATACCAAGAACGCCATATGCCTAGATGAGTTAATTCGGACCTCCTGAACAGAAAAAACGCTGTAATTTTTTTTTTCTAAGTACCGTTTTTTAGATAACGGTACTTTTGAGTTTTTCGGTGTATGGTCCCACTCAAACCCTTGTGGAGCCCAACCCAAAAGTCCGATCGAGATATATGGCATATCGTTGAAAAGGTAATTGAATGCCTTTTCCGTCAATATGCGTCACATTTCTATCTGAAAAGAAATGGTTGAGTTATGGCACCTCAAAGTTCAAAATTTGCCTATTTTTTACGTTTTTTTCAAAATTTTTAAATTTTGTTTCGTTTTTTTTCTCCGTTATAGTAAAGATGTGGAACGTTTTATTTTTTTACCAAATAGTTTATTTAGTTACAAGCATTTTAAGCGTAATTTGAAGAAAAATGGATGAAAAATAAAGTTTTTATTAAGGATTTTGTGGAACGACAATATTTTCATTTTCATTACTCACACACTATATTCGGCGTCCATCAGTTTTAACGTATTTACAAATATTGTGAAAAAGTTGCTAAAAGACAGTCTTGCCATGAATTACCTTAAACAAAAATTTCCGAGAGCCACAGCGAGAAAAATTGAAGCTGGTATATTTGATGGACCTCAAATTCGGGCTCTGTAGGGTGACCAAGCATTTATTGAGTGTTTAGGTCCAGCTTATTTGGAGGCATGGGAAGCATTCCAGGACATCGTTCACAACTTTTTGGAAAACTACAGAAGTCCTGATTACGCTGAGAAGATCGATACATTACTGCAAAAATTCAATGCTATTGGTAAGCGTTGAGTGAAAGCATGTATATCAAAAAGGCCGTTATCATTTAAAAATTTATTCTTTTTAACTCTTAGGTTCAAATATGACACCTAAATTACACTTCTTATTCAGTCATTTGGATATTTTCCCCACGAACTTGGGCTCCGAAAGTGATGAACAAGGTGAAAGATTTCACCAAGAAATGGAAGAAATCGAGAGACGTTATAAAGGCTGGTGGGATGAACAAATGATGGCAGACTATTGTTGGTTCCTCATTCGCGAAGATACATCCGAAAAAAAAAACGCAAAAGTTCAAGTCGCTCGTCATTTTAATTTAAATTTTCTGAATTCATGCCGAATATAATGTGTGAGTAATGAAAATTAAAATATTGTCGTTCCACAAAATCCTTAATAAAAACTTTATTTTTCATCCATTTTTCTTCAAATTACGCTTAAAATGCTTGTAACTAAATAAACTATTTGGTAAAAAAATAAAACGTTCCAGATCTTTACTATAACGGAGAAAAAAAAACGAAACAAAATTTAAAAATTTTGAAAAAAACTTAAAAAATAGGCAAATTTTGAACTTTGAGGTGCCATAACTCAACCATTTCTTTTCAGATAGAAATTTGCAGCATATTGACGGAAAAGGCAAATTATCGCTCTAACAAGGTTGTTAGCCTAGGAATCCTCAACTGTCTATTTCTATGCGACCTACCAAACTCGAAGAACTCTATTATGCACAAAGGAACTTGTAACAACATTAATTTATTTTTATTTCGGATTTAATGCACAGCTATTTTAAACAAACAATAAATAAATTTAAACAATAAATATATGATTAAAAAAAATATTACTAATATATATAAAATAATGCTATAGTCGTATTTAACAATACTATTATAATATTAGAACATAGTATAGTAAGTCTCAATTATACTTTAGTCAAATAATAATATTATTAAAACTTTGCTTTTTTATTGGCAATAATATGATTTGACTGTAACCATATAATTCAATCATAGTATGTTGCTGATCAACCACATTTTTTTCTTTGCGTGCATAAATATATTTGCATATATGTCCATATAGCATCATTTTCGGATATGAATCACATATGGGATATTTGGAATGCTCCATACATATTTTTTTAGCTGGGTAGTTCAATTTGTTGAAAAAAATGTCTGTCGTATCAGCAACTTAATTTGTTATACTAACTAAATATATTTTATAATTTAAATTAAATATTAAGCATTCGAAATTGTTGGTTGCTGTTTGATGATATTTTTTTTCCTATGTGTGTAGGTAGATACATTAATTGCGAAAGCATTACTTCTCATAAACCGCCAAGGCAGATTTTAAATTGTCTCCGAAAGAAGAAAAAATATTTTTTTTTTTTACACACATATATTTATTTATTGTATCTTCAAAATATGAACTAACAATAAGTATTCAAATCTTAAATCTATATATAATTATTAGGGCCCGACCAGTATCGGACATAAACTTAGTGATAGTAATTAATAATACATAAATTTCGTATTAAGCGCAATAATTATTTTCAAGAAGTATCATTTGGGTTGCTGACTATTAGGGCCCTTGTGTCCCTCTTTTTTAGGCGGATGTGTCCAGTAAAGTTCAAGATATTACGAGCAAGCGGATTAGGATGTGACTCGAGTTTTGTTAAATATTTACCTGCGTATTTTGCGATTTCTTCACTCACTAGTGGCATATTTAAATCTCGATGTATATTTGAATTTTTGATGTACCATGGAGCCGCTGTTATCAAACGTAAAATTTTATTTTGCTGTCGTTGGATTCTATCCACATTTGAAGCTGAAGCAGTGCCCCACAGCTGAATTCCGTAGCACCATATTGGCTTCAAAAGCGACTTGCATATCAAAAGTTTGCAGTCTAGGACTGAGTGTTGAATTTCTGCCAATCAACCAATGTATTTGAGTTAACTTAAGTTTCATTTGAAATTAGTTTAGCGTCAATATGATGTTGCCATGTAAACCTTCGATCAAGGTGTATGCCAAGGTATTTCACTTGAGAATGTTGAGGAATATTTTGATTATTGATTCGAATGGGGGAACAGGTATCTTTTTCTTAGGGTAAACGTTATATGAACACACTTTTGTTCATTTACTTTAATTCTCCATAAGTTCAACCATCTTTCAAGCTGGGTAATGTGTGCTTGGAGATTGCGGGATGCCTCATCAGGGTTTTTGTGCATACTCATGCAGGCTGTATCATCGGCAAATGTAGAAGTGTGGATGTTATTGCTCACAGGCATATCACAAGTATATATTAAATAAAAGACTGGCCCCAAAATACTACTCTGTGGCACATATGAAGATATAGATTCGGGCACACTCATGAAGTCTCCTTCCACAACAGTAAACTTCCTATCAACAATGTAACTTTCCAAAAGTTGATCTATATTTATTGGAAAATATGTATTCAATTTTAAAAATAGGCCTTTGTGCCATACTTTGTCAAATGCCTGAGAAACATCAATAAAAAGGGCAGAACAATACTTCTTTTCTTCAAAAGTCCTCCTTATAACTTGAACCAATCTAAGCGTTTGCTCAATAGTGCTATGCTGACTTCAAAAGCCAAATTGATGGTCCGGGATGCACCCATTATCAGCTAAAATTGTGGACAATTTAGTCATGAGCAGCTTTTCGAAAAGTTTTGAAACTGTTGATAGTAAGCTTATAGGCCTATATGACTCAGCCTTGGTAAGATCTTTGCCCGGCTTCGGAATCATTTTAATCTTGGCAAGTTTCCAGTTATGTGGAAAATACTGCATTCGTAAAATGGCATTAAAAATAAATAGTAGGATTCTTATTGCAATATGAGACAAGTTCATCAGCATCTTGTTGCTAATTCCATCAATACCTGGAGCTTTCTTCGGATTAAGTTCAGCAATTAGTTTTCGTACATCGCGCATCTTAAACTTTATGGGTCGCGGGGGTAGAGCAACTACACTCGGCAAATCAGCAACACCAGTACATGTGTTTGGGGTAAATACGTATTTTAAATGATTAGCAAATATGTTACCAGTATCACTTCTTGCCCCAACCTCCGGTAGATGTGCGCAGAGGTGGTTTAAGCTCAACGGGGGTTTTCAGCTTTCTAGCAACGCGCCACAAAGAGTAATTAGATGCTGGAGTGACATCAAGACCTCCCCAGATAATTTTTAAGAGATGCAGTTTTTTCAATTGCAAGTAACTTTTGGAGTCGTTTTAGTGCACTCTTTAAATCTGATTTGAAGTTGTGGTGATCTGTGCTGTTACCATTCCCTTCTAGCTCTTTTTTTTTCACGCACGACACGCTCAATATCGGTAGAATAAATTTTATTAAATCCAGTCTGCGGATGGAAGGTAGTAGCATGTTCAGAAAAAATATTCACAAATTTCTAATATTCTAATGGAAATTTTTAAGTTATAATTAAAAATGTTTTAAGGCATAACTATACGAGTATCATGCACAATTTTGTACATATTTGGATTATGAAATACATTAACTGAATATTATAAATCATTAAAACAACAAATGGAAACATTGATCCAGCAACACCATTAAAAACATAAACAAACAATGATCGATTACTTACGTCTGCCTACATAAACAAACAAAAATTGTTAATGAAACCATCATCTTTAGCCAAAACAAATAATTAAAAAAAAAAGATAACTAAATTATAATATAAAGTATGTATGTATGTATATTCGAAGAAAAACTCTTCAAGAAAATACGGAAATGGCAGCAACTCCATTATTTTCAAATGTTCCCCCACTCCCCTACCCAAAAATAAAATCGTTTCTTTTTATAGCGGCTCATTTTCAAAGATGATTAACGTAACGGTTGAATTATAATTGGAGTTGACAGCACAAAGTGACAATCAAATATGTACGGATATGTATGTATGTATGTATGTATGTATGTATATTCAGATACTCATGCCACAAACACACCATAAAGTATTTACGATGCATTCCTTAAATGTGATGCTTGCAGGCATTATGGATTAAAAGTTAATAGAAGTGTATGGCATGCTGCATGCATCTACTTAGTCGCACACACTCCCAGGCGAAGATCAAAGACAACAGGTAGTTATAACCGACTTTGGGGTGACAATAATAAACATTTAAATGCATTATTTGCACTTTAAATCACATCATCACTATTCTACTCATTATCGGTAACGCAAACATCATCGCATCATCATCATCATCATCATCATCATCATCGTCATGATTTTCAAAGTAATCACTATTGCCTCTTGGTTGTTAATGCATCTGTTCACCTGCTGCTGAAGTATAGTTCGACTTTGTTTAACTGCTTCCGACCGTTCACAGTAGAAATCTGTTTTCTTATGACGTTTTATTTATTTTAAATTTAAATGAAGACTTTAAAAATTTACCAACAAATATTTAAAATACTCTAAATGAAGATGAAAATTTAAGTTTAAATGCTACTGTACATTCATATGTATGTGCTGAATACATATCGTACATATGTACATATGTATACAGTTTGAAAGGTAAATGTTTGCATAATAGAAAAAAATTTAAAATAACAGTGTGACCACAAGTTTATTTATTTGATATTTTTATTCCATTACCTTGATATTTTACAAATAAAAAACATGTAAACTGCCGTCAACAATTTCTAATTACAAAAACAGTAAATATAGAAAAAAAACAATTTTGTTAATTTTAATAATTTACAAAAATTATTTGTAAAATATTTAAAATTTACAAAATTTATTTGTTGTTGGTTAATGAAATGCAAACTAGAAGTGGATGCATTTCGTTGCAGCTCTAGCAACACATTAGTAGCTTTCAACCACAATTTAAAAAAGCTTATAGTGTTTTCACACTGAAAGTTAAAACCAGGTTTTTAACGTTAAAGCCATAAACAGCTGATTTTGCATTCACACTGCAAGTTTGTTAAATTAAGGTATTAACTCACAGACTGTCTAATAACTTTGCTCAAAATAAAATAAAAATCCCGCAGAAATGCGTGTGTTTGTTGCTGTATTTTTTTTTCTGCTTTTATAACTTTTATTTGACAAACTGTACAACAACTGTTTTTGTTTGTATAAAACACTAAGAAACTTTACAATGCGCTCTAAAATGGAAATTATTTTATTTTTTTGTAAATAAATATTTTAAAATTATGGAACTAGTAATGCAAATTGCAGAAGTGCTTGGGAATCAAGTTATTGTATATAAAAAATGCACAAATAAATCACAGAATAAAACTTTTTTATCGGCGGATCGCTGCCAGTCATATCGTTATTTTTTCCACTACCCAGAGGTCAATGATAGTATTTTCGTTGGTTTCCTTCCAAAAAACTCTTTTTTTCCATACTTTTTTTTATTATTTTTGCTGCTGCATCTATTTTTAAGTTGAACATTTTTCAAGCGACATCTATTTTTATTTATTGGCATAAACATTATCAGCTGCTGCCGGTCGTTTTAACTTGGCAACACTGACTTTACCACAGCGAAAACAGGGTTGCATTTCATAAAACAATTTGTATGGTAAAAACCAGGTTTTTAACAGTTGATTTTAACGTTAAAACCAACTTTTATTAAAACCATGTCAGTGTGAAAACACTATTACAGAGCCCCAATACTTAAAAAGTAATTCTCAATACATTATTGATAATTGCAAAACTACAATAATAGGGGACTGTTTGTCTAAATGCGAACGATCGTTTCTATCGAGCTTAAAAACAAAAACAAAAAACTTAAATTTGTTTCCAATACTAATATGCGAAAGAACCGTTTGTTCGCACTTAGACAAACAGCCCCATAGTGGGTTAAGAAACTTTTTCAAAAAAAAAAAAAAAAAAAAAACAATTAATAATGGACCCAAAGATTTTTGTAAAGTATAGCGAGAACCAGTTGGGCTGAAGCATACAAAATATAAATAAAACTCCTTTTTAAATTAAAAGCTTTTATATAACTTGTCATGTATGTATGTATGTACACATATTAGAGTGGCCGTTAATTTTTTTTTGATTTCTTATATTCTCTCCCCCCAAATCGTTTCAGTTTTATGTAAAAAAAATATAAAAAAATTCATAGTGATAAGTTGTGTTTAAAGGAGTACGTCCGCCCCTCAAAGTTGACCATCAAGCCAATTTTTAATGTATTTTTTTGCATATGACTACCTTTTTAAAAAATCACACGTAAAATACCTTGGTATTGACTCCATATTGACTCAAAACTAACACAAATGAAACTGAAATTAACTCCAGATACATTGGCTGATTGGTAGAAATTCAACACTCAGTCTAGATTGTAAACTTTGATTTTGAAACCAATATGGTGCTAAGGAATACAGTTATGGGGCACTGCTTCAGCATCCAATATAGAGAGAATCCAACGAAGGCAAAATAAGATTTTAAGATTAATGACATCGGCTCCATGGTACATTAAAAATTCAAATATACATCGTGATTTAAATATGCAACTAGTGACTATAGAAATCGCAAAATACGCAGGCAAATACATAACAAAACTCGAGACCCATCCTAATCCCCTTGCTCGTAATATCTTGAATTTTACTGGACACATCCGCTTAAAAAAGAGGGACACAAGGGCTCTAATACTCAACACTCCAGAAGAAACTGCTTGAATATACTTTTGTTTTTGCTTATCAAGACTTATGTATTATTAATAACTTTCACTAAGTTTATGTCCGACACTGGTCGGGCCTAATTAATTATATTTAGATTTAAGATTTGAATACTTATTGTTAGTTCATATTTGAAGTTTCAATAAATAAATATATGTATTTAAAAAAAAAAAAAATTGAATTGACTATAATTCGTCCATTTTGTATTTAAAAACTTAAGTGGACTATATACGTCGTCTTCTTTTCGTGCAAAGAATTTAATAAACTATACATCATCCATTTTTCATGCAAAAAAATTTTTTATGAAAAAAATATAATGTATACATCGTCTTTTTTCAATTTTTTATGAAAAAATTTTATCGACTATAAATCGTCCGATTCGTATGCAAACAATTATATAGACTATACGTCGTCTATTTTTTATGCAAAAAATTAAATGGACTAGCTATATATACAAAATTTAGTGGACTATACATCGTCCATTTTTAAAATTTTTATAGAAAATTAAATTGACTATAATTCGTCCATTTCGTATCTAAAAAATTAGATGGACTATATACGTCGTCTTCTTTTCGTGCAAAGAATTTAATAAACTATACATCATCCATTTCCATGCAATAAAACTTTTTATGAAAAAAATATAATGGACTATTATACATCGTCTTTTTTTAAATTTTTTATGAAAAAATTTTATCGACTATAAATCGTCCGATTCGTGTGCAAATAATTATATAGACTATACATCGTCTATTTTAGATGCAAAAAATTAAATAGACTGACTATATATACAAAATTTAATGGACCATACATCGTCCATTTTTAAATTAAAAAAAAAGAATTATATTGACTATAATTCGTCCATTTCGTATCTAAAAAATTAAATGGACTATATACGTTGTCTTCTTTTCGTGCAAAGAATTTAATAAACTATACATCATACATTTTTCATGCAAAAAAATTTTTTATGAAAAAATTTTATCGACTATAAATCGTCCGATTCATGTGCAAATAATTAAATAGACTATATATCGTCTATTTTAGATGCAAAAAATTAAATAGACTGACTATATATACAAAATTTAATAGACTATACATCGTCCATTTTTAAATTTAAAAAAAAAATTAAATTGACTATAATTCGTCCATTTCGTATCTAAAAAATTAAATGGACTATATACGTCGTCTTCTTTTCGTGCAAAGAATTTAATAAACCATACGTCATCCATTTTTCATGCAAAAAAATTTTTTATGAAAAAAATATAATGGACTATACATCGTCTTTTTTTCAATTTTTTATGAAAAAATTTTATCGACTATAAATCGTCCGATTCGTGTGCAAATAATTATATAGACTATACATCATCTATTTTAGATGCAAAAAAATAAATAGACTGACTATATATACATAATTTAATAGACTATACATCGTCCATTTTTAAATTTAAAAAAAAAATTAAATTGACTATAATTCGTCCATTTCGTATCTAAAAAATTAGATGAACTATATACGTCGTCTTCTTTTCGTGCAAAGAATTTAATAAACTATACATCATCCATTTTCCATGCAAAAAATTTTTTTATGAAAAAAATATAATGGACTATACATCGTCTTTTTTTAAATTTTTTATGAAAAAATTTTATCGACTATAAAGCGTCCGATTCGTGTGCAAATAATTATATAGACTATACATCGTCTATTTTAGATGCAAAAAATTAAATAGACTGACTATATATACAAAATTTAATAGACTATACATCATCCATTTTTAAATTTAAAAAATAAATTAAATTGACTATAATTCGTCCATTTCGTATCTAAAAAATTAAATGGACTATATACGTCGTCTTCTTTTCGTGCAAAGAATTTAATAAACTATACGTCATCCATTTTTCATGCAAAAAATTTTTTATGAAAGAAATATAATGGACTATACATCGTCTTTTTTTCAATTTTTTATGAAAAAATTTTATCGACTATAAATCGTCCGATTCATGTGCAAATAATTAAATAGACTATATATCGTCTATTTTAGATGCAAAAAATTAAATAGACTGACTATATATACAAAATTTAATAGACTATACATCGTCCATTTTTAAATTTAAAAAAAAAATTAAATTGACTATAATTCGTCCATTTCGTATCTAAAAAATTAAATGGACTATATACGTCGTCTTCTTTTCGTGCAAAGAATTTAATAAACTATACGTCATCCATTTTCATGCAAAAAAATTTTTTATGAAAAAAATATAATGGACTATACATCGTCTTTTTTTCAATTTTTTATGAAAATATTTTATCGACTATAAATCGTCCTATTCGTGTGCAAATAATTATATCGACTATACATCGTCTATTTTAGATGCAAAAAATTAAATAGATTGACTATATATACAAAATTTAATAGACTATACATCGTCCATTTTTAAATTTAAAAAAAAAATTAAATTGACTATAATTCGTCCATTTCGTATCTAAAAAATTAGATGGACTATATACGTCGTCTTCTTTTCGTGCAAAGAATTTAATGAACTATACATCATCCATTTTTCATGCAAAAAATTTTTTTATGAAAAAAAATATAAAATAAAAAAATATACATATATATAAATATACATCGTCTTTTTTTCAATTTTTTATGAAAAAATTTTATCGACTATAAATCGTCCGATTCATGTGCAAAAAATTATATAGACTATACATCGTCTATTTAAGATGCAAAAAATTAAATGGACTGACTATATATACAAAATTTAATAGACTATACATCGTCCATTTTTAAATTTAAAAAAAAATTAAATTGACTATAATTCTCGTCCATTTTGTATCTAAAAAATTTAATGGACTATATACGTCGTCTTCTTTTCGTGCAAAGAATTTAATAAACTATACATCATTCATTTCTCATGCAATTTTCAATTTTTTATGAAAAAATTTTATCGACTATAAATCGTCCGATTCATG
Organism: Tachina lurida; assembly: GCA_944452675.1. Taxonomy (NCBI): domain Eukaryota; kingdom Metazoa; phylum Arthropoda; class Insecta; order Diptera; family Tachinidae; genus Tachina; species Tachina lurida. The sequence goes on along the minus strand of OX101754.1, from coordinate 95,226,393 downwards.
CGCAAAAAATTATATAGACTATACATCGTCTATTTAAGATGCAAAAAATTAAATGGACTGACTATATATACAAAATTTAATAGACTATACATCGTCCATTTTTAAATTTAAAAAAAAATTAAATTGACTATAATTCTCGTCCATTTTGTATCTAAAAAATTTAATGGACTATATACGTCGTCTTCTTTTCGTGCAAACAATTTAATAAACTATACATCATTCATTTCTCATGCAATTTTAAATTTTTTATGAAAAAATTTTATCGACTATAAATCGTCCGATTCATGCGCAAAAAATTATATAGACTATACACCGTCTATTTAAGATGCAAAAAATTAAATGGACTGAGTATATATACAAAATTTAATAGACTATACATCGTCCATTTTTAAATTTAAAAAAAAAATTAAATTGACTATAATTCGTCCATTTCGTATCCCAAAAATTAAATGGACTATATACGTCGTCTTCTTTTCGTGCAAAGAATTTAATAAACTATACATCATCCATTTTTCATGCAAAAAAATTTTTTATGAAAAAAATATAATGGACTATACATCGTCTTTTTTTCAAATTTTTTATGAAAAAATTTTATCGGCTATAAATCGTCCGATTCATGTGCAAATAATTAAATAGACTATATATCGTCTATTTTAGATGCAAAAAATTAAATAGACTGACTATATATACAAAATTTAATAGACTATACATCGTCCATTTTTAAATTTAAAAAAAAAATTAAATTGACTATAATTCGTCCATTTCGTATATAAAAAATTAAATGGACTATATACGTCGTCTTCTTTTCGTGCAAAGAATTTAATAAACTATACGTCATCCATTTTTCATGCAAAAAAATTTTTTATGAAAAAAATATAATGGACTATACATCATCTTTTTTTCAAAATTTTTATGAAAAAATTTTATCATTCATGTGCAAATAATTAAATAGACTATATATCGTCTATTTTAGATGCAAAAAATTAAATAGACTGACTATATATACAAAATTTAATAGACTATACATCGTCCATTTTTAAATTTAAAAAAAAATAAATTGACTATAATTCGTCCATTTCGTATCTAAAAAATTAAATGGACTATATACGTCGTCTTCTTTTCGTGCAAAGAATTTAATAAACTATACATAATCCATTTTTCATGCAAAATATTTTTTTGTGAAAAATACATCGTCTTTTTTTAAATTTTTTATGAAAAAATTTTATCGACTATAAATCGTCCGATTCGTGTGCAAATAATTATATAGACTATACATCGTCTATTTTAGATGCAAAAAATTAAATAGACTGACTATATATACAAAATTTAATAGACTATACATCGTCCATTTTTAAATTAAAAAAAAAGAATTATAATGACTATAATTCGTCCATTTCGTGTCTAAAAAATTAAATGGACTATATACGTCGTCTTCTTTTCGTGCAAAGAATTTAATAAACTATACATCATCCATTTTTCATGCAAAAAAATTTTTTATGAAAAAAATATAATGGACTATACATCGTCTTTTTTTAAATTTTTTATGAAAAAATTTTATCGACTATAAATCGTCCGATTCATGTGCAAATAATTAAATAGACTGTATATCGTCTATTTTAGATGCAAAAAATTAAATAGACTGACTATATATACAAAATTTAATGGACTATACATCGTCCATTTTTAAATTAAAAAAAAAGAATTATAATGACTATAATTCGTCCATTTCGTATCTAAAAAATTAAATGGACTATATACGTCGTCTTTTTTTCGTGCAAGGAATTTAAGAAAATATACATCATTCATTTTTCATGCAAAAAATTTTTTATGAAAAAAATATAATGGACTATCGTCTTTTTTTAAATTTTTTATGAAAAAATTTTATCGACTATAAATCATCCGATTCATGCGCCAAAAATTATATCGACTATACATCGTCTATTTAAGATGCAAAAAATTAAATGGACTCACTATATATATACAAAATTTAATGGACTATACATCGTCCATTTTTAAATTAAAAAAAAAAGAATTATATTGACTATAATTCGTCCATTTCGTATCTAAATAATTAAATGGACTATATACGTCGTCTTCTTTTCGTGCAAAGAATTTAATAAACTATACATCATCCATTTTTCATGCAAAAAATTTTTTTATGAAAAAAATATAATGGACTATACATCGTCTTTTTTTCAATTGATTATGAAAAAATTTTATCAACTATAAATCGTCCGATTCGTGTGCAAATAATTATATAGACTATACATCGTCTATTTAAGATGCAAAAAATTAAATGGACTGACTATATATACAAAATTTAATAGACTATACATCGTCCATTTTTAAATTTAAAAAAAAAATTAAATTGACTATAATTCTTCCATTTCGTATCTAAAAAATTAAATGGACTATATACGTCGTCTTCTTTTCGTGCAAAGAATTTAATAAACTTTACATCATCCATTTTTCATGCAAAATATTTTTTTTTTGTGAAAAAATATAATGGACTATACATCGTCTTTTTTTCAATTTTTTATGAAAAAATTTTATCGACTATAAATCGTCCGATTCGTGTGCAAATAATTATATAGACTATACATCGTCTATTTTAGATGCAAAAAATTAAATAGACTGACTATATATACAAAATTTAATGGACTATGCATCGTCAATTTTTAAATTAAAAAAAAAAGAATTATATTGACTATAATTCGTCCATTTTGTATCTAAAAAATTAAATGGACTATATACGTCGTCTTCTTTTCGTGCAAAGAAATTAATCAAATATACGTCATCCATTTTTCATGCAAAAAAATTTTTTATGAAAAAAATATAATGGACTATACATCGTCTTTTTTAAATTTTTTATGAAAAAATTTTATCGACTATAAATCGTCCAATTCGTGTGCAAATAATTATAAACACTATACATCGTCTATTTTAGATGCACAAAATTAAATGGACTGGCTATATATACAAAATTTAATAGACTATACATCGTCCATTTTTAAATTAAAAAAAAAAATTAAATTGACTATAATACGTCCATTTCGTATCTAAAAAATTAAATGGACTATATACGTCGTCTTCTTTTCGTGCAAAGAATTTAATAAACTATACATCATCCATTTTTCATGGAAAAAATTTTTTTATGAAAAAAATATAATGGACTATACATCGTCTTTTTTTCAATTTTTTATGAAAAAATTTTATCGACTATAAATCGTCCGATTCGTGTGCAAATAATTATATAGACTATACATCGTCTATTTTAGATGCAAAAAATTAAATAGACTGACTATATATACAAAATTTAATAGACTATACATCGTCCATTTTTAAATTTAAAAAAAAAATTAAATTGACTATAATTCGTCCATTTCGTATTTAAAAAATTAAATGGACTATATACGTCGTCTTCTTTTCGTGCAAGGAATTTAATAAAATATACATCATCCATTTTTCATGCAAAAAAATTTTTTATGAAAAAAATATAATGGACTATCGTCTTTTTTTAAATTTTTTATGAAAAAATTTTATCGACTATAAATCATCCGATTCATGCGCCAAAAATTATATAGACTATACATCGTGTATTTAAGATGCAAAAAATTAAATGGACTGACTATATATACAAAATTTAATAGACTATATTCCGTCCATTTTTAAATTAAAAAAAAAAAAATTAAATTGACTATAATTCGTCCATTTCGTATCTAAAAAATTAAATGGACTATATACGTCGTCTTCTTTTCGTGCAAAGAATTTAATAAACTATACATCATCCATTTTTCATGCAAAATATTTTTTTGTGAAAAAATATAATGGACTATACATCGTCTTTTTTTTCAATTTTTTATGAAAAAATTTTATCGACTATAAATCGTCCGATTCATGTGCAAATAATTATATATGCTATACATCGTCTATTTTAGATGCAAAAAATTAAATAGACTGACTATATATACAAAATTTAATGGACTATACATCGTCCATTTTTAAATTTAAAAAAAAAATTAAATTGACTATAATTCGTCCATTTCGTATCTAAAAAATTAAATGGACTATATACGTCGTCTTCTTTTCGTGCAAAGAATTTAATAAACTATACATCATCCATTTTTCATGCAAAAAATTTTTTTGTGAAAAAAATATAATGGACTATACATCGTCTTTTTTTCAATTGATTATGAAAAAACTTTATCGACTATAAATCGTCCGATTCGTGTGCAAATAATTATATAGACTATACATCGTCTATTTTAGATGCAAAAAATTAAATAGACTGACTATATATACAAAATTTAATGGACTATACATCGTCCATTTTTAAATTTAAAAAAAAAATTTAATTGACTATAATTCGTCCATTTCGTATCTAAAAAATTAAATGGACTATATACGTCGTCTTCTTTTCATGCAAGGAATTTAATAAACTATACATCATCTATTTTTCATGCAAAAAATTTTTTTATGAAAAAAATATAATGGACTATACAACGTCTTTTTTTCAATTGATTATGAAAAAATTTTATCGACTATAGATCGTCCGATTCGTGTGCAAATAATTATATAGACTATACATCGTCTATTTACATTTATTTACAAAATTTAATAGACTATACGTCGTCCATTTTTAAATTAAAAAAAAAAAATTAAATTGACTATAATTCGTCCATTTCGTATCTAAAAAATTAAATGGACTATATACGTCGTCTTCTTTTCGTGCAAAGAATTTAATAAAATATACATCATCCATTTTTCATGCAAAAAATTTTTTTATGAAAAAAAATATAATGGACTATCGTCTTTTTTTCAATTTTTTATGAAAAAATTTTATCGACTATAAATCGTCCGATTCATGTGCAAATAATTAAATAGACTATATATCGTCTATTTTAGATGCAAACAATTAAATAGACTGACTATATATACAAAATTTAATGGACTATACATCGTCCATTTTTAAATAAAAAAAAAAAATTAAATTGACTATAATTCGTCCATTTCGTATCTAAAAAATGAAATGGACTGTATACGTCGTCTTCTTTTCGTGCAAAGAATTTAATAAACTATACATCATCCATTTTTCATGCAAAAAATTTTTTTATGAAAAAAATATAATATACATCGTCTTTTTTTCAATTTTTTATGAAAAAATTTTATCGACTATAAATCGTCCGATTCATGCGCAAAAAATTATATAGACTATACATCGTCTATTTAAGATGCAAAAAATTAAATGGACTGACTATATATACAAAATTTAATAGACTATACATCGTCCATTTTAAAATTAAAAAAAAAATTAAATTGACTATAATTCGTCCATTTCGTATTTAAAAAATTAAATGGACTATATACGTCGTCTTCTTTTCGTGCAAGGAATTTAATAAAATATACATCATCCATTTTTCATGCAAAAAATTTTTTTATGAAAAAAATATAATGGACTATCGTCTTTTTTTAAATTTTTTATGAAAAAATTTTATCGACTATAAATCATCCGATTCATGCGCCAAATATTATATAGACTATACATCGTCTATTTAAGATGCAAAAAATTAAATAGACTGACTATATATACAAAATTTAATAGACTATACATCGTCCATTTTTAAATTAAAAAAAAAAGAATTATATTGACTATAATTCGTCCATTTCGTATCTAAAAAATTAAATGGACTATATACGTCGTCTTCTTTTCGTGCAAAGAATTTAATAAACTATACGTCATCCATTTTTCATGCAAAAAAAATTTTTATGAAAAAAATATAATGGACTCTACATTGTCTTTTTTTCAATTTTTTATGAAAAAATTTTATCGACTATAAATCGTCCGATTCGTGTGCAAATAATTATATAGACTATACATCGTCTATTTTAGATGCAAAAAATTAAATAGACTGACTATATATACAAAATTTAATGGACTATACATCGTCCATTTTTAAATTTAAAAAAAAAATTTAATTGACTATAATTCGTCCATTTCGTATCTAAAAAATTAAATGGACTATATACGTCGTCTTCTTTTCATGCAAGGAATTTAATAAACTATACATCATCTATTTTTCATGCAAAAAATTTTTTTATGAAAAAAATATAATGGACTATACAACGTCTTTTTTTCAATTGATTATGAAAAAATTTTATCGACTATAGATCGTCCGATTCGTGTGCAAATAATTATATAGACTATACATCGTCTATTTACATTTATTTACAAAATTTAATAGACTATACGTCGTCCATTTTTAAATTAAAAAAAAAAAATTAAATTGACTATAATTCGTCCATTTCGTATCTAAAAAATTAAATGGACTATATACGTCGTCTTCTTTTCGTGCAAAGAATTTAATAAAATATACATCATCCATTTTTCATGCAAAAAATTTTTTTATGAAAAAAAATATAATGGACTATCGTCTTTTTTTCAATTTTTTATGAAAAAATTTTATCGACTATAAATCGTCCGATTCATGTGCAAATAATTAAATAGACTATATATCGTCTATTTTAGATGCAAACAATTAAATAGACTGACTATATATACAAAATTTAATGGACTATACATCGTCCATTTTTAAATAAAAAAAAAAAATTAAATTGACTATAATTCGTCCATTTCGTATCTAAAAAATGAAATGGACTGTATACGTCGTCTTCTTTTCGTGCAAAGAATTTAATAAACTATACATCATCCATTTTTCATGCAAAAAATTTTTTTATGAAAAAAATATAATATACATCGTCTTTTTTTCAATTTTTTATGAAAAAATTTTATCGACTATAAATCGTCCGATTCATGCGCAAAAAATTATATAGACTATACATCGTCTATTTAAGATGCAAAAAATTAAATGGACTGACTATATATACAAAATTTAATAGACTATACATCGTCCATTTTAAAATTAAAAAAAAAATTAAATTGACTATAATTCGTCCATTTCGTATTTAAAAAATTAAATGGACTATATACGTCGTCTTCTTTTCGTGCAAGGAATTTAATAAAATATACATCATCCATTTTTCATGCTTTTTTTAAATTTTTTATGAAAAAATTTTATCGACTATAAATCATCCGATTCATGCGCCAAATATTATATAGACTATACATCGTCTATTTAAGATGCAAAAAATTAAATAGACTGACTATATATACAAAATTTAATAGACTATACATCGTCCATTTTTAAATTAAAAAAAAAAGAATTATATTGACTATAATTCGTCCATTTCGTATCTAAAAAATTAAATGGACTATATACGTCGTCTTCTTTTCGTGCAAAGAATTTAATAAACTATACGTCATCCATTTTTCATGCAAAAAAAATTTTTATGAAAAAAATATAATGGACTCTACATTGTCTTTTTTTCAATTTTTTATGAAAAAATTTTATCGACTATAAATCGTCCGATTCATGTGCAAATAATTAAATAGACTATATATCGTCTATTTTAGATGCAAACAATTTAATAGAATGACTATATATACAAAATTTAATGGACTATACATCGTCCATTTTTAAATTAAAAAAAAAATTAAATTGACTATAATTCGTCCATTTCGTATCTAAAAAATTAAATGGACTGTATACGTCGTCTTCTTTTCGTGCAAAGAATTTAATAAACTATACATCATCCATTTTTCATGCAAAAAATTTTTTTATTTTTTTTTTCAATTGATTATGAAAAAATTTTATCGACTATAGATCGTCCGATTCGTGTGCAAATAAATATATAGGCTATACATCGTCTATTTACATTTATTTACAAAATTTAATAGACTATACGTCGTCCATTTTTAAATTAAAAAAAAAAATTAAATTGACTATAATTCGTCCATTTCGTATCTAAAAAATTAAATCGTGTGCAAATAATTATATAGACTATACATCGTCTATTTACATTTATTTACAAAATTTAATAGACTATACGTCGTCCATTTTTAAATTAAAAAAAAAAAATTAAATTGACTATAATTCGTCCATTTCGTATCTAAAAAATTAAATGGACTATATACGTCGTCTTCTTTTCGTGCAAAGAATTTAATAAAATATACATCATCCATTTTTCATGCAAAAAATTTTTTTATGAAAAAAAATATAATGGACTATCGTCTTTTTTTCAATTTTTTATGAAAAAATTTTATCGACTATAAATCGTCCGATTCATGTGCAAATAATTAAATAGACTATATATCGTCTATTTTAGATGCAAACAATTAAATAGACTGACTATATATACAAAATTTAATGGACTATACATCGTCCATTTTTAAATAAAAAAAAAAAATTAAATTGACTATAATTCGTCCATTTCGTATCTAAAAAATGAAATGGACTGTATACGTCGTCTTCTTTTCGTGCAAAGAATTTAATAAACTATACATCATCCATTTTTCATGCAAAAAATTTTTTTATGAAAAAAATATAATATACATCGTCTTTTTTTCAATTTTTTATGAAAAAATTTTATCGACTATAAATCGTCCGATTCATGCGCAAAAAATTATATAGACTATACATCGTCTATTTAAGATGCAAAAAATTAAATGGACTGACTATATATACAAAATTTAATAGACTATACATCGTCCATTTTAAAATTAAAAAAAAAATTAAATTGACTATAATTCGTCCATTTCGTATTTAAAAAATTAAATGGACTATATACGTCGTCTTCTTTTCGTGCAAGGAATTTAATAAAATATACATCATCCATTTTTCATGCAAAAAATTTTTTTATGAAAAAAATATAATGGACTATCGTCTTTTTTTAAATTTTTTATGAAAAAATTTTATCGACTATAAATCATCCGATTCATGCGCCAAATATTATATAGACTATACATCGTCTATTTAAGATGCAAAAAATTAAATAGACTGACTATATATACAAAATTTAATAGACTATACATCGTCCATTTTTAAATTAAAAAAAAAAGAATTATATTGACTATAATTCGTCCATTTCGTATCTAAAAAATTAAATGGACTATATACGTCGTCTTCTTTTCGTGCAAAGAATTTAATAAACTATACGTCATCCATTTTTCATGCAAAAAAAATTTTTATGAAAAAAATATAATGGACTCTACATTGTCTTTTTTTCAATTTTTTATGAAAAAATTTTATCGACTATAAATCGTCCGATTCGTGTGCAAATAATTATATAGACTATACATCGTCTATTTTAGATGCAAAAAATTAAATAGACTGACTATATATACAAAATTTAATGGACTATACATCGTCCATTTTTAAATTTAAAAAAAAAATTTAATTGACTATAATTCGTCCATTTCGTATCTAAAAAATTAAATGGACTATATACGTCGTCTTCTTTTCATGCAAGGAATTTAATAAACTATACATCATCTATTTTTCATGCAAAAAATTTTTTTATGAAAAAAATATAATGGACTATACAACGTCTTTTTTTCAATTGATTATGAAAAAATTTTATCGACTATAGATCGTCCGATTCGTGTGCAAATAATTATATAGACTATACATCGTCTATTTACATTTATTTACAAAATTTAATAGACTATACGTCGTCCATTTTTAAATTAAAAAAAAAAAATTAAATTGACTATAATTCGTCCATTTCGTATCTAAAAAATTAAATGGACTATATACGTCGTCTTCTTTTCGTGCAAAGAATTTAATAAAATATACATCATCCATTTTTCATGCAAAAAATTTTTTTATGAAAAAAAATATAATGGACTATCGTCTTTTTTTCAATTTTTTATGAAAAAATTTTATCGACTATAAATCGTCCGATTCATGTGCAAATAATTAAATAGACTATATATCGTCTATTTTAGATGCAAACAATTAAATAGACTGACTATATATACAAAATTTAATGGACTATACATCGTCCATTTTTAAATAAAAAAAAAAATTAAATTGACTATAATTCGTCCATTTCGTATCTAAAAAATGAAATGGACTGTATACGTCGTCTTCTTTTCGTGCAAAGAATTTAATAAACTATACATCATCCATTTTTCATGCAAAAAATTTTTTTATGAAAAAAATATAATATACATCGTCTTTTTTTCAATTTTTTATGAAAAAATTTTATCGACTATAAATCGTCCGATTCATGCGCAAAAAATTATATAGACTATACATCGTCTATTTAAGATGCAAAAAATTAAATGGACTGACTATATATACAAAATTTAATAGACTATACATCGTCCATTTTAAAATTAAAAAAAAAATTAAATTGACTATAATTCGTCCATTTCGTATTTAAAAAATTAAATGGACTATATACGTCGTCTTCTTTTCGTGCAAGGAATTTAATAAAATATACATCATCCATTTTTCATGCTTTTTTTAAATTTTTTATGAAAAAATTTTATCGACTATAAATCATCCGATTCATGCGCCAAATATTATATAGACTATACATCGTCTATTTAAGATGCAAAAAATTAAATAGACTGACTATATATACAAAATTTAATAGACTATACATCGTCCATTTTTAAATTAAAAAAAAAAGAATTATATTGACTATAATTCGTCCATTTCGTATCTAAAAAATTAAATGGACTATATACGTCGTCTTCTTTTCGTGCAAAGAATTTAATAAACTATACGTCATCCATTTTTCATGCAAAAAAAATTTTTATGAAAAAAATATAATGGACTCTACATTGTCTTTTTTTCAATTTTTTATGAAAAAATTTTATCGACTATAAATCGTCCGATTCATGTGCAAATAATTAAATAGACTATATATCGTCTATTTTAGATGCAAACAATTTAATAGAATGACTATATATACAAAATTTAATGGACTATACATCGTCCATTTTTAAATTAAAAAAAAAATTAAATTGACTATAATTCGTCCATTTCGTATCTAAAAAATTAAATGGACTGTATACGTCGTCTTCTTTTCGTGCAAAGAATTTAATAAACTATACATCATCCATTTTTCATGCAAAAAATTTTTTTATTTTTTTTTTCAATTGATTATGAAAAAATTTTATCGACTATAGATCGTCCGATTCGTGTGCAAATAAATATATAGGCTATACATCGTCTATTTACATTTATTTACAAAATTTAATAGACTATACGTCGTCCATTTTTAAATTAAAAAAAAAAATTAAATTGACTATAATTCGTCCATTTCGTATCTAAAAAATTAAATGGACTATATACGTCGTCTTCTTTTCGTGCAAAGAATTTAATAAAATATAGATCATCCATTTTTCATGCAAAAAAATTTTTTATGAAAAAAAAATATAATGGACTATCGTCTTTTTTTCAATTTTTAATGAAAAAATTTTATCGACTATAAATCGTCCGATTCATGTGCAAATAATTAAATAGACTATATATCGTCTATTTTAGATGCAAACAATTAAATAGACTGACTATATATACAAAATTTAATGGACTATACATCGTCCATTTTTAAATTAAAAAAAAAATTAAATTGACTATAATTCGTCCATTTTGTATCTAAAAAATTAAATGGACTGTATACGTCGTCTTCTTTTCGTGCAAAGAATTTAATTAAATATACATCATCCATTTTTTATGCAAAAAATTTTTTTATGAAAAAAATATAATGGACTATACATCGTCTTTTTTTCAATTGATTATGAAAAAATTTTATCGACTATAGATCGTCCGATTCGTGTGCAAATAATTATATAGACTATACATCGTCTATTTAAGATGCAAAAAATTAAATGGACTGACTATATATACAAAATTTAATAGACTATACATCGTCCATTTATAAATTTAAAAAAAAAAATTAAATTGACTATAATTCGTCCATTTCGTATCTAAAAAATTAAATGGACTATATACGTCGTCTTCTTTTCGTGCAAAGAATTTAATAAACTATACATCATCCATTTTTCATGCAAAATTTTTTTTTGTGAAAAAATATAATGGACTATACATCGTCTTTTTTTCAATTTTTTATGAAAAAATTTTATCGACTATAAATCGTCCGATTCGTGTGCAAATAATTATATAGACTATACTACATCGTCTATTTTAGATGCAAAAAATTAAATAGACTGACTATATATACAAAATTTAATGGACTATACATCGTCCATTTTTAAATTTAAAAAAAAAATTTAATTGACTATAATTCGTCCATTTCGTATCTAAAAAATTAAATGGACTATATACGTCGTCTTCTTTTCGTGCGAAGAATTTAATAAACTATACATCATCCATTTTTCATGCAAAAAATTTTTTTGTGAAAAAAATATAATCGTCTTTTCTTTAATTTTTTATGAAAAAATTTTATCGACTATAAATCGTCCGATTCGTGCGCAAATAATTATATAGACTATACATCGTCTATTTTAGATTCAAAAAATTAAATAGACTGACTATATATACAAAATTTAATGGACCATACATCGTCCCTTTTTAAATTAAAAAAAAAGAATTATATTGACTATAATTCGTCCATTTCGTATCTAAAAAATTAAATGGACTATATACGTTGTCTTCTTTTCGTGCAAAGAATTTAATAAACTATACATCATACATTTTTCATGCAAAAAATATTTTATGAAAAAAATATAATGGACTTATACATCGTCTTTTTTTCAATTTTTTATGAAAAAATTTTATCGACTATAAATCGTCCGATTCATGTGCAAATAATTATATAGACTATCCATCGTCTATTTTAGATGCAAAAAATTAAATAGACTGACTATATATACAAAATTTAATGGACTATACATCGTCCATTTTTAAATTTAAAAAAAGAATTATATTGACTATAATTCGTCCATTTCGTATCTAAAAAATTAAATGGACTATATACGTCGTCTTCTTTTCGTGCAAAGAATTTAATAAACTATACATCATCCATTTTTCATGCAAAAAATTTTTTGTGAAAAAAATTTAATGACTATACACCGTCTTTTTTTAAATTTTTTATGAAAAAATTTTATCGACTATAAATCATCCGATTCATGCGCCAAAAATTATATAGACTATACATTGTCTATTTAAGATGCAAAAAATTAAATGGACTGACTATATATACAAAATTTAATAGACTATACATCGTCCATTTTTAAATTAAAAAAAAAAAATTAAATTGACTATAATTCGTCCATTTCGTATCTAAAAAATTAAATGGACTATATACGTCGTCTTCTTTTCATGCAAAGAATTTAATAAACTATACATCATCCATTTTTCATGCAAAATATTTTTTTGTGAAAAAAATATAATGGACTATTATACATCGTCTTTTTTTCAATTTTTTATGAAAAAATTTTATCGACTATAAATCGTCCGATTCGTGTGCAAATAATTATATAGACTATACATCGTCTATTTTAGATGCAAAAAATTAAATAGACTGACTATATATACAAAATTTAATGGACTATACATCGTCCATTTTTAAATAAAAAAAAAAATTAAATTGACTATAATTCGTCCATTTCGTATCTAAAAAATTAAATGGACTATATACGTCGTCTTCTTTTCGTGCAAAGAATTTAATAAACTATACATCATCCATTTTTCATGCAAAACATTTTTTTGTGAAAAAATATAATGGACTATAATACATCGTCTTTTTTTCAATTTTTTATGAAAAAATTTTATCGACTATAAATCGTCCGATTCGTGTGCAAATAATTATATAGACTATACATCGTCTATTTTAGATGCAAAAAATTAAATAGACTGACTATATATACAAAATTTAATGGACCATACATCGTCCATTTTTAAATTAAAAAAAAAAGAATTATATTGACTATAATTCGTCCATTTCGTATCTAAAAAATTAAATGGACTATATACGTTGTCTTCTTTTCGTGCAAAGAATTTAATAAACTATACATCATACATTTTTCATGTAAAAAAATTTTTTATGAAAAAAATATAATGGACTATACATCGTCTTTTTTTCAATTTTTTATGAAAAAATTTTATCGATTATAAATCGTCCGATTCATGTGCAAATAATTAAATAGACTATATATCGTCTATTTTAGATGCAAAAAATTAAATAGACTGACTATATATACAAAATTTAATGGACTATACATCGTCCATTTTTAAATTTAAAAAAAAAATTTAATTGACTATAATTCGTCCATTTCGTAGCTAAAAAATTAAATGGACTATATACGTCGTCTTCTTTTCGTGCAAAGAATTTAATAAACTATACATCATCCATTTTTCATGCAAAATATTTTTTTGTGAAAAAATATAATGGACTATATATAATACATCGTCTTTTTTTCAATTTTTTATGAAAAAATTTTATCGACTATAAATCGTCCGATTCATGTGCAAATAATTAAATAGACTATATATCGTCTATTTTAGATGCAAAAAATTAAATAGACTGACTATATATACAAAATTTAATAGACTATACATCGTCCATTTTTAAATTTAAAAAAAAAATTAAATTGACTATAATTCGTCCATTTCGTATCTAAAAAATTAAATGGACTATATACGTCGTCTTCTTTTCGTGCAAAGAATTTAATAAACTATACGTCATCCATTTTTCATGCAAAAAAATTTTTTATGAACAAAATATAATGGACTATAATACATCGTCTTTTTTTCAATTTTTTATGAAAAAATTTTATCGACTATAAATCGTCCGATTCGTGTGCAAATAATTATATCGACTATACATCGTCTATTTTAGATGCAAAAAATTAAATAGACTGACTATATATACAAAATTTAATAGACTATACATCGTCCATTTTTAAATTTAAAAAAAAAATTAAATTGACTATAATTCGTCCATTTCGTATCTAAAAAATTAAATGGACTATATACGTCGTCTTCTTTTCGTGCAAAGAATTTAATAAACTATACATCATCCATTTTTCATGCAAAATATTTTTTTGTGAAAAAATATAATGGACTATACATCGTCTTTTTTTTCAATTTTTTATGAAAAAATTTTATCGACTATAAATCGTTTGATTCGTGTGCAAATAATTATATAGACTATACATCGTCTATTTTAGATGCAAAAAATTAAATAGACTGACTATATATACAAAATTTAATGGACCATACATCGTCCATTTTTAAATTAAAAAAAAAAGAATTATATTGACTATAATTCGTCCATTTCGTATCTAAAAAATTAAATGGACTATATACGTTGTCTTCTTTTCGTGCAAAGAATTTAATAAACTATACATCATACATTTTTCATGCAAAAAAATTTTTTATGAAAAAAATATAATGGACTATACATCGTCTTTTTTAAATTTTTTATGAAAAAATTTTATCGACTATAAATCGTCTGATTCATGTGCAAATAATTAAATAGACTATATATCGTCTATTTTAGATGCAAAAAATTAAATAGACTGACTATATATACAAAATTTAATAGACTATACATCGTCCATTTTTAAATTTAAAAAAAAAATTAAATTGACTATAATTCGTCCATTTCGTATCTAAAAAATTAAATGGACTATATACGTCGTCTTCTTTTCGTGCAAAGAATTTAATAAACTATACGTCATCCATTTTTCATGCAAAAAAATTTTTTATGAAAAAAATATAATGGACTATACATCGTTTTTTTTTTCAATTTTTTATGAAAAAATTTTATCGACTATAAATCGTCCCATTCGTGTGCAAATAATTATATCGACTATACATCGTCTATTTTAGATGCAAAAAATTAAATAGACTAACTATATATACAAAATTTAATAGACTATACATCGTCCATTTTTAAATTAAAAAAAAAAATTAAATTGACTATAATTCGTCCATTTCGTATCTAAAAAATTAAATGGACTATATACTTCGTCTTCTTTTCGTGCAAAGAATTTAATAAACTATACATCATCCATTTTTCATGCAAAATATTTTTTTGTGAAAAATATAATGGACTATACATCGTCTTTTTTTCAATTTTTTATGAAAAAATTTTATCGACTATAAATCGTCCGATTCGTGTGCAAATAATTATATAGACTGTACATCGTCTATTTTAGATGCAAAAAATTAAATAGACTGACTATATATACAAAATTTAATGGACCATACATCGTCCATTTTTAAATTAAAAAAAAAAGAATTATATTGACTATAATTCGTCCATTTCGTATCTAAAAAATTAAATGGACTATATACGTTGTCTTCTTTTCGTGCAAGGAATTTAATAAACTATACATCATACATTTTTCATGCAAAAAAATTTTTTATGAAAAAAATATAATGGACTATACATCGTCTTTTTTTCAATTTTTTATGAAAAAATTTTATCGACTATAAATCGTCCGATTCATGTGCAAATAATTAAATAGACTATATATCGTCTATTTTAGATGCAAAAAATTAAATAGACTGACTATATATACAAAATTTAATAGACTATACATCGTCCATTTTTAAATTTAAAAAAAAATTAAATTGACTATAATTCGTCCATTTCGTATCTAAAAAATTAAATGGACTATATACGTCGTCTTCTTTTCGTGCAAAGAATTTAATAAACTATACATCATCCATTTTTCATGCAAAATATTTTTTTGTGAAAAATATAATGGACTATACATCGTCTTTTTTTCAATTTTTTATGAAAAAATTTTATCGACTATAAATCGTCCGATTCGTGTGCAAATAATTATATAGACTATACATCGTCTATTTTAGATGCAAAAAATTAAATAGACTGACTATATATACAAAATTTAATAGACTATACATCGTCCATTTTTAAATTAAAAAAAAAATTAAATTGACTATAATTCGTCCATTTCGTATCTAAAAAATTAAATGGACTATATACGTCGTCTTCTTTTCGTGCAAAGAATTTAATAAACTATACATCATCCATTTTTCATGCAAAATATTTTTTTGTGAAAAATATAATGGACTATACATCGTCTTTTTTTCAATTTTTTATGAAAAAATTTTATCGACTATAAATCGTCCGATTCGTGTGCAAATAATTATATAGACTGTACATCGTCTATTTTAGATGCAAAAAATTAAATAGACTGACTATATATACAAAATTTAATGGACCATACATCGTCCATTTTTAAATTTAAAAAAAAAGAATTATATTGACTATAATTCGTCCATTTCGTATCTAAAAAATTAAATGGACTATATACGTTGTCTTCTTTTCGTGCAAGGAATTTAATAAACTATACATCATACATTTTTCATGCAAAAAAATTTTTTATGAAAAAAATATAATGGACTATACATCGTCTTTTTTTAAATTTTTTATGAAAAAATTTTATCGACTATAAATCGTCCGATTCATGTGCAAATAATTAAATAGACTATATATCGTCTATTTTAGATGCAAAAAATTAAATAGACTGACTATATATACAAAATTTAATGGACTATACATCGTCCATTTTTAAATTAAAAAAAAAATTAAATTGACTATAATTCGTCCATTTCGTATCTAAAAAATTAAATGGACTATATACGTCGTCTTCTTTTCGTGCAAAGAATTTAATAAACTATACATCATCCATTTTTCATGCAAAATATTTTTTTGTGAAAAATATAATGGACTATTATACATCGTCTTTTTTTCAATTTTTTATGAAAAAATTTTATCGACTATAAATCGTCCGATTCGTGTGCAAATAATTATATAGACTGTACATCGTCTATTTTAGATGCAAAAAATTAAATAGACTGACTATATATACAAAATTTAATGGACCATACATCGTCCATTTTTAAATTAAAAAAAAAAGAATTATATTGACTATAATTCGTCCATTTCGTATCTAAAAAATTAAATGGACTATATACGTTGTCTTCTTTTCGTGCAAGGAATTTAATAAACTATACATCATACATTTTTCATGCAAAAAAATTTTTTATGAAAAAAATATAATGGACTATACATCGTCTTTTTTTCAATTTTTTATGAAAAAATTTTATCGACTATAAATCGTCCGATTCATGTGCAAATAATTAAATAGACTATATATCGTCTATTTTAGATGCAAAAAATTAAATAGACTGACTATATATACAAAATTTAATGGACTATACATCGTCCATTTTTAAATTTAAAAAAAAATTAAATTGACTATAATTCGTCCATTTCGTATCTAAAAAATTAAATGGACTATATACGTCGTCTTCTTTTCGTGCAAAGAATTTAATAAACTATACATCATCCATTTTTCATGCAAAATATTTTTTTGTGAAAAAATATAATGGACTATACATCATCTTTTTTTCAATTTTTTATGAAAAAATTTTATCGACTATAAATCGTCCGATTCGTGTGCAAATAATTATATAGACTATACATCGTCTATTTTAGATGCAAAAAATTAAATAGACTGACTATATATACAAAATTTAATGGACCATACATCGTCCATTTTTAAATTAAAAAAAAAAGAATTATATTGACTATAATTCGTCCATTTCGTATCTAAAAAATTAAATGGACTATATACGTTGTCTTCTTTTCGTGCAAAGAATTTAATAAACTATGCATCATACATTTTTCATGCAAAAAAATTTTTTATGAAAAAAATATAATGGACTATACATCGTCTTTTTTCAATTTTTTATGAAAAAATTTTATCGACTATAAATCGTCTGATTCATGTGCAAATAATTAAAAAGACTATATATCGTCTATTTTAGATGCAAAAAATTAAATAGACTGACTATATATACAAAATTTAATAGACTATACATCGTCCATTTTTAAATTTAAAAAAAAAAATTAAATTGACTATAATTCGTCCATTTCGTATCTAAAAAATTAAATGGACTATATACTTCGTCTTCTTTTCGTGCAAAGAATTTAATAAACTATACATCATCCATTTTTCATGCAAAAAATTTTTTTATGAAAAAAATATAATGGACTACATATACATCGTCTTTTTTCAATTTTTTATGAAAAAATTTTATCGACTATAAATCGTCCGATTCGTGTGCAAATAATTATATAGACTATACATCGTCTATTTTAGATGCAAAAAATTAAATAGACTGACTATATATACAAAATTTAATGGACTATACATCGTCCATTTTTAAATTTAAAAAAAAATTAAATTGACTATAATTCGTCCATTTCGTATCTAAAAAATTAAATGGACTATATACGTCGTCTTCTTTTCGTGCAAAGAATTTAATAAACTATACATCATCCATTTTTCATGCAAAATATTTTTTTGTGAAAAATATAATGGACTATACATCGTCTTTTTTTCAATTTTTTATGAAAAAATTTTATCGACTATAAATCGTCCGATTCGTGTGCAAATAATTATATAGACTATACATCGTCTATTTTAGATGCAAAAAATTAAATAGACTGACTATATATACAAAATTTAATAGACTATACATCGTCCATTTTTAAATTAAAAAAAAAATTAAATTGACTATAATTCGTCCATTTCGTATCTAAAAAATTAAATGGACTATATACGTCGTCTTCTTTTCGTGCAAAGAATTTAATAAACTATACATCATACATTTTTCATGCAAAATATTTTTTTGTGAAAAAATATAATGGACTATACATCGTCTTTTTTTCAATTTTTTATGAAAAAATTTTATCGACTATAAATCGTCCGATTCATGTGCAAATAATTAAATAGACTATATATCGTCTATTTTAGATGCAAAAAATTAAATAGACTTACTATATATACAAAATTTAATGGACTATACATCGTCCATTTTTAAATTAAAAAAAAAAAATTTAATTGACAATAATTCGTCCATTTCGTATCTAAAAAATTAAATGGACTATATACGTCGTCTTCTTTTCGTGCAAAGAATTTAATAAACTATACATCATCCATTTTTCATGCAAAATAGTTTTTTGTGAAAAAATATAATGGACTATACATCGTCTTTTTTTCAATTTTTTATGAAAAAATTTTATCGACTATATATCGTCCGATTCGTGTGAAAATAATTATATAGACTATACATCGTCTATTTTAGATGCAAAAAATTAAATAGACTGACTACATATACAAAATTTAATGGACCATACATCGTCCATTTTTAAATTAAAAAAAAAAAGAATTATATTGACTATAATTCGTCCATTTCGTATCTAAAAAATTAAATGGACTATATACGTTGTCTTCTTTTCGTGCAAAGAATTTAATAAACTATACATCATACATTTTTCATGCAAAAAAATTTTTTATGAAAAAAATATAATGGACTATACATCGTCTTTTTTTTCAATTTTTTATGAAAAAATTTTATCGACTATAAATCGTCCGATTCATGTGCAAATAATTAAATAGACTATATATCGTCTATTTTAGATGCAAAAAATTAAATAGACTGACTATATATACAAAATTAAATAGAATATACATCGTCCATTTTTAAATTAAAAAAAAAAATTAAATTGACTATAATTCGTCCATTTCGTATCTAAAAAATTAAATGGACTATATACGTCGTCTTCTTTTCGTGCAAAGAATTTAATAAACTATACGTCATCCATTTTTCATGCAAAAAAATTTTTTATGAACGAAATATAATGGACTATTATAATACATCGTCTTTTTTTCAATTTTTTATGAAAAAATTTTATCGACTATAAATCGTCCGATTCGTGTGCAAATAATTATATAGACTATACATCGTCTATTTTAGATGCAAAAAATTAAATAGACTGACTATATATACAAAATTTAATAGACTATACATGGTCGATTTTTAAATTAAAAAAAAAATTAAATTGACTATAATTCGTCCATTTCGTATCTAAAAAATTAAATGGACTATATACGTCGTCTTCTTTTCGTGCAAGGAATTTAATAAACTATACATCATCCATTTTTCATGCAAAATATTTTTTTGTGAAAAAATATAATGGACTATATATACATCGTCTTTTTTTCAATTTTTTATGAAAAAATTTTATCGACTATAAATCGTCCGATTCGTGTGCAAATAATTATATAGACTATACATCGTCTATTTTAGATGCAAAAAATTAAATAGACTGACTATATATACAAAATTTAATAGACTATACATGGTCCATTTTTAAATTAAAAAAAAAATTAAATTGACTATAATTCGTCCATTTCGTATCTAAAAAATTAAATGGACTATATACGTCGTCTTCTTTTCGTGCAAAGAATTTAATAAACTATACATTATCCATTTTTCATGCAAAATATTTTTTTGTGAAAAAGTGCAAATAATTAAATAGACTATATATCGTCTATTTTAGATGCAAAAAATTAAATAGACTGACTATATATACAAAATTTAATAGACTATACATCGTCCATTTTTAAATTTAAAAAAAAATTAAATTGACTATAATTCGTCCATTTCATATCTAAAAAATTAAATGGACTATATACGTCGTCTTCTTTTCGTGCAAAGAATTTAATAAACTATACGTCATCCATCTTTCATGCAAAAAAATTTTTTATGAAAAAAATATAATGGACTATACATCGTCTTTTTTTAAATTTTTTATGAAAAAATTTTATCGACTATAAATCGTCCGATTCATGTGCAAATAATTAAATAGACTGTATATCGTCTATTTTAGATGCAAAAAATTAAATAGACTGACTATATATACAAAATTTAATGGACTATACATCGTCCATTTTTAAATTAAAAAAAAAGAATTATATTGACTATAATTCGTCCATTTCGTATCTAAAAAATTAAATGGACTATATACGTCGTCTTCTTTTCGTGCAAAGAATTTAATAAACTATACGTCATCCATTTTTCATGCAAAAAAATTTTTTATGAAAAAAATATAATGGACTATACATCGTCTTTTTTTAAATTTTTTATGAAAAAATTTTATCGACTATAAATCGTCCGATTCATGTGCAAATAATTAAATAGACTATATATCGTCTATTTTAGATGCAAAAAATTAAATAGACTGACTATATATACAAAATTTAATGGACTATACATCGTCCATTTTTAAATTAAAAAAAAAGAATTATATTGACTATAATTCGTCCATTTCGTATCTAAAAAATTAAATGGACTATATACGTCGTCTTCTTTTCGTGCAAAGAATTTAATAAACTATACATCATCCATTTTTCATGCAAAATATTTTTATGTGAAAAAGTGCAAATAATTAAATAGACTATATATCGTCTATTTTAGATGCAAAAAATTAAATAGACTGACTATATATACAAAATTTAATGGACTATACATCGTCCATTTTTAAATTAAAAAAAAAGAATTATATTGACTATAATTCGTCCATTTCGTATCTAAAAAATTAAATGGACTATATACGTCGTCTTCTTTTCGTGCAAAGAATTTAATAAACTATACATCATCCATTTTTCATGCAAAATATTTTTATGTGAAAAAGTGCAAATAATTAAATAGACTATATATCGTCTATTTTAGATGCAAAAAATTAAATAGACTGACTATATATACAAAATTTAATAGACTATACATCGTCCATTTTTAAATTAAAAAAAAAGAATTATATTGACTATAATTCGTCCATTTCGTATCTAAAAAATTAAATGGACTATATACGTCGTCTTCTTTTCGTGCAAGGAATTTAATAAACTATACATCATCCATTTTTCATGCAAAATATTTTTTTGTGAAAAAATATAATGGACTATATATACATCGTCTTTTTTTCAATTTTTTATGAAAAAATTTTATCGACTATAAATCGTCCGATTCATGTGCAAATAATTAAATAGACTATACATCGTCTATTTTAGATGCAAAAAATTAAATAGACTGACTATATATACAAAATTTAATAGACTATACATCATCCATTTTTAAATTAAAAAAAAATTAAATTGACTATAATTCGTCCATTTCGTATCTAAAAAATTAGATGGACTATATACGTCCTCTTCTTTTCGTGCAAAGAATTTAATAAACTATACATCATCCATTTTTCATGCAAAAAATTTTTTATAAAAAAAAAATATAATGGACTATATACATCGTCTTTTTTTAAATTTTTTATGAAAAAATTTTATCGACTATAAATCATCCGATTCGTGTGCAAATAATTATATAGATTATACATCATCTATTTTAGATGCAAAAAATTAAATAGACTGACTATATATACAAAATTTAATGGACTATACATCGTCCATTTTTAAATTAAAAAAAAAATTAAATTGACTATAATTCGTTAATTTCGTATCTAAAAAATTAAATGGACTATATACGTCGTCTTCTTTTCGTGCAAAGAATTTAATAAACTATACATCATCCTTTTTTCATGCAAAATATTTTTTTGTGAAAAAATATAATGGACTATACATCGTCTTTTTTTAAATTTTTTATGAAAAAATTTTATCGACTATAAATCTTCCGATTCATGTGCAAATAATTAAATAGACTATATATCGTCTATTTTAGATGCAAAAAATTAAATAGACTGACTATATATACAAAATTTAATGGACTATACATCGTCCATTTTTAAATTAAAAAAAAAATTTAATTGACCATAATTTGTCCATTTCGTATCTAAAAAATTAAATGGACTATATACGTCGTCTTCTTTTCGTGCGATTCGTGTGCAAATAATTATATAGACTATATATCGTCTATTTTAGATGCAAAAAATTAAATAGACTGACTATATATACAAAATTTAATGGACTATACATCGTCCATTTTTAAATTAAAAAAAAATTTAATTGACTATAATTTGTCCATTTCGTATCTAAAAAATTAAATGGACTATATACGTCGTCTTCTTTTCGTGCGATTCGTGTGCAAATAATTATATAGACTATACATCGTCTATTTTAGATGCAAAAAATTAAATAGACTGACTATATATACAAAATTTAATGGACTATACATCGTCCATTTTTAAATTTAAAAAAAAAAATTAAATTGACTATAATTCGTCCATTTCGTGAAAAAAATATAATGGACTATATATACATCGTCTTTTTTTCAATTTTTTATGAAAAAATTTTATCGACTATAAATCGTCCGATTCGTGTGCAAATAATTATATAGACTATACATCGTCTATTTTAGATGCAAAAAATTAAATAGACTGACTATATATACAAAATTTAATGGACCATACATCGTCCATTTTTAAATAAAAAAAAAGAATTATATTGACTATAATTCGTCCATTTCGTATCTAAAAAATTAAATGGACTATATACGTTGTCTTCTTTTCGTGCAAAGAATTTAATAAACTATACATCATACATTTTTCATGCAAAAAAATTTTTTATGAAAAAAATATAATGGACTATACATCGTCTTTTTTTCAATTTTTTATGAAAAAATTTTATCGACTATAAATCGTCCGATTCATGTGCAAATAATTAAATAGACTATATATCGTCTATTTTAGATGCAAAAAATTAAATAGACTGACTATATATACAAAATTTAATAGACTTTACATCGTCCATTTTTAAATTTAAAAAAAAAATTAAATTGACTATAATTCGTCCATTTCGTATCTAAAAAATTAAATGGACTATATACGTCGTCTTCTTTTCGAGCAAAGAATTTAATAAACTATACGTCATCCATTTTTCATGCAAAAAAATTTTTTATGAAAAAAATATAATGGACTATACATCGTATTTTTTTTCAATTTTTTATGAAAAAATTTTATCGACTATAAATCGTCCGATTCGTGTGCAAATAATTATATCGACTATACGTCGTCTGTTTTAGATGCAAAAAATTAAATAGACTGACTATATATACAAAATTTAATGGACTATACATCGTCCATTTTTAAATTAAAAAAAAAAAATTTAATTGACTATAATTCGTCCATTTCGTATCTAAAAAATTAAATGGACTATATACTTCGTCTTCTTTTCGTGCAAAGAATTTAATAAGCTATACATCATCCATTTTTCATGCAAAATATTTTTTTGTGAAAATATATAATGGACTATACATCGTCTTTTTTTCAATTTTTTATGAAAAAATTTTATCGACTATAAATCGTCCGATTCGTGTGCAAATAATTATATAGACTATACATCGTCTATTTTAGATGCAAAAAATTAAATAGACTGACTATATATACAAAATTTAATGGACCATACATCGTCCATTTTTAAATTAAAAAAAAAAAATTAATTGACTATAATTCGTCCATTTCGTATCTAAAAAATTAAATGGACTATATACGTCGTCTTCTTTTCGTGCAAAGAATTTAATAAGCTATACATCATCCATTTTTCATGCAAAATATTTTTTTGTGAAAATATATAATGGACTATACATCGTCTTTTTTTCAATTTTTTATGAAAAAATTTTATCGACTATAAATCGTCCGATTCGTGTGCAAATAATTATATAGACTATACATCGTCTATTTTAGATGCAAAAAATTAAATAGACTGACTATATATACAAAATTTAATGGACCATACATCGTCCATTTTTAAATTAAAAAAAAAGAATTATATTGACTATAATTCGTCCATTTCGTATCTAAAAAATTAAATGGACTATATACGTTGTCTTCTTTTCGTGCAAAGAATTTAATAAACTATACATCATACATTTTTCATGCAAAAAAATTTTTTATGAAAAAAATATAATGGACTATACATCGTCTTTTTTTCAATTTTTTATGAAAAAATTTTATCGACTATAAATCGTCCGATTCGTGTGCAAATAATTATATAGACTATACATCGTCTATTTTAGATGCAAAAAATTAAATAGACTGACTATATATACAAAATTTAATAGACTATACATCGTCCATTTTTAAATTAAAAACAAAAATTAAATTGACTATAATTCGTCCATTTCGTATCTAAAAAATTAAATGGACTATATACGTCGTCTTCTTTTCGTGCAAAGAATTTAATAAACTATACGTCATCCATTTTTCATGCAAAAAAAATTTTTTATGAAAAAAATATAATGGACTATACATCGTCTTTTTTTTCAATTTTTTATGAAAAAATTTTATCGACTATAAATCGTCCGATTCATGTGCAAATAATTAAATAGACTATATATCGTCTATTTTAGATGCAAAAAATTAAATAGACTTACTATATATACAAAATTTAATGGACTATACATCGTCCATTTTTAAATTTAAAAAAAAAAATTTAATTGACTATAATTCGTCCATTTCGTATCTAAAAAATTAAATGGACTATATACGTCGTCTTCTTTTCGTGCAAGGTATTTAATAAACTATACATCATCCATTTTTCATGCAAAATATTTTTTTGTGAAAAAATATAATGGACTATACATCGTCTTTTTTTCAATTTTTTATGAAAAAATTTTATCGACTATAAATCGTCCGATTCATGTGCAAATAATTAAATAGACTATATATCGTCTATTTTAGATGCAAAAAATTAAATAGACTGACTATATATACAAAATTTAATAGACTATACATCGTCCATTTTTAAATTAAAAAAAAAAATTAAATTGACTATAATTCGTCCATTTCGTATCTAAAAAATTAAATGGACTATATACGTCGTCTTCTTTTAGTGCAAAGAATTTAATAAGCTATACATCATCCATTTTTCATGCAAAATATTTTTTTTCAATTTTTTATGAAAAAATTTTATCGACTATAAATCGTCCGATTCATGTGCAAATAATTAAATAGACTATATATCGTCTATTTTAGATGCAAAAAATTAAATAGACTGACTATATATACAAAATTTAATAGACTATACATCGTCCATTTTTAAATTAAAAACAAAAATTAAATTGACTATAATTCGTCCATTTCGTATCTAAAAAATTAAATGGACTATATACGTCGTCTTCTTTTCGTGCAAGGAATTTAATAAACTATACATCATCCATTTTTCATGCAAAATATTTTTTTGTGAAAAAATATAATGGACTATACATCGTCTTTTTTTCAATTTTTTATGAAAAAATTTTATCGACTATAAATCGTCCGATTCATGTGCACATAATTAAATAGACTATATATCGTCTATTTTAGATGCAAAAAATTAAATAGACTGACTATATATACAAAATTTAATGGACTATACATCGTCCATTTTTAAATTTAAAAAAAAATTTAATTGACTATAATTCGTCCATTTCGTATCTAAAAAATTAAATGGACTATATACGTCGTCTTCTTTTAGTGCAAAGAATTTAATAAGCTATACATCATCCATTTTTCATGCAAAATATTTTTTTGTGAAAAAATATAATGGGCTATACATCGTCTTTTTTTCAATTTTTTATGAAAAAATTTTATCGACTATAAATCGTCCGATTCATGTGCAAATAATTAAATAGACTATATATCGTCTATTTTAGATGCAAAAAATTAAATAGACTTACTATATATACAAAATTTAATGGACTATACATCGTCCATTTTTAAATTTAAAAAAAAAATTTAATTGACTATAATTCGTCCATTTTGTATCTAAAAAATTAAATGGACTATATACGTCGTCTTCTTTTCGTGCAAAGAATTTAATAAACTATACATCATCCATTTTTCATGCAAAATATTTTTTTGTGAAAAAATATAATGGTATACATCGTCTTTTTTTCAATTTTTTATGAAAAAATTTTATCGACTATAAATCGTCCGATTCATGTGCAAATAATTAAATAGACTATATATCGTATATTTTAGATGCAAAAAATTAAATAGACTGACTATATATACAAAATTTAATGGACTATACATCGTCCATTTTTAAATTTAAAAAAAAAATTTAATTGACTATAATTCGTCCATTTCGTATCTAAAAAATTAAATGGACTATATACGTCGTCTTCTTTTCGTGCAAAGAATTTAATAAGCTATACATCATCCATTTTTCATGCAAAATATTTTTTTGTGAAAAATATAATGGACTATACATCGTCTTTTTTTCAATTTTTTATGAAAAAATTTTATCGACTATAAATCGTCCGATTCATGTGCACATAATTAAATAGACTATATATCGTCTATTTTAGATGCAAAAAATTAAATAGACTGACTATATATACAAAATTTAATGGACTATACATCGTCCATTTTTAAATTTAAAAAAAAAATTTAATTGACTATAATTCGTCCATTTCGTATCTAAAAAATTAAATGGACTATATACGTCGTCTTCTTTTAGTGCAAAGAATTTAATAAGCTATACATCATCCATTTTTCATGCAAAATATTTTTTTGTGAAAAAATATAATGGACTATACATCGTCTTTTTTTCAATTTTTTATGAAAAAATTTTATCGACTATAAATCGTCCGATTCATGTGCAAATAATTAAATAGACTATATATATTCTATTTTAGATGCAAAAAATTAAATAGACTGACTATATATACAAAATTTAATGGACTATACATCGTCCATTTTTAAATTTAAAAAAAAATTTAATTGACTATAATTCGTCCATTTCGTATCTAAAAAATTAAATGGACTATATACGTCGTCTTCTTTTCGTGCAAAGAATTTAATAAGCTATACATCATCCATTTTTCATGCAAAATATTTTTTTCTGAAAAAATATAATGGACTATACATCGTCTTTTTTTCAATTTTTTATGAAAAAATTTTATCGACTATAAATCGTCCGATTCGTGTGCAAATAATTATATAGACTATACATCGTCTATTTTAGATGCAAAAAATTAAATAGACTGACTATATATACAAAATTTAATGGACCATACATCGTCCATTTTTAAATTAAAAAAAAAGAATTATATTGACTATAATTCGTCCATTTCGTATCTAAAAAATTAAATGGACTATATACGTTGTCTTCTTTTCGTGCAAAGAATTTAATAAACTATACATCATACATTTTTCATGCAAAAAAATTTTTTATGAAAAAAAATATAATGGACTATACATCGTCTTTTTTTCAATTTTTTATGAAAAAATTTTATCGACTATAAATCGTCCGATTCATGTGCAAATAATTAAATAGACTACATATCGTCTATTTTAGATGCAAAAAATTAAATAGACTGACTATATATACAAAATTTAATAGACTATACATCGTCCATTTTTAAATTAAAAACAAAAATTAAATTGACTATAATTCGTCCATTTCGTATCTAAAAAATTAAATGGACTATATACGTCGTCTTCTTTTCGTGCAAAGAATTTAATAAACTATACGTCATCCATTTTTCATGCAAAAAAATTTTTTATGAAAAAAATATAATGGACTGTACATCGTCTTTTTTTCAATTTTTTATGAAAAAATTTTATCGACTATAAATCGTCCGATTCATGTGCAAATAATTAAATAGACTATATATCGTCTATTTTAGATGCAAAAAATTAAATAGACTTACTATATATACAAAATTTAATGGACTATACATCGTCCATTTTTAAATTAAAAAAAAAAATTTAATTGACTATAATTCGTCCATTTCGTATCTAAAAAATTAAATGGACTATATACGTCGTCTTCTTTTCGTGCAAGGAATTTAATAAACTATACATCATCCATTTTTCATGCAAAATATTTTTTTGTGAAAAATATATAAATCGTCCGATTCATGTGCAAATAATTAAATAGACTATATATCGTCTATTTTAGATGC
Source organism: Tachina lurida (assembly GCA_944452675.1). Classification (NCBI taxonomy): domain Eukaryota; kingdom Metazoa; phylum Arthropoda; class Insecta; order Diptera; family Tachinidae; genus Tachina; species Tachina lurida. The sequence continues at coordinate 95,196,793 of OX101754.1, read as the reverse complement.
AAAAAATTAAATAGACTGACTATATATACAAAATTTAATGGACTATACATCGTCCATTTTTAAATTTAAAAAAAAAAAATTTAATTGACTATAATTCGTCCATTTCGTATCTAAAAAATTAAATAGACTATATACGTCGTCTTCTTTTAGTGCAAAGAAATTAATAAGCTATACATCATCCATTTTTCATGCAAAATATTTTTTTTTTAAAAAATATAATGGACTATACATCGTCTTTTTTTCAATTTTTTATGAAAAAATTTTATCGACTATAAATCGTCCGATTCGTGTGCAAATAATTATATAGACTATACATCGTCTATTTTAGATGCAAAAAATTAAATAGACTGACTATATATACAAAATTTAATGGACCATACATCGTCCATTTTTAAATTAAAAAAAAAGAATTATATTGACTATAATTCGTCCATTTCGTATCTAAAAAATTAAATGGACTATATACGTTGTCTTCTTTTCGTGCAAAGAATTTTATAAACTATACATCATACATTTTTCATGCAAAAAAATTTTTTATGAAAAAAATATAATGGACTATACATCGTCTTTTTTTCAATTTTTTATGAAAAAATTTTATCGACTATAAATCGTCCGATTCATGTGCAAATAATTAAATAGACTATATATCGTCTATTTTAGATGCAAAAAATTAAATAGACTGACTATATATACAAAATTTAATAGACTATACATCGTCCATTTTTAAATTAAAAAAAAAAATTAAATTGACTATAATTCGTCCATTTCGTATCTAAAAAATTAAATGGACTATATACGTCGTCTTCTTTTCGTGCAAAGAATTTAATAAACTATACATCATCCATTTTTCATGCAAAAAATTTTTATAAAAAAAAAATATAATGGACTATATACATCGTCTTTTTTTCAATTTTTTATGAAAAAATTTTATCGACTATAAATCGTCCGATTCGTGCGCGAATAATTATATCGACTATACATCGTCTATTTTAGATGCAAAAAATTAAACAGACTGACTATATATACAAAATTTAATGGACTATACATCGTTCATTTTTAAATTAAAAAAAAAAATTAAATTGACTATAATTCGTTAATTTCGTATCTAAAAAATTAAATGGACTATATACGTCGTCTTCTTTTCGTGCAAAGAATTTAATAAACTATACGTCATCCATTTTTCATGCAAAAAAATTTTTTATGAAAAAAATATAATGGACTATACATCGTCTTTTTTTCAATTTTTTATGAAAAAATTTTATCGACTATAAATCGACCGATTCGTGTGCAAATAATTATATCGACTATACATCGTCTATTTTAGATGCAAAAAATTAAACAGACTGACTATATATACAAAATTTAATGGACTATACATCGTTCATTTTTAAATTAAAAAAAAAAATTAAATTGACTACAATTCGTCCATTTCGTATCTAAAAAATTAAATGGACTATATACGTCGTCTTCTTTTCGTGCAAAGAATTTAATAAACTATACATCATCCATTTTTCATGCAAAAAATTTTTATAAAAAAAAAATATAATGGACTATATACATCGTCTTTTTTTAAATTTTTTATGAAAAAATTTTATCGACTATAAATCATCCGATTCCTGTGCAAATAATTATATAGATTATACATCATCTATTTTAGATGCAAAAAATTAAATAGACTGACTATATATACAAAATTTAATGGACTATACATCGTCCATTTTTAAATTAAAAAAAAAATTAAATTGACTATAATTCGTTAATTTCGTATCTAAAAAATTAAATGGACTATATACGTCGTCTTCTTTTCGTGCAAGGAATTTAATAAACTATACATCATCCTTTTTTCATGCAAAATATTTTTTTGTGAAAAAATATAATGGACTATACATCGTCTTTTTTTCAATTTTTTATGAAAAAATTTTATCGACTATAAATCGTCCGATTCGTGCGCGAATAATTATATCGACTATACATCGTCTATTTTAGATGCAAAAAATTAAATAGACTGACTATATATACAAAATTTAATGGACTATACATCGTCCATTTTTAAATTTAAAAAAAAAATTTAATTGACTATAATTCGTCCATTTCGTATCTAAAAAATTAAATGGACTATATACGTCGTCTTCTTTTCGTGCAAAGAATTTAATAAACTATACATCATCCATTTTTCATGCAAAATATTTTTTTGTGAAAAAATATAATGGACTATTATACATCGTCTTTTTTTCAATTTTTTATGAAAAAATTTTATCGACTATAAATCGTCCGATTCGTGTGCAAATAATTATATAGACTATACATCGTCTATTTTAGATGCAAAAAATTAAATAGACTGACTATATATACAAAATTTAATGGACTATACATCGTCCATTTTTAAATTTAAAAAAAAAAATTAAATTGACTATAATTCGTCCATTTCGTATCTAAAAAATTAAATGGACTATATACGTCGTCTTCTTTTCGTGCAAAGAATTTAATAAACTATACATCATCCATTTTTCATGCAAAATATTTTTTTGTGAAAAAATATAATGGATATACATCGTCTTTTTTTAAATTTTTTATGAAAAAATTTTATCTTCCGATTCATGTGCAAATAATTAAATAGACTATATATCGTCTATTTTAGATGCAAAAAATTAAATAGACTGACTATATATACAAAATTTAATAGACTATACATCGTCCATTTTTAAATAAAAAAAAAAAAATTAAATTGACTATAATTCGTCCATTTCGTATCTAAAAAATTAAATGGACTATATACGTCGTCTTCTTTTCGTGCAAAGAATTTAATAAACTATACATCATCCATTTTTCATGCAAAATATTTTTTTTTTTTTTAATATAATGGACTATACATCGTCTTTTTTTCAATTTTTTATGAAAAAATTTTATCGACTATAAATCGTCCGATTCATGTGCAAATAATTAAATAGACTATATATCGTCTATTTTAGATGCAAAAAATTAAATAGACTGACTATATATACAAAATTTAATAGACTATACATCGTCCATTTTTAAATTAAAAAAAAAAATTAAATTGACTATAATTCGTCCATTTCGTATCTAAAAAATTAAATGGACTATATACGTCGTCTTCTTTTCGTGCAAAGAATTTAATAAATTATACATTATCCATTTTTCATGCAAAATATTTTTTTGTGAAAAAATATAATGGACTATACATCGTCTTTTTTTCAATTTTTTATGAAAAAATTTTATCGACTATAAATCGTCCGATTCATGTGCAAATAATTAAATAGACTATATATCGTCTATTTTAGATGCAAAAAATTAAATAGACTGACTATATATACAAAATTTAATAGACTATACATCGTCCATTTTTAAATTAAAAAAAAAAATTAAATTGACTATAATTCGTCCATTTCGTATCTAAAAAATTAAATGGACTATATACGTCGTCTTCTTTTCGTGCAAAGAATATAATAAACTATACATCATCCATTTTTCATGCAAAATATTTTTTTGTGAAAAAATATAATGGACTATACATCGTCTTTTTTTCAATTTTTTATGAAAAAATTTTATCGACTATAAATCGTCCGATTCATGTGCAAATAATTAAATAGACTATATATCGTCTATTTTAGATGCAAAAAATTAAATAGACTTACTATATATACAAAACTTAATGGACTATACATCGTTCATTTTTATATTTAAAAAAAAAATTTAATTGACTATAATTCGTCCATTTCGTATCTAAAAAATTAAATGGACTATATACGTCGTCTTCTTTTCGTGCAAAGAATTTAATAAACTATACGTCATCCATTTTTCATGCAAAAAAATTTTTTATGAAAAAAATATAATGGACTGACTATACATCGTCTTTTTTTAAATTTTTTATGAAAAAATTTTATCGACTATAAATCGTCCGATTCGTGTGCAAATAATTATATAGACTATACATCATCTATTTTAGATGCAAAAAATTAAATAGACTGACTATATATACAAAATTTAACAGACTATACATCGTCCATTTTTAAATTTAAAAAAAAATTAAATTGACTATAATTCGTCCATTTCGTATCTAAAAAATTAAATGGACTATATACGTCGTCTTCTTTTCGTGCAAAGAATTTAATAAACTATACGTCATCCATTTTTCATGCAAAAAAATTTTTTATGAAAAAAATATAATGGACTATACATCGTCTTTTTTTAAATTTTTCTATGAAAAAATTTTATCGACTATAAATCGTCCGATTCATGTGCAAATAATTAAATAGACTATATATCGTCTATTTAAGATGCAAAAAATTAAATAGACTTACTATATATACAAAACTTAATGGACTATACATCGTTCATTTTTATATTTAAAAAAAAATTTAATTGACTATAATTCGTCCATTTCGTATATAAAAAATTAAATGAACTATATACGTCGTCTTCTTTTCGTGCAAAGAATTTAATAAACTATACATCATCCATTTTTCATGCAAAATATTTTTATGTGAAAAAATATAATGGACTATACATCGTCTTTTTTTCAATTTTTTATGAAAAAATTTTATCGACTATAAATCGTCCGATTCGTGTGCAAATAATTATATAGACTATACATCGTCTATTTTAGATGCAAAAAATTAAATAGACTGACTATATATACAAAATTTAATGGACCATACATCGTCCATTTTTAAATTTAAAAAAAAATTAAATTGACTATAATTCGTCCATTTCGTATCTAAAAAATTAAATGGACTATATACGTCGTCTTCTTTTCGTGCAAAGAATTTAATAAACTATACGTCATCCATTTTTTATGCAAAAAAATTTTTTATGAAAAAAATATAATGGACTATACATCGTCTTTTTTTAAATTTTTTATGAAAAAATTTTATCGACTATAAATCGTCCGATTCATGTGCAAATAATTAAATAGACTATATATCGTCTATTTTAGATGCAAAAAATTAAATAGACTGACTATATATACAAAATTTAATGGACTATACATCGTCCATTTTTAAATTAAAAAAAAATTTAATTGACTATAATTTGTCCATTTCGTATCTAAAAAATTAAATGGACTATATACGTCGTCTTCTTTTCGTGCGATTCGTGTGCAAATAATTATATAGACTATACATCGTCTATTTTAGATGCAAAAAATTAAATAGACTGACTATATATACAAAATTTAATGGACTATACATCGTCCATTTTTAAATTTAAAAAAAAAATTAAATTGACTATAATTCGTCCATTTCGTGAAAAAAATATAATGGACTATATATACATCGTCTTTTTTTCAATTTTTTATGAAAAAATTTTATCGACTATAAATCGTCCGATTCGTGTGCAAATAATTATATAGACTATACATCGTCTATTTTAGATGAAAAAATTAAATAGACTGACTATATATACAAAATTTAATGGACCATACATCGTCCATTTTTAAATAAAAAAAAAAAGAATTATATTGACTATAATTCGTCCATTTCGTATCTAAAAAATTAAATGGACTATATACGTTGTCTTCTTTTCGTGCAAAGAATTTAATAAACTATACATCATAAATTTTTCATGCAAAAAAATTTTTTATGAAAAAAATATAATGGACTATACATCGTCTTTTTTTCAATTTTTTATGAAAAAATTTTATCGACTATAAATCGTCCGATTCATGTGCAAATAATTAAATAGACTATATATCGTCTATTTTAGATGCAAAAAATTAAATAGACTGACTATATATACAAAATTTAATAGACTTTACATCGTCCATTTTTAAATTTAAAAAAAAAATTAAATTGACTATAATTCGTCCATTTCGTATCTAAAAAATTAAATGGACTATATACGTCGTCTTCTTTTCGAGCAAAGAATTTAATAAACTATACGTCATCCATTTTTCATGCAAAAAAATTTTTTATGAAAAAAATATAATGGACTATACATCGTATTTTTTTCAATTTTTTATGAAAAAATTTTATCGACTATAAATCGTCCGATTCGTGTGCAAATAATTATATCGACTATACGTCGTCTGTTGTAGATGCAAAAAATTAAATAGACTGACTATATATACAAAATTTAATGGACTATACATCGTCCATTTTTAAATTAAAAAAAAAAAATTTAATTGACTATAATTCGTCCATTTCGTATCTAAAAAATTAAATGGACTATATACTTCGTCTTCTTTTCGTGCAAAGAATTTAATAAGCTATACATCATCCATTTTTCATGCAAAATATTTTTTTGTGAAAATATATAATGGACTATACATCGTCTTTTTTTCAATTTTTTATGAAAAAATTTTATCGACTATAAATCGTCCGATTCGTGTGCAAATAATTATATAGACTATACATCGTCTATTTTAGATGCAAAAAATTAAATAGACTGACTATATATACAAAATTTAATGGACTATACATCGTCCATTTTTAAATTTAAAAAAAAAAATTTAATTGACTATAATTCGTCCATTTCGTATCTAAAAAATTAAATGGACTATATACGTCGTCTTCTTTTCGTGCAAGGAATTTAATAAACTATACATCATCCATTTTTCATGCAAAATATTTTTTTGTGAAAAAATATAATGGACTATACATCGTCTTTTTTTAAATTTTTTATGAAAAAATTTTATCGACTATAAATCGTCCGATTTATGTGCAAATAATTAAATAGACTATATATCGTCTATTTTAGATGCAAAAAATTAAATAGACTGACTATATATACAAAATTTAATAGACTATACATCGTCCATTTTTAAATTAAAAACAAAAATTAAATTGACTATAATTCGTCCATTTCGTATCTAAAAAATTAAATGGACTATATACGTTGTCTTCTTTTCGTGCAAAGAATTTAATAAACTATACATCATACATTTTTCATGCAAAAAAAATTTTTTATGAAAAAAATATAATGGACTATACATCGTCTTTTTTTCAATTTTTTATGAAAAAATTTTATCGACTATAAATCGTCCGATTCATGTGCAAATAATTAAATAGACTATATATCGTCTATTTTAGATGCAAAAAATTAAATAGACTGACTATATATACAAAATTTAATAGACTATACATCGTCCATTTTTAAATTTAAAAAAAAAATTAAATTGACTATAATTCGTCCATTTCGTATCTAAAAAATTAAATGGACTATATACGTTGTCTTCTTTTCGTGCAAAGAATTTAATAAACTATACATCATCCATTTTTCATGCAAAATATTTTTTTGTGAAAAAATATAATGGACTATACATCGTCTTTTTTTAAATTTTTTATGAAAAAATTTTATTGACTATAAATCGTCCGATTCGTGTGCAAATAATTATATAGACTATACATCGTCTATTTTAGATGCAAAAAATTAAATAGACTGAATATATATACAAAATTTAATGGACCATACATCGTCCATTTTTAAATTAAAAAAAAAAAAGAATTATATTGACTATAATTCGTCCATTTCGTATCTAAAAAATTAAATGGACTATATACGTTGTCTTCTTTTCGTGCAAAGAATTTAATAAACTATACATCATACATTTTTCATGCAAAAAAATTTTTTATGAAAAAAATATAATGGACTATACATCGTCTTTTTTTCAATTTTTTATGAAAAAATTTTATCGACTATAAATAAAAAATTTTTTATGAAAAAAATATAATGGACTATACATCGTCTTTTTTTCAATTTTTTATGAAAAAATTTTATCGACTATAAATCGTCCGATTCATGTGCAAATAATTAAATAGACTATATATCGTCTATTTTAGATGCAAAAAATTAAATAGACTGACTATATATACACAATTTAATAGACTATACATCGTCCATTTTTAAATTTCAAAAAAAAAATTAAATTGACTATAATTCGTCCATTTCGTATCTAAAAAATTAAATGGACTATATACGTCGTCTTCTTTTCGTGCAAAGAATTTAATAAACTATACATCATCCATTTTTCATGCAAAATATTTTTTTGTGAAAAAATATAATGGACTATACATCGTCTTTTTTTCAATTTTTTATGAAAAATTTTTATCGACTATAAATCGTCCGATTCGTGTGCAAATAATTATATAGACTATACATCGTCTATTTTAGATGCAAAAAATTAAATAGACTGACTATATATAAAAAATTTAATGGACCATACATACATCGTCCATTTTTAAATTAAAAAAAAAAGAATTATATTGACTATAATTCGTCCATTTCGTATCTAAAAAATTAAATGGACTATATACGTTGTCTTCTTTTCGTGCAAAGAATTTAATAAACTATACATCATACATTTTTCATGCAAAAAAAATTTTTTATGAAAAAAATATAATGGACTATACATCGTCTTTTTTTCAATTTTTTATGAAAAAATTTTATCGACTATAAATCGTCCGATTCGTGTGCAAATAATTATATAGACTATACATCGTCTATTTTAGATGCAAAAAATTAAATAGACTGACTATATATAAAAAATTTAATGGACCATACATACATCGTCCATTTTTAAATTAAAAAAAAAAGAATTATATTGACTATAATTCGTCCATTTCGTATCTAAAAAATTAAATGGACTATATACGTCGTCTTCTTTTCGTGCAAAGAATTTAATAAACTATACGTCATCCATTTTTCATGCAAAAAAATTTTTTATGAAAAAAATATAATGGACTGTACATCGTCTTTTTTTCAATTTTTTATGAAAAAATTTTATCGACTATAAATCGTCCGATTCATGTGCAAATAATTAAATAGACTATATATCGTCTATTTTAGATGCAAAAAATTAAATAGACTTACTATATATACAAAATTTAATGGACTATACATCGTCCATTTTTAAATTTAAAAAATAAATTAAATTGACTATAATTCGTCCATGTCGTATCTAAAAAATTAAATGGACTATATACGTCGTCTTCTTTTCGTGCAAAGAATTTAATAAACTATACATCATCCATTTTCCACGAAAAAAATTTTTTTATGAAAAAAATATAATGGACTATACATCGTCGTTTTTTCAATTTTTTATGAAAAAATTTTATCGACTATAAATCGTCCGATTCGTGTGCAAATAATTATATAGACTATACATCGTCTATTTTAGATGCAAAAAATTAAATAGACTGACTATATATACAAAATTTAATAGACTATACATCGTCCATTTTTAAATTTAAAAAATAAATTAAATTGACTATAATTCGTCCATTTCGTATCTAAAAAATTAAATGGACTATATACGTCGTCTTCTTTTCGTGCAAAGAATTTAATAAACTATACATCATCCATTTTCCACGAAAAAAATTTTTTTATGAAAAAAATATAATGGACTATACATCGTCTTTTTTTCAATTTTTTATGAAAAAATTTTATCGACTATAAATCGTCCGATTTGTGTGCAAATAATTATATAGACTATACATCATCTATTTTATATGCAAAAAATTAAATAGACTGACTATATATACAAAATTTAATAGACTATACATCGTCCATTTTTAAATTTAAAAAATAAATTAAATTGACTATAATTCGTCCATTTCGTATCTAAAAAATTAAATGGACTATATACGTCGTCTTCTTTTCGTGCAAAGAATTTAATAAACTATACATCATCCATTTTCCACGAAAAAAATTTTTTTATGAAAAAAATATAATGGACTATACATCGTCTTTTTTTCAATTTTTTATGAAAAAATTTTATCGACTATAAATCGTCCGATTCGTGTGCAAATAATTATATAGACTATACATCATCTATTTTAGATGCAAAAAAATAAATAGACTGACTATATATACATAATTTAATAGACTATACATCGTCCATTTTTAAATTTAAAAAAAAATTAAATTGACTATAATTCGTCCATTTCGTATCTAAAAAATTAGATGAACTATATACGTCGTCTTCTTTTCGTGCAAAGAATTTAATAAACTATACATCATCCATTTTTCATGCAAAAAAATTTTTTATGAAAAAAATATAATGGACTATACATCGTCTTTTTTTCAATTTTTTATGAAAAAATTTTATCGACTATAAAGCGTCCGATTCGTGTGCAAATAATTATATAGACTATACATCGTCTATTTTAGATGCAAAAAATTAAATAGACTGACTATATATACAAAATTTAATAGACTATACATCATCCATTTTTAAATTTAAAAAATAAATTAAATTGACTATAATTCGTCCATTTCGTATCTAAAAAATTAAATTGACTATATACGTCGTCGTCTTTTCGTGCAAAGAATTTAATAAACTATACATCATCCATTTTTCATGCAAAAAAATTTTTTATGAAAAAAATATAATGGACTATATATACATCGTCTTTTTTTAAATTTTTTATGAAAAAATTTTATCGACTATAAATCGTCCGATTCGTGTGCAAATAATTATATAGACTATACATCATCTATTTTAGATGCAAAAAATTAAATAGACTGACTATATATACATAATTTAATAGACTATACATCGTCCATTTTTAAATTAAAAAAAAAATTAAATTGACTATAATTCGTCCATTTCGTGTATAAAAAATTAGATTTACTATATACGTCGTCTTCTTTTCGTGCAAAGAATTTAATAAACTATACATCATCCATTTTTCATGCAAAAAATTTTTTTATGAAAAAAATATAATCGTCTTTTTTTCAATTTTTTATGAAAAAATTTTATCGACTATAAATCGTCCGATTCGTGTGCAAATAATTATATAGACTATACATCATCTATTTTAGATGCAAAAAATTAAATAGACTGACTATATATACATAATTTAATAGACTATACATCGTCCATTTTTAAATTTAAAAAAAAAATTAAATTGACTATAATTCGTCCATTTCGTATCTAAAAAATTAGATGAACTATATACGTCGTCTTCTTTTCGTGCAAAGAATTTAATAAACTATACATCATCCATTTTCCACGAAAAAAATTTTTTTATGAAAAAAATATAATGGACTATACATCGTCTTTTTTTAAATTTTTTATGAAAAAATTTTATCGACTATAAATCGTCCGATTCGTGTGCAAATAATTATATAGACTATACATCGTCTATTTTAGATGCAAAAAACTAAATAGACTGACTATATATACAAAATTTAATAGACTATACATCATCCATTTTTAAATTTAAAAAATAAATTAAATTGACTATAATTCGTCCATTTCGTATCTAAAAAATTAAATTGACTATATACGTCGTCGTCTTTTCGTGCAAAGAATTTAATAAACTATACATCATCCATTTTTCATGCAAAAAAATTTTTTATGAAAAAAATATAATGAACTATACATTGTCTTTTTTTCAATTTTTTATGAAAAAATTTTATCGACTATAAATCGTCCGATTTGTGTGCAAATAATTATATAGACTATACATCATCTATTTTAGATGCAAAAAATTAAATAGACTGACTATATATACAAAATTTAATAGACTATACATCGTCCATTTTTAAATTTAAAAAATAAATTAAATTGACTATAATTCGTCCATTTCGTATCTAAAAAATTAAATGGACTATATACGTCGTCTTCTTTTCGTGCAAAGAATTTAATAAACTATACAGCATCCATTTTCCACGAAAAAAATTTTTTTATGAAAAAAATATAATGGACTACATCGTCTTTTTTTCAATTTTTTATGAAAAAATTTTATCGACTATAGATCGTCCGATTCGTGTGCAAATAATTATATAGACTATACATAATCTATTTTAGATGCAAAAAAATAAATAGACTGACTATATATACATAATTTAATAGACTATACATCGTCCATTTTTAAATTTAAAAAAAAAATTAAATTGACTATAATTCGTCCATTTCGTATCTAAAAAATTAGATGAACTATATACGTCGTCTTCTTTTCGTGCAAAGAATTTAATAAACTATACATCATCCATTTTCCATGCAAAAAATTTTTTTATGAAAAAAATATAATGAACTATACATTGTCTTTTTTTCAATTTTTTATGAAAAAATTTTATCGACTATAAATCGTCTGATTCGTGTGCAAATAATTATATAGACTATACATCATCTATTTTAGATGCAAAAAATTAAATAGACTGACTATATATACATAATTTAATAGACTATACATCGTCCATTTTTAAATTAAAAAAAAAAATTAAATTGACTATAATTCGTCCATTTCGTATATAAAAAATTAGATGGACTATATACGTCGTCTTCTTTTCGTGCAAAGAATTTAATAAACTATACATCATCCATTTTTCATGCAAAAATTTTTTTATGAATAAAATATAATGGACTATACATCGTCTTTTTTTAAATTTTTTATGAAAAAATTTTATCGACTATAAATCGTCCGATTCGTGTGCAAATAATTATATAGACTATACATCATCTATTTTAGATGCAAAAAAATAAATAGACTGACTATATATACATAATTTAATAGACTATACATCGTCCATTTTTAAATTTAAAAAAAAAAATTAAATTGACTATAATTCGTCCATTTCGTATCTAAAAAATTAGATGAACTATATACGTCGTCTTCTTTTCGTGCAAAGAATTTAATAAACTATACATCATCCATTTTCCATGCAAAAAATTTTTTTATGAAAAAAATATAATGAACTATACATTGTCTTTTTTTCAATTTTTTATGAAAAAATTTTATCGACTATAAATCGTCTGATTCGTGTGCAAATAATTATATAGACTATACATCATCTATTTTAGATGCAAAAAATTAAATAGACTGACTATATATACATAATTTAATAGACTATACATCGTCCATTTTTAAATTAAAAAAAAAAATTAAATTGACTATAATTCGTCCATTTCGTATATAAAAAATTAGATGGACTATATACGTCGTCTTCTTTTCGTGCAAAGAATTTAATAAACTATACATCATCCATTTTTCATGCAAAAATTTTTTTATGAATAAAATATAATGGACTATACATCGTCTTTTTTTCAATTTTTTATGAAAAAATTTTATCGACTATAAATCGTCCGATTCGTGTGCAAATAATTATATAGACTATACATCATCTATTTTAGATGCAAAAAAATAAATAGACTGACTATATATACATAATTTAATAGACTATACATCGTCCATTTTTAAATTTAAAAAAAAAAATTAAATTGACTATAATTCGTCCATTTCGTATCTAAAAAATTAGATGAACTATATACGTCGTCTTCTTTTCGTGCAAAGAATTTAATAAACTATACATCATCCATTTTCCATGCAAAAAATTTTTTTATGAAAAAAATATAATGAACTATACATTGTCTTTTTTTCAATTTTTTATGAAAAAATTTTATCGACTATAAATCGTCTGATTCGTGTGCAAATAATTATATAGACTATACATCATCTATTTTAGATGCAAAAAATTAAATAGACTGACTATATATACATAATTTAATAGACTATACATCGTCCATTTTTAAATTAAAAAAAAAAATTAAATTGACTATAATTCGTCCATTTCGTATATAAAAAATTAGATGGACTATATACGTCGTCTTCTTTTCGTGCAAAGAATTTAATAAACTATACATCATCCATTTTTCATGCAAAAATTTTTTTATGAATAAAATATAATGGACTATACATCGTCTTTTTTTAAATTTTTTACGAAAAAATTTTATCGACTATAAATCGTCCCATTCGTGTGCAAATAATTATATAGACATACATCATCTATTTTAGATGCAAAAAATTAAATAGACTGACTATATATAAAAAATTTAATAGACTATACATCGTCCATTTTTAAATTTAAAAAAAAATTAAATTGACTATAATTCGTCCATTTCGTATCTAAAAAATTAGATGAACTATATACGTCGTCTTCTTTTCGTGCAAAGAATTTAATAAACTATACATCATCCATTTTTCATGCAAAAAATTTTTTTATGAAAAAAATATAATGGACTATACATCGTCTTTTTTTAAATTTTTTATGAAAAAATTTTATCGACTATAAATCGTCCGATTCGTGTGCAAATAATTATATAGACTATACATCATCTATTTTAGATGCAAAAAATTAAATAGACTGACTATATATACATAATTTAATAGACTATACATCGTCCATTTTTAAATTAAAAAAAAAATTAAATTGACTATAATTCGTCCATTTCGTATCTAAAAAATTGGATGAACTATATACGTCGTCTTCTTTTCGTGCAAAGAATTTAATAAACTATACATCATCCATTTTCCATGCAAAAAATTTTTTTATGAAAAAAATATAATGGACTATACATCGTCTTTTTTAAATTTTTTATGAAAAAATTTTATCGACTATAAAGCGTCCGATTCGTGTGCAAATAATTATATAGACTATACATCGTCTATTTTAGATGCAAAAAATTAAATAGACTGACTATATATACAAAATTTAATAGACTATACATCATCCATTTTTAAATTTAAAAAATAAATTAAATTGACTATAATTCGTCCATTTCGTATCTAAAAAATTAAATTGACTATATACGTCGTCGTCTTTTCGTGCAAAGAATTTAATAAATTATACATCATCCATTTTTCATGCAAAAAAATTTTTTATGAAAAAAATATAATGGACTGACTATACATCGTCTTTTTTTCAATTTTTTATGAAAAAATTTTATCGACTATAAATCGTCCGATTCGTGTGCAAATAATTATATAGACTATCCATCGTCTATTTTAGATGCAAAAAATTAAATAGGCTGACTATATATACAAAATTTAATAGACTATACATCATCCATTTTTAAATTTAAAAAATAAATTAAAATGACTATAATTCGTCCATTTCGTATCTAAAAAATTAAATGGACTATATACGTCATCGTCTTTTCGTGCAAAGAATTTAATAAACTATACATCATCCATTTTTCATGCAAAAAATTTTTTTATGAAAAAAATATAATGGACTATACATCGTCTTTTTTTAAATTTTTTATGAAAAAATTTTATCGGCTATAAATCGTCCGATTCGTGTGCAAATAATTATATAGACTATACATCATCTATTTTAGAAGCAAAAAATTAAATAGACTGACTATATATACAAAATTTAATAGACTATACATCGTCCATTTTTAAATTAAAAAAAAAAATTAAATTGACTATAATTCGTCCATTTCGTATCTAAAAAATTAGGTGGACTATATACGTCGTCTTCTTTTCGTGCAAAGAATTTAATAAACTATACATCATCCATTTATCATGCAAAAAATTTTTTTATGAAAAAAATATAATGGACTATACATCGTCTTTTTTTAAATTTTTTATGAAAAAATTTTATCGGCTATAAATCGTCCGATTCGTGTGCAAATAATTATATAGACTATACATCATCTATTTAAGATGCAAAAAATTAAATAGACTGACTATATATACAAAATTTAATAGACTATACATCGTCCATTTTTAAATTTAAAAAATAAATTAAATTGACTATAATTCGTCCATTTCGTATCTAAAAAATTAAATGGACTATATACGTCGTCTTCTTTTCGTGCAAAGAATTTAATAAACTATACATCATCCATTTTCCACGAAAAAAATTTTTTTATGAAAAAAATATAATGGACTACATCGTCTTTTTTTCAATTTTTTATGAAAAAATTTTATCGACTATAAATCGTCCGATTTGTGTGCAAATAATTATATAGACTTTACATCGTCTATTTTAGATGCAAAAAACTAAATAGACTGACTATATATACAAAATTTAATAGACTATACATCATCCATTTTTAAATTAAAAAAAAAAATTAAATTGACTATAATTCGTCCATTTCGTATCTAAAAAATTAGATGAACTATATACGCCGTCTTCTTTTCGTGCAAAGAATTTAATAAACTATACATCATCCATTTTTCATGGAAAAAATTTTTTTATGAAAAAAATATAATGGACTATACATCGTCTTTTTTTAAATTTTTTATGAAAAAATTTTATCGACTATAAATCGTCCGATTTGTGTGCAAATAATTATATAGACTATACATCATCTATTTTAGATGCAAAAAATTAAATAGACTGACTATATATACAAAATTTAATAGACTATACATCGTCCATTTTTAAATTTAAAAAATTAATTAAATTGACTATAATTCGTCCATTTCGTATCTAAAAAATTAAATGGACTATATACGTCGTCTTCTTTTCGAGCAAAGAATTTAATAAACTATACATCATCCATTTTCCACGAAAAAAATTTTTTTATGAAAAAAATATAATGGACTATACATCGTCTTTTTTTAAATTTTTTATGAAAAAATTTTATCGACTATAAATCGTCCGATTCGTGTGCAAATAATTATATAGACTATACATCATCTATTTTAGATGCAAAAAAATAAATAGACTGACTATATATACATAATTTAATAGACTATACATCGTCCATTTTTAAATTTAAAAAAAAAATTAAATTGACTATAATTCGTCCATTTCGTATCTAAAAAATTAGATGAACTATATACGTCGTCTTCTTTTCGTGCAAAGAATTTAATAAACTATACATCATCCATTTTCCACGAAAAAAATTTTTTTATGAAAAAAATATAATGGACTATACATCGTCTTTTTTTAAATTTTTTATGAAAAAATTTTATCGACTATAAAGCGTCCGATTCGTGTGCAAATAATTATATAGACTATACATCGTCTATTTTAGATGCAAAAAATTAAATAGACTGACTATATATACAAAATTTAATAGACTATACATCATCCATTTTTAAATTTAAAAAAAAAATTAAATTGACTATAATTCGTCCATTTCGTATCTAAAAAATTAGATGAACTATATACGCCGTCTTCTTTTCGTGCAAAGAATTTAATAAACTATACATCATCCATTTTTCATGGAAAAAATTTTTTTATGAAAAAAATATAATGGACTATACATCGTCTTTTTTAAATTTTTTATGAAAAAATTTTATCGACTATAAATCGTCCGATTTGTGTGCAAATAATTATATAGTCTATACATCATCTATTTTAGATGCAAAAAATTAAATAGACTGACTATATATACAAAATTTAATAGACTATACATCGTCCATTTTTAAATTTAAAAATAAATTAAATTGACTATAATTCGTCCATTTCGTATCTAAAAAATTAGATGAACTATATACGTCGTCCATTTTTAAATTTTTTTTTTTTTTTTTTTCATATACATCTTTATTTATTGTATCTTCAAAAATGAACTAACAGATTGACTATATACGTCGTCTTCTTTTCGTGCAAAGAATTTAATAAACTATACATCATCCATTTTTCATGCAAAAATTTTTTTTATGAATAAAATATAATGGACTATACATCGTCTTTTTTTCAATTTTTTACGAAAAAATTTTATCGACTATAAATCGTCCCATTCGTGTGCAAATAATTATATAGACTATACATCATCTATTTTAGATGCAAAAAATTAAATAGACTGACTATATATACAAAATTTAATAGACTATACATCGTCCATTTTTAAATTAAAAAAAAAAATTAAATTGACTATAATTCGTCCATTTCGTATCTAAAAAATTAGATGAACTATATACGTCGTCTTCTTTTCGTGCAAAGAATTTAATAAACTATACATCATCCATTTTTCATGCAAAAAATTTTTTTATGAAAAAAATATAATGGACTATACATTTTTTTTTTTTCAATTTTTTATGAAAAAATTTTATCGACTATAAATCGTCCGATTCGTGTGCAATTAATTATATAGACTATACATCATCTATTTTAGATGCAAAAAATTAAATAGACTGACTATATATACATAATTTAATAGACTATACATCGTCCATTTTTAAATTTAAAAAAAAATTAAATTGACTATAATTCGTCCATTTCGTATCTAAAAAATTAGATGAACTATATACGTCGTCTTCTTTTCGTGCAAAGAATTTAATAAACTATACATCATTCATTTTCCATGCAAAAATTTTTTTTATGAAAAAAATATAATGGACTATACATCGTCTTTTTTTAAATTTTTTATGAAAAAATTTTATCGACTATAAAGCGTCCGATTCGTGTGCAAATAATTATATAGACTATACATCGTCTATTTTAGATGCAAAAAATTAAATAGACTGACTATATATACAAAATTTAATAGACTATACATCGTCCATTTTTAAATTAAAAAAAAAAATTAAATTGACTATAATTCGTCCATTTCGTATCTAAAAAATTACATTGACTATATACGTCGTCTTCTTTTCGTGCAAAGAATTTAATAAACTATACATCATCCATTTTTCATGCAAAAAATTTTTTTATGAAAAAAATATAATGGACTATACATCGTCTTTTTTAAATTTTTTATGAAAAAATTTTATCGGCTATAAATCGTCCGATTCGTGTGCAAATAATTATATAGACTATACATCATCTATTTAAGATGCAAAAAATTAAATAGACTGACTATATATACAAACATTAATAGACTATACATCGTCCATTTTTAAATTTAAAAAATAAATTAAATTGACTATAATTCGTCCATTTCGTATCTAAAAAATTAAATGGACTATATACGTCGTCTTCTTTTCGTGCAAAGAATTTAATAAACTATACATCATCCATTTTTCATGCAAAAAATTTTTTTATGAAAAAAATATAATGGACTATACATCGTCTTTTTTTCAATTTTTTATGAAAAAATTTTATCGACTATAAATCGTCCGATTCGTGTGCAAATAATTATATAGACTATACATCGTCTATTTTAGATGCAAAAAATTAAATAGACTGACTATATATACAAAATTTAATAGACTATACATCATCCATTTTTAAATTTAAAAAAAAATTAAATTGACTATAATTCGTCAATTTCGTATCTAAAAAATTAGATGAACTATATACGTCGTCTTCTTTTCGTGCAAAGAATTTAATAAACTATACATCATCCATTTTCCACGAAAAAATTTTTTTATGAAAAAAATATAATGGACTATATTTATCGACTATAAAGCGTCCGATTCGTGTGCAAATAATTATAAAGACTATGCATCATCTATTTTAGATGCAAAAAATTAAATAGACTGACTATATATACAAAATTTAATAGACTATACATCATCCATTTTTAAATTTAAAAAATAAATTAAATTGACTATAATTCGTCCATTTCGTATCTAAAAAATTAGATGAACTATATACGTCGCCTTCTTTTCGTGCAAAGAATTTAATAAACTATACATCATCCATTTTCCATGGAAAAAAATTTTTTATGAAAAAAATATAATGGACTATACATCGTCTTTTTTTAAATTTTTTATGAAAAAATTTTATCGACTATAAAGCGTCCGATTCGTGTGCAAATAATTATATAGACTATACATCGTCTATTTTAGATGCAAAAAATTAAATAGACTGACTATATATACAAAATTTAATAGACTATACATCATCCATTTTTAAATTTAAAAAATAAATTAAATTGACTATAATTCGTCCATTTCGTATCTAAAAAATTAAATTGACTATATACGTCGTCGTCTTTTCGTGCAAAGAATTTAATAAACTATACATCATCCATTTTTCATGCAAAAAAATTTTTTATGAAAAAAATATAAAGGACTATACATCGTCTTTTTTTCAATTTTTTATGAAAAAATTTTATCGACTATAAATCGTCCGATTCGTGTGCAAATAATTATAAAGACTATACATCATCTATTTTAGATGCAAAAAATTAAATAGACTGACTATATATACATAATTTAATAGACTATACATCGTCCATTTTTAAATTTAAAAAAAAATTAAATTGACTATAATTCGTCCATTTCGTATCTAAAAAATTAGATGAACTATATACGTCGTCTTCTTTTCGTGCAAAGAATTTAATAAACTATACATCATCCATTTTCCATGCAAAAAATTTTTTTATGAAAAAAATATAATGGACTATACATCGTCTTTTTTTAAATTTTTTATGAAAAAATTTTATCGACTATAAAGCGTCCGATTCGTGTGCAAATAATTATATAGACTATACATCGTCTATTTTAGATGCAAAAAATTAAATAGACTGACTATATATACAAAATTTAATAGACTATACATCATCCATTTTTAAATTTAAAAAATAAATTAAATTGACTATAATTCGTCCATTTCGTATCTAAAAAATTAAATTGACTATATACGTCGTCGTCTTTTCGTGCAAAGAATTTAATAAATTATACATCATCCATTTTTCATGCAAAAAAATTTTTTATGAAAAAAATATAATGGACTGACTATACATCGTCTTTTTTTCAATTTTTTATGAAAAAATTTTATCGACTATAAATTGTCCGATTCGTGTGCAAATAATTATATAGACTATCCATCGTCTATTTTAGATGCAAAAAATTAAATAGGCTGACTATATATACAAAATTTAATAGACTATACATCATCCATTTTTAAATTTAAAAAATAAATTAAATTGACTATAATTCGTCCATTTCGTATCTAAAAAATTAAATGGACTATATACGTCATCGTCTTTTCGTGCAAAGAATTAAATAAACTATACATCATCCATTTTTCATGCAAAAAATTTTTTTATAAAAAAAATATAATGGACTATACATTGTCTTTTTTTAAATTTTTTATGAAAAAATTTTATCGACTATAAATCGTCCGATTTGTGTGCAAATAATTATATAGACTATACATCATCTATTTTAGATGCAAAAAATTAAATAGACTGACTATATATACAAAATTTAATAGACTATACATC
Source organism: Tachina lurida (assembly GCA_944452675.1). Classification (NCBI taxonomy): domain Eukaryota; kingdom Metazoa; phylum Arthropoda; class Insecta; order Diptera; family Tachinidae; genus Tachina; species Tachina lurida. The sequence continues at coordinate 95,175,978 of OX101754.1, read as the reverse complement.
GTCCATTTTTAAATTTAAAAAATTAATTAAATTGACTATAATTCGTCCATTTCGTATCTAAAAAATTAAATGGACTATATACGTCGTCTTCTTTTCGTGCAAAGAATTTAATAAACTATACATCATCCATTTTCCACGAAAAAAATTTTTTTATGAAAAAAATATAATGGACTATACATCGTCTTTTTTTCAATTTTTTATGAAAAAATTTTATCGGCTATAAATCGTCCGATTCGTGTGCAAATAATTATATAGACTATACATCATCTATTTTAGATGCAAAAAAATAAATAGACTGACTATATATACATAATTTAATAGACTATACATCGTCCATTTTTAAATTTAAAAAAAAAATTAAATTGACTATAATTCGTCCATTTCGTATCTAAAAAATTAGATGAACTATATACGTCGTCTTCTTTTCGTGCAAAGAATTTAATAAACTATACATCATCCATTTTCCATGCAAAAAATTTTTTTATGAAAAAAATATAATGGACTATACATCGTCTTTTTTTAAATTTTTTATGAAAAAATTTTATCGACTATAAAGCGTCCGATTCGTGTGCAAATAATTATATAGACTATACATCGTCTATTTTAGATGCAAAAAATTAAATAGACTGACTATATATACAAAATTTAATAGACTATACATCATCCATTTTTAAATTTCAAAAAAAATTAAATTGACTATAATTCGTCCATTTCGTATCTAAAAAATTAGATGAACTATATACGTCGTCTATTTTTAAATTAAAAAAAAATTAAATTGACTATAATTCGTCCATTTCGTATATAAAAAATTAGATTGACTATATACGTCGTCTTCTTTTCGTGCAAAGAATTTAATAAACTATACATCATCCATTTTTCATGCAAAAATTTTTTTTATGAATAAAATATAATGGACTATACATCGTCTTTTTTTAAATTTTTTATGAAAAAATTTTATCGACTACAAAGCGTCCGATTCGTGTGCAAATAATTATATAGACTATACATCGTCTATTTTAGATGCAAAAAATTAAATAGACTGACTATATATACAAAATTTAATAGACTATACATCATCCATTTTTAAATTTAAAAAATAAATTAAATTGACTATAATTCGTCCATTTCGTATCTAAAAAATTAAATTGACTATATACGTCGTCGTCTTTTCGTGCAAAGAATTTAATAAACTATACATCATCCATTTTTCATGCAAAAAAAATTTTTATGAAAAAAATATAATGGACTATACATCGTCTTTTTTTCAATTTTTTATGAAAAAATTTTATCGACTATAAATCGTCCGATTCGTGTGCAAATAATTATAAAGACTATACATCATCTATTTTAGATGCAAAAAATTAAATAGACTGACTATATATACATAATTTAATAGACTATACATCGTCCATTTTTAAATTTAAAAAAAAAATTAAATTGACTATAATTCGTCCATTTCGTATCTAAAAAATTAGATGAACTATATACGTCGTCTTCTTTTCGTGCAAAGAATTTAATAAACTATACATCATCCATTTTCCATGCAAAAAATTTTTTTATGAAAAAAATATATATACATCGTCTTTTTTTCAATTTTTTACGAAAAAATTTTATCGACTATAAATCGTCCCATTCGTGTGCAAATAATTATATAGACTATACATCATCTATTTTAGATGCAAAAAATTAAATAGACTGACTATATATACAAAATTTAATAGACTATACATCGTCCATTTTTAAATTTAAAAAAAAAATTAAATTGACTATAATTCGTCCATTTCGTATCTAAAAAATTAGATGAACTATATACGTCGTCTTCTTTTCGTGCAAAGAATTTAATAAACTATACATCATCCATTTTTCATGCAAAAAATTTTTTTATGAAAAAAATATAATGGACTATACATCGTCTTTTTTTCAATTTTTTATGAAAAAATTTTATCGACTATAAATCGTCCGATTCGTGTGCAAATAATTATATAGACTATACATCATCTATTTTAGATGCAAAAAATTAAATAGACTGACTATATATACAAAATTTAATAGACTATACATCGTCCATTTTTAAATTAAAAAAAAAATTAAACTGACTATAATTCGTCCATTTCGTATCTAAAAAATTAGATGAACTATATACGTCGTCTTCTTTTCGTGCAAAGAATTTAATAAACTATACATCATCCATTTTCCATGCAAAAAAATTTTTTATGAAAAAAATATAATGGACTATACATCGTCTTTTTTTAAATTTTTTATGAAAAAATTTTATCGACTACAAAGCGTCCGATTCGTGTGCAAATAATTATATAGACTATACATCGTCTATTTTAGATGCAAAAAATTAAATAGACTGACTATATATACAAAATTTAATAGACTATACATCATCCATTTTTAAATTTAAAAAATAAATTAAATTGACTATAATTCGTCCATTTCGTATCTAAAAAATTAAATTGACTATATACGTCGTCGTCTTTTCGTGCAAAGAATTTAATAAATTATACATCATCCATTTTTCATGCAAAAAAATTTTTTATGAAAAAAATATAATGGACTATACATCGTCTTTTTTTAAATTTTTTATGAAAAAATTTTATCGACTATAAATCGTCCGATTCGTGTGCAAATAATTATATAGACTATCCATCGTCTATTTTAGATGCAAAAAATTAAATAGGCTGACTATATATACAAAATGTAATAGACTATACATCATCCATTTTTAAATTTAAAAAATAAATTAAATTGACTATAATTCGTCCATTTCGTATCTAAAAAATTAAATGGACTATATACGTCATCGTCTTTTCGTGCAAAGAATTTAATAAACTATACATCATCCATTTTTCATGCAAAAAATTTTTTTATGAAAAAAATATAATGGACTATACATCGTCTTTTTTTAAATTTTTTATGAAAAAATTTTATCGACTACAAAGCGTCCGATTCGTGTGCAAATAATTATATAGACTATACATCGTCTATTTTAGATGCAAAAAATTAAATAGACTGACTATATATACAAAATTTAATAGACTATACATCATCCATTTTTAAATTTAAAAAATAAATTAAATTGACTATAATTCGTCCATTTCGTATCTAAAAAATTAAATTGACTATATACATCGTCGTCTTTTCGTGCAAAGAATTTAATAAATTATACATCATCCATTTTTCATGCAAAAAAATTTTTTATGAAAAAAATATAATGGACTGACTATACATCGTCTTTTTTTCAATTTTTTATGAAAAAATTTTATCGACTATAAATCGTCCGATTCGTGTGCAAATAATTATATAGACTATCCATCGTCTATTTTAGATGCAAAAAATTAAATAGGCTGACTATATATACAAAATTTAATAGACTATACATCGTCCATTTTTAAATTAAAAAAAAAAATTAAATTGACTATAATTCGTCCATTTCGTATCTAAAAAATTAGGTGGACTATATACGTCGTCTTCTTTTCGTGCAAAGAATTTAATAAACTATACATCATCCATTTTTCATGCAAAAAATTTTTTTATGAAAAAAATATAATGGACTATACATCGTCTTTTTTTAAATTTTTTATGAAAAAATTTTATCGGCTATAAATCGTCCGATTCGTGTGCAAATAATTATATAGACTATACATCATCTATTTAAGATGCAAAAAATTAAATAGGCTGACTATATATACAAAATTTAATAGACTATACATCATCCATTTTTAAATTTAAAAAATTAATTAAATTGACTATAATTCGTCCATTTCGTATCTAAAAAATTAAATTGACTATATACATCGTCGTCTTTTCATGCAAAGAATTTAATAAATTATACATCATCCATTTTTCATGCAAAAAATTTTTTTATGAAAAAAATATAATGGACTATACATCGTCTTTTTTTCAATTTTTTATGAAAAAATTTTATCGACTATAAATCGTCCGATTCGTGTGCAAATAATTATATAGACTATACATCATCTATTTTAGATGCAAAAAATTAAATAGACTGACTATATATACATAATTTAATAGACTATACATCGTCCATTTTTAAATTAAAAAAAAAATTAAATTGACTATAATTCGTCCATTTCGTATATAAAAAATTAGATGGACTATATACGTCGTCTTCTTTTCGTGCAAAGAATTTAATAAACTATACATCATCCATTTTTCATGCAAAAATTTTTTTTATGAATAAAATATAATGGACTATACATCGTCTTTTTTTCAATTTTTTACGAAAAAATTTTATCGACTATAAATCGTCCCATTCGTGTGCAAATAATTATATAGACTATACATCATCTATTTTAGATGCAAAAAATTAAATAGACTGACTATATATACAAAATTTAATAGACTATACATCGTCCATTTTTAAATTTAAAAAAAAAATTAAATTGACTATAATTCGTCCATTTCGTATCTAAAAAATTAGATGAACTATATACGTCGTCTTCTTTTCGTGCAAAGAATTTAATAAACTATACATCATCCATTTTTCATGCAAAAAATTTTTTTATGAAAAAAATATAATGGACTATACATCGTCTTTTTTTCAATTTTTTATGAAAAAATTTTATCGACTATAAATCGTCCGATTCGTGTGCAAATAATTATATAGACTATACATCATCTATTTTAGATGCAAAAAATTAAATAGACTGACTATATATACATAATTTAATAGACTATACATCGTCCATTTTTAAATTAAAAAAAAAAATTAAATTGACTATAATTCGTCCATTTCGTATCTAAAAAATTAGATGAACTATATACGTCGTCTTCTTTTCGTGCAAAGAATTTAATAAACTATACATCATCCATTTTCCATGCAAAAAATTTTTTTATGAAAAAAATATAATGGACTATACATCGTCTTTTTTTAAATTTTTTATGAAAAAATTTTATCGACTACAAAGCGTCCGATTCGTGTGCAAATAATTATATAGACTATACATCGTCTATTTTAGATGCAAAAAATTAAATAGACTGACTATATATACAAAATTTAATAGACTATACATCATCCATTTTTAAATTTAAAAAATAAATTAAATTGACTATAATTCGTCCATTTCGTATCTAAAAAATTAAATTGACTATATACATCGTCGTCTTTTCGTGCAAAGAATTTAATAAATTATACATCATCCATTTTTCATGCAAAAAAATTTTTTATGAAAAAAATATAATGGACTGACTATACATCGTCTTTTTTTCAATTTTTTATGAAAAAATTTTATCGACTATAAATCGTCCGATTCGTGTGCAAATAATTATATAGACTATCCATCGTCTATTTTAGATGCAAAAAATTAAATAGGCTGACTATATATACAAAATTTAATAGACTATACATCATCCATTTTTAAATTTAAAAAATAAATTAAATTGACTATAATTCGTCCATTTCGTATCTAAAAAATTAAATGGACTATATACGTCATCGTCTTTTCGTGCAAAGAATTTAATAAACTATACATCATCCATTTTTCATGCAAAAAATTTTTTTATGAAAAAAATATAATGGACTATACATCGTCTTTTTTTAAATTTTTTATGAAAAAATTTTATCGACTACAAAGCGTCCGATTCGTGTGCAAATAATTATATAGACTATACATCGTCTATTTTAGATGCAAAAAATTAAATAGACTGACTATATATACAAAATTTAATAGACTATACATCATCCATTTTTAAATTTAAAAAATAAATTAAATTGACTATAATTCGTCCATTTCGTATCTAAAAAATTAAATTGACTATATACATCGTCGTCTTTTCGTGCAAAGAATTTAATAAATTATACATCATCCATTTTTCATGCAAAAAAAATTTTTATGAAAAAAATATAATAGACTGACTATACATCGTCTTTTTTTCAATTTTTTATGAAAAAATTTTATCGACTATAAATCGTCCGATTCGTGTGCAAATAATTATATAGACTATCCATCGTCTATTTTAGATGCAAAAAATTAAATAGGCTGACTATATATACAAAATTTAATAGACTATACATCATCCATTTTTAAATTTAAAAAATAAATTAAATTGACTATAATTCGTCCATTTCGTATCTAAAAAATTAAATGGACTATATACGTCATCGTCTTTTCGTGCAAAGAATTTAATAAACTATACATCATCCATTTTTCATGCAAAAAATTTTTTTATGAAAAAAATATAATGGACTATACATCGTCTTTTTTTAAATTTTTTATGAAAAAATTTTATCGGCTATAAATCGTCCGATTCGTGTGCAAATAATTATATAGACTATACATCATCTATTTTAGATGCAAAAAATTAAATAGACTGACTATATATACAAAATTTAATAGACTATACATCGTCCATTTTTAAATTAAAAAAAAAAAAATTAAATTGACTATAATTCGTCCATTTCGTATCTAAAAAATTAGGTGGACTATATACGTCGTCTTCTTTTCGTGCAAAGAATTTAATAAACTATACATCATCCATTTTTCATGCAAAAAATTTTTTTATGAAAAAAATATAATGGACTATACATCGTCTTTTTTTAAATTTTTTATGAAAAAATTTTATCGGCTATAAATCGTCCGATTCGTGTGCAAATAATTATATAGACTATACATCATCTATTTAAGATGCAAAAAATTAAATAGACTGACTATATATACAAAATTTAATAGACTATACATCGTCCATTTTTAAATTTAAAAAATAAATTAAATTGACTATAATTCGTCCATTTCGTATCTAAAAAATTAGATGAACTATATACGTCGTCTTCTTTTCGTGCAAAGAATTTAATAAACTATACATCATCCATTTTTCATGCAAAAAATTTTTTTATGAAAAAAATATATATATATCGTCTTTTTTTCAATTTTTTATGAAAAAATTTTATCGACTATAAATCGTCCGATTCGTGTGCAAATAATTATATAGACTATACATCGTCTATTTTAGATGCAAAAAATTAAATAGACTGACTATATATACAAAATTTAATAGACTATACATCATCCATTTTTAAATTAAAAAAAAAAAATTAAATTGACTATAATTCATCCATTTCGTATCTAAAAAATTAGATGAACTATATACGCCGTCTTCTTTTCGTGCAAAGAATTTAATAAACTATACATCATCCATTTTTCATGGAAAAAAATTTTTTATGAAAAAATTATAATGGACTATACATCGTCTTTTTTTCAATTTTTTATGAAAAAATTTTATCGACTATAAATCGTCCGATTTGTGTGCAAATAATTATATAGACTATACATCATCTATTTTAGATGCAAAAAATTAAATAGACTGACCATATATACAAAATTTAATAGACTATACATCGTCCATTTTTAAATTTAAAAAATAAATTAAATTGACTATAATTCGTCCATTTCGTATCTAAAAAATTAAATGGACTATATACGTCGTCTTCTTTTCGTGCAAAGAATTTAATAAACTATACATCACCCATTTTCCACGAAAAAAATTTTTTTATGAAAAAAATATAATGGACTATACATCGTCTTTTTTTCAATTTTTTATGAAAAAATTTTATCGACTATAAATCGTCCGATTCGTGTGCAAATAATTATATAGACTACACATCATCTATTTTAGATGCAAAAAAATAAATAGACTGACTATATATACATAATTTAATAGACTATACATCGTCCATTTTTAAATTTTAAAAAAAAATTAAATTAACTATAATTCGTCCATTTCGTATCTAAAAAATTAGATGAACTATATACGTCGTCTTCTTTTCGTGCAAAGAATTTAATAAACTATACATCATCCATTTTCCATGCAAAAAATTTTTTTATGAAAAAAATATAATGGACTATACATCGTCTTTTTTTCAATTTTTTATGAAAAAATTTTATCGACTATAAAGCGTCCGATTCCTGTGCAAATAATTATATAGACTATACATCGTCTATTTTAGATGCAAAAAATTAAATAGACTGACTATATATACAAAATTTAATAGACTATACATCATCCATTTTTAAATTTAAAAAATAAATTAAATTGACTAAAATTCGTCCATTTCGTATCTAAAAAATTAAATTGACTATATACATCGTCGTCTTTTCGTGCAAAGAATTTAATAAATTATACATCATCCATTTTTCATGCAAAAAATTTTTTTATGAAAAAAATATAATGGACTGACTATACATCGTCTTTTTTTCAATTTTTTATGAAAAAATTTTATCGACTATAAATCGTCCGATTCGTGTGCAAATAATTATATAGACTATCCATCGTCTATTTTAGATGCAAAAAATTAAATAGGCTGACTATATATACAAAATTTAATAGACTATACATCATCCATTTTTAAATTTAAAAAATAAATTAAATTGACTATAATTCGTCCATTTCGTATCTAAAAAATTAAATGGACTATATACGTCATCGTCTTTTCGTGCAAAGAATTTAATAAACTATACATCATCCATTTTTCATGCATAAAATTTTTTTATGAAAAAAATATAATGGACTATACATCGTCTTTTTTTAAATTTTTTATGAAAAAATTTTATCGACTACAAAGCGTCCGATTCGTGTGCAAATAATTATATAGACTATACATCGTCTATTTTAGATGCAAAAAATTAAATAGACTGACTATATATACAAAATTTAATAGACTATACATCATCCATTTTTAAATTTAAAAAATAAATTAAATTGACTATAATTCGTCCATTTCGTATCTAAAAAATTAAATTGATTATATACATCGTCGTCTTTTCGTGCAAAGAATTTAATAAATTATACATCATCCATTTTTCATGCAAAAAAAATTTTTATGAAAAAAATATAATGGACTGACTATACATCGTCTTTTTTTCAATTTTTTATGAAAAAATTTTATCGACTATAAATCGTCCGATTCGTGTGCAAATAATTATATAGACTATCCATCGTCTATTTTAGATGCAAAAAATTAAATAGGCTGACTATATATACAAAATTTAATAGACTATACATCATCCATTTTTAAATTTAAAAAATAAATTAAATTGACTATAATTCGTCCATTTCGTATCTAAAAAATTAAATGGACTATATACGTCATCGTCTTTTCGTGCAAAGAATTTAATAAACTATACATCATCCATTTTTCATGCAAAAAATTTTTTTATGAAAAAAATATAATGGACTATACATCGTCTTTTTTTAAATTTTTTATGAAAAAATTTTATCGGCTATAAATCGTCCGATTCGTGTGCAAATAATTATATAGACTATACATCATCTATTTTAGATGCAAAAAATTAAATAGACTGACTATATATACAAAATTTAATAGACTATACATCGTCCATTTTTAAATTAAAAAAAAAAATTAAATTGACTATAATTCGTCCATTTCCGTATCTAAAAAATTAGGTGGACTATATACGTCGTCTTCTTTTCGTGCAAAGAATTTAATAAACTATACATCATCCATTTTTCATGCAAAAAATTTTTTTATGAAAAAAATATAATGGACTATACATCGTCTTTTTTTAAATTTTTTATGAAAAAATTTTATCGACTATAAATCGTCCGATTTGTGTGCAAATAATTATATAGACTATACATCATCTATTTTAGATGCAAAAAATTAAATAGACTGACCATATATACAAAATTTAATAGACTATACATCGTCCATTTTTAAATTTAAAAAATAAATTAAATTGACTATAATTCGTCCATTTCGTATCTAAAAAATTAAATGGACTATATACGTCGTCTTCTTTTCGTGCAAAGAATTTAATAAACTATACATCACCCATTTTCCACGAAAAAAATTTTTTTATGAAAAAAATATAATGGACTATACATCGTCTTTTTTTCAATTTTTTATGAAAAAATTTTATCGACTATAAATCGTCCGATTCGTGTGCAAATAATTATATAGACTACACATCATCTATTTTAGATGCAAAAAAATAAATAGACTGACTATATATACATAATTTAATAGACTATACATCGTCCATTTTTAAATTTTAAAAAAAAATTAAATTGACTATAATTCGTCCATTTCGTATCTAAAAAATTAGATGAACTATATACGTCGTCTTCTTTTCGTGCAAAGAATTTAATAAACTATACATCATCCATTTTCCATGCAAAAAATTTTTTTATGAAAAAAATATAATGGACTATACATCGTCTTTTTTTCAATTTTTTATGAAAAAATTTTATCGACTATAAAGCGTCCGATTCCTGTGCAAATAATTATATAGACTATACATCGTCTATTTTAGATGCAAAAAATTAAATAGACTGACTATATATACAAAATTTAATAGACTATACATCTTCCATTTTTAAATTAAAAAAAAAATTAAATTGACTATAATTCGTCCATTTCGTATCTAAAAAATTAGATGAACTATATACGTCGTCTTCTTTTCGTGCAAAGAATTTAATAAACTATACATCATCCCATTTTTCATGCAAAAAATTTTTTTATGAAAAAAATATAATGGACTATACATCGTCTTTTTTTAAATTTTTTATGAAAAAGTTTTATCGACTATAAATCGTCCGATTCGTGTGCAAATAATTATATAGACTATACATCATCTATTTTAGATGCAAAAAATTAAATAGACTGACTATATATACATAATTTAATAGACTATACATCGTCCATTTTTAAATTTAAAAAAAAAATTAAATTGACTATAATTCGTCCATTTCGTATCTAAAAAATTAGATGAACTATATACGTCGTTTTCTTTTCGTGCAAAGAATTTAATAAACTATACATCATCCATTTTCCATGCAAAAAATTTTTTTATGAAAAAAATATAATGGACTATACATCGTCTTTTTTTAAATTTTTTATGAAAAAATTTTATCGACTATAAAGCGTCCGATTCGTGTGCAAATAATTATATAGACTATACATCGTCTATTTTAGATGCAAAAAGTTAAATAGACTGACTATATATACAAAATTTAATAGACTATACATCATCCATTTTTAAATTTAAAAAATAAATTAAATTGACTATAATTCGTCCATTTCGTATCTAAAAAATTAAATTGACTATATACGTCGTCGTCTTTTCGTGCAAAGAATTTAATAAATTATACATCATCCATTTTTCATGCAAAAAAAAATTTTTTATGAAAAAAATATAATGGACTGACTATACATCGTCTTTTTTTCAATTTCTTATGAAAAAATTTTATCGACTATAAATCGTCCGATTCGTATGCAAATAATTATATAGACTATACATCATCTATTTTAGATGCAAAAAATTAAATAGGCTGACTATATATACAAAATTTAATAGACTATACATCATCCATTTTTAAATTTAAAAAATAAATTAAATTGACTATAATTCGTCCATTTCGTATCTAAAAAATTAAATGGACTATATACGTCGTCTTCTTTTCGTGCAAAGAATTTAATAAACTATACATCATCCATTTTTCATGCAAAAAATTTTTTTATGAAAAAAATATAATGGACTATACATCGTCTTTTTTTAAATTTTTTATGAAAAAAATTTTATCGGCTTTAAATCGTCCGATTCGTGTGCAAATAATTATATAGACTATACATCATCTATTTTAGATGCAAAAAATTAAATAGACTGACTATATATACAAAATTTAATAGACTATACATCGTCCATTTTTAAATTAAAAAAAAAAAATTAAATTGACTATAATTCGTCCATTTCGTATCTAAAAAATTAGGTGGACTATATACGTCGTCTTCTTTTCGTGCAAAGAATTTAATAAACTATACATCATCCATTTTTCATGCAAAAAATTTTTTTATGAAAAAAATATAATGGACTATACATCGTCTTTTTTAAATTTTTTATGAAAAAATTTTATCGGCTATAAATCGTCCGATTCGTGTGCAAATAATTATATAGACTATACATCATCTATTTAAGATGCAAAAAATTAAATAGACTGACTATATATACAAAATTTAATAGACTATACATCGTCCATTTTTAAATTTAAAAAATAAATTAAATTGACTATAATTCGTCCATTTCGTATCTAAAAAATTAAATGGACTATATACGTCGTCTTCTTTTCGTGCAAAGAATTTAATAAACTATACATCATCCATTTTTCATGCAAAAAATTTTTTTATGAAAAAAATATAATGGACTATACATCGTCTTTTTTTCAATTTTTTATGAAAAAATTTTATCGACTATAAATCGTCCGATTCGTGTGCAAATAATTATATAGACTATACATCGTCTATTTTAGATGCAAAAAATTAAATAGACTGACTATATATACAAAATTTAATAGACTATACATCATCCATTTTTAAATTTAAAAAAAAATTAAATTGACTATAATTCGTCCATTTCGTATCTAAAAAATTAGATCAACTATATACGCCGTCTTCTTTTCGTGCAAAGAATTTAATAAACTATACATCATCCATTTTTCATGGAAAAAATTTTTTTATGAAAAAAATATAATGGACTATACATCGTCTTTTTTTCAATTTTTTATGAAAAAATTTTATCGACTATAAATCGTCCGATTTGTGTGCAAATAATTATATAGACTATACATCATCTATTTTAGATGCAAAAAATTAAATAGACTGACTATATATACAAAATTTAATAGACTATACATCGTCCATTTTTAAATTTAAAAAATAAATTAAATTGACTATAATTCGTCCATTTCGTATCTAAAAAATTAAATGGACTATATACGTCGTCTTCTTTTCGTGCAAAGAATTTAATAAACTATACATCATCCATTTTCCACGAAAAAAATTTTTTTATGAAAAAAATATAATGGACTATACATCGTCTTTTTTTAAATTTTTTATGAAAAAATTTTATCGACTATAAATCGTCCGATTCGTGTGCAAATAATTATATAGACTATACATCATCTATTTTAGATGCAAAAAATTAAATAGACTGACTATATATACAAAATTTAATAGACTATACATCGTCCATTTTTAAATTTAAAAAAAAAATTAAATTGACTATAATTCGTCCATTTCGTATCTAAAAAATTAGATGAACTATATACGTCGTCTTCTTTTCGTGCAAAGAATTTAATAAACTATATATCATCCATTTTCCATGCAATAAATTTTTTTATGAAAAAAATATAATGGACTATACATCGTCTTTTTTTCAATTTTTTATGAAAAAATTTTGTCGACTATAAATCGTCCGATTCATGTGCAAATAATTATATAGACTATACATCGTCTATTTTAGATGCAAAAAATTAAATAGACTGACTATATATACAAAATTTAATAGACTATACATCGTCCATTTTTAAATTTAAAAAAAAATTAAATTGACTATAATTCGTCCATTTCGTATCTAAAAAATTAGATGAACTATATACGTCGTCTTCTTTTCGTGCAAAGAATTTAATAAACTATACATCATCCATTTTCCATGCAAAAAATTTTTTTATGAAAAAAATATAATGGACTATAATACATCGTCTTTTTTTCAATTTTTTATGAAAAAATTTTATCGACTATAAAGCATCCGATTCGTGTGCAAATAATTATATAGACTATACATCACCTATTTTAGATGCAAAAAATTAAATAGACTGACTATATATACAAAATTTAATAGACTATACATCGTCCATTTTTAAATTTAAAAAAAATATTAAATTGACTATAATTCGTCCATTTCGTATCTAAAAAATTAGATGAACTATATTCGTCGTCTTCTTTTCGTGCAAAGAATTTAATAAACTATACATCATCCATTTTTCATGGAAAAAAATTTTTTATGAAAAAAATATAATGGACTATACATCGTCTTTTTTTCAATTTTTTATGAAAAAAATTTTATCGACTATAAATCGTCCGATTCGTGTGCAAATAATTATATAGACTATACATCATCTATTTTAGATGCAAAAAATTAAATAGACTGACTATATATACATAATTTAATAGACTATACATCGTCCATTTTTAAATTTAAAAAATAAATTAAATTGACTATAATTCGTCCATTTCGTATCTAAAAAATTAAATGGACTATATACGTCGTCTTCTTTTCGTGCAAAGAATTTAATAAACTATACATCATCCATTTTCCACGATAAAAATTTTTTTATGAAAAAAATATAATGGACTATACATCGTCTTTTTTTCAATTTTTTATGAAAAAATTTTATCGACTATAAATCGTCCGATTCGTGTGCAAATAATTATATAGACTATACATCATCTATTTTAGATGCAAAAAAATAAATAGACTGACTATATATACATAATTTAATAGACTATACATCGTCCATTTTTAAATTAAAAAAAAAAAAATTAAATTGACTATAATTCGTCCATTTCGTATCTAAAAAGTTAGATGAACTATATACGTCGTCTTCTTTTCGTGCAAAGAATTTAATAAACTATACATCATCCATTTTCCATGCAAAAAATTTTTTTATGAAAAAAATATAATGGACTATACATCGTCTTTTTTTAAATTTTTTATGAAAAAATTTTATCGACTATAAAGCGTCCGATTCGTGTGCAAATAATTATATAGACTATACATCGTCTATTTTAGATGCAAAAAATTAAATAGACTGACTATATATACAAAATTTAATAGACTATACATCATCCATTTTTAAATTTAAAAAATAAATTAAATTGACTATAATTCGTCCATTTCGTATCTAAAAAATTAAATTGACTATATACGTCGTCGTCTTTTCGTGCAAAGAATTTAATAAACTATACATCATCCATTTTACATGCAAAAAAATTTTTTATGAAAAAAATATAATGGACTATACATCGTCTTTTTTTAAATTTTTTATGAAAAAATTTTATCGACTATAAAGCGTCCGATTCGTGTGCAAATAATTATATAGACTATACATCGTCTATTTTAGATGCAAAAAATTAAATAGACTGACTATATATACAAAATTTAATAGACTATACATCATCCATTTTTAAATTTAAAAAATAAATTAAATTGACTATAATTCGTCCATTTCGTATCTAAAAAATTAAATTGACTATATACGTCGTCGTCTTTTCGTGCAAAGAATTTAATAAACTATACATCATCCATTTTTCATGGAAAAAATTTTTTTATGAAAAAAATATAATGGACTATAATACATCGTCTTTTTTTAAATTTTTTATGAAAAAATTTTATCGACTATAAATCGTCCGATTTGTGTGCAAATAATTATATAGACTATACATCATCTATTTTAGATGCAAAAAATTAAATAGACTGACTATATATACAAAATTTAATAGACTATACATCGTCCATTTTTAAATTTAAAAAATAAATTAAATTGACTATAATTCGTCCATTTCGTATCTAAAAAAAATTAAATGGACTATATACGTCGTCTTCTTTTCGTGCAAAGAATTTAATAAACTATACATCATCCATTTTCCACGAAAAAAATTTTTTTATGAAAAAAATATAATGGACTATATATACATCGTCTTTTTTTCAATTTTTTATGAAAAAATTTTATCGACTATAAATCGTCCGATTCGTGTGCAAATAATTATATAGACTATACATTATCTATTTTAGATGCAAAAAAATAAATAGACTGACTATATATACATAATTTAATAGACTATACATCGTCCATTTTTAAATTAAAAAAAAAATTAAATTGACTATAATTCGTCCATTTCGTATCTAAAAAATTAGATGAACTATATACGTCGTCTTCTTTTCGTGCAAAGAATTTAATAAACTATACATCATCCATTTTCCATGCAAAAAATTTTTTTATGAAAAAAATATAATGGACTATACATCGTCTTTTTTTCAATTTTTTACGAAAAAATTTTATCGACTATAAATCGTCCCATTCGTGTGCAAATAATTATATAGACTATACATCATCTATTTAAGATGCAAAAAATTAAATAGACTGACTATATATACAAAATTTAATAGACTATACATCGTCCATTTTTAAATTTAAAAAATAAATTAAATTGACTATAATTCGTCCATTTCGTATCTAAAAAATTAAATGGACTATACACGTCGTCTTCTTTTCGTGCAAAGAATTTAATAAACTATACATCATCCATTTTTCATGCAAAAAATTTTTTTATGAAAAAAATATAATGGACTATACATCGTCTTTTTTTCAATTTTTTATGAAAAAATTTTATCGACTATAAATCGTCCGATTCGTGTGCAAATAATTATATAGACTATACATCGTCTATTTTAGATGCAAAAAATTAAATAGACTGACTATATATACAAAATTTAATAGACTATACATCATCCATTTTTAAATTTAAAAAAAAAATTAAATTGACTATAATTCGTCCATTTCGTATCTAAAAAATTAGATGAACTATATACGCCGTCTTCTTTTCGTGCAAAGAATTTAATAAACTATACATCATCCATTTTTCATGGAAAAAATTTTTTTATGAAAAAAATATAATGGACTATACATCGTCTTTTTTCAATTTTTTATGAAAAAATTTTATCGACTATAAATCGTCCGATTTGTGTGCAAATAATTATATAGACTATACATCATCTATTTTAGATGCCAAAAATTAAATAGACTGACTATATATACAAAATTTAATAGACTATACATCGTCCATTTTTAAATTTAAAAAATAAATTAAATTGACTATAATTCGTCCATTTCGTATCTAAAAAATTAAATGGACTATATACGTCGTCTTCTTTTCGTGCAAAGAATTTAATAAACTATACATCATCCATTTTTCATGCAAAAAATTTTTTTATGAAAAAAATTTAATGGACTATATATACATCGTCTTTTTTTCAATTTTTTTATGAAAAAATTTTATCGACTATAAATCGTCCGATTCGTGTGCAAATAATTATATAGACTATCCATCGTCTATTTTAGATGCAAAAAAATAAATAGACTGACTATATATACAAAATTTAATGTACCATACATCGTCCATTTTTAAATTTAAAAAAAAAATTAAATTGACTATAATTCGTCCATTTCGTATCTAAAAAATTAGATGGACTATATACGTCGTCTTCTTTTCGTGCAAAGAATTTAATAAACTATACATCATCCATTTTTCATGGAAAAAATTTTTTTATGAAAAAAAATGGACTATACATCGTCTTTTTTTCAATTTTTTATGAAAAAATTGTATCGGCTATGAATCGTCCGATTCGTGTGCAAATAATCATATAGACTATACATCATCTATTTTAGATACAAAAAATTAAATAGACTGACTATATATACAAAATTTAATAGACTATACATCGTCCATTTTTAAATTTAAAAAAAAAATTAAATTGACTATAATTCGTCCATTTCGTATCTAAAAAGTTAAATGGACTATATACGTCGTCGTCTTTTCGTGCAAAGAATTTAATAAACTATACATCATCCATTTTTCATGCAAAAAAATTTTTTATGAAAAAAATATAATGGACTATACATCGTCTTTTTTCAATTTTTTATGAAAAAATTTTATCGACTATAAATCGTCCGATTCATGTGCAAATAATTATATAGACTATACATCATCTATTTTAGATGCAAAAAATTAAATAGACTGACTATATATACAAAATTTAATAGACTATACATCATCCATTTTTAAATTTAAAAAATAAATTAAATTGACTATAATTCGTCCATTTCGTATCTAAAAAATTAAATGGACTATATACGTCATCGTCTTTTCGTGCAAAGAATTTAATAAACTATACATCATCCATTTTTCATGCAAAAAATTTTTTTATGAAAAAAATATAATGGACTATACATCGTCTTTTTTTCAATTTTTTATGAAAAAATTTTATCGACTATAAATCGTCCGATTCGTGTGCAAATAATTATATAGACTATACATCATCTATTTTAGATGCAAAAAATTAAATAGACTGACTATATATACAAAATTTAATAGACTATACATCGTCCATTTTTAAATAAAAAAAAAAAAATTAAATGGACTATAATTCGTCCATTTCGTATCTAAAAAATTAAATGGACTATATACGTCGTCTTCTTTTCGTGCAAAGAATTTAATAAACTATACATCATCCATTTTTTATGCAAAAAATTTTTTTATGACAAAAATATAATGGACTATACATCGTCTTTTTTTCAACTTTTTATGAAAAAATTTTATCGACTATAAATCGTCCGATTCGTGTGCAAATAATTATATAGACTATAAATCATCTATTTTAGATGCAAAAAATTAAATAGACTGACTATATATACAAAATTTAATAGACTATACATCGTCCATTTTTAAATTTAAAAAAAAAAATTAAATTGACTATAATTCGTCCATTTCGTATCTAAAAAATTAGATGGACTATATACATCGTCTTCTTTTCGTGCAAAGAATTTAATAAACTATACATCATCCATTTTTCATCCATTTTTCGTCTTTTTTTCAATTTTTTATGAAAAAATTTTATCGACTATAAATCGTCCGATTCGTGTGCAAATAATTATATAGACTATACATCATCTATTTTAGATGCAAAAAATTAAATAGACTGACTATATATACAAAATTTAATAGACTATACATCGTCCATTTTTAAATTTAAAAAAAAAAATTAAATTGACTATAATTCGTCCATTTCGTATCTAAAAAATTAAATGGACTATATACGTCGTCTTCTTTTCGTGCAAAGAATTTAATAAACTATACATCATCCATTTTCCATGAAAAAAATTTTTTTATGAAAAAAATATAATGGACTGACTATCCATCGTCTTTTTTTCAATTTTTTATGAAAAAATTTTATCGACTATAAATCGTCCGATTCGTGTGCAAATAATTATATAGACTATACATCATCTATTTTAGATGCAAAAAAATAAATTGACTGACTATATATACAAAATTTAATAGACTATACATCATCCATTTTTAAATTTAAAAAATAAATTAAATGGACTATAATTCGTCAATTTCGTATCTAAAAAATTAAATGGACTATATACGACATCGTCTTTTCGTGCAAAGAATTTAATAAAATATACATCATCCATTTTTCATGCAAAAAATTTTTTTATGAAAAAAATATAATGGACTATACATCGTCGTTTTTTCAATTTTTTATGAAAAAATTGTATCGGCTATAAATCGTCCGATTCGTGTGCAAATAATTATATAGACTATACATCATCTATTTTAGATGCAAAAAATTAAATAGACTGACTATATATACAAAATTTAATAGACTATACATCGTCCATTTTTAAATTAAAAAAAAAATTAAATTGACTATAATTCGTCCATTTCGTATCTAAAAAATTAGATGGACTATATACATCGTCTTCTTTTCGTGCAAAGAATTTAATAAACTATACATCATCCATTTTTCATGCAAAAATTTTTTTTATGAAAAAAATATAATGGACTATACATCGTCTTTTTTTAAATTTTTTATGAAAAAATTTTATCGACTATAAATCGTCCGATTCGTGTGCAAATAATTATATACACTATACATCATCTATTTTAGATGCAAAAAATTAAATAGGCTGACTATATATACAAAATTTAATAGACTATACATCATCCATTTTTAAATTTAAAAAATAAATTAAATTGACTATAATTCGTCCATTTCGTATCTAAAAAATTAAATGGACTATATACGTCGTCTTCTTTTCGTGCAAAGAATTTAATAAACTATACATCATCCATTTGTCATGGAAAAAATTTTTTTATGAAAAAAATATAATGGACTATACATCGTCTTTTTTTCAACTTTTTATGAAAAAATTTTATCGACTATAAATCGTCCGATTCGTGTGCAAATAATTATATAGACTATACATCATCTATTTTAGATGCAAAAAATTAAATAGACTGACTATATATACAAAATTTAATAGACTATACATCGTCCATTTTTAAATTTAAAAAAAAAATTAAATTGACTATAATTCGTCCATTTCGTATCTAAAAAATTAGATGGACTATATACATCGTCTTCTTTTCGTGCAAAGAATTTAATAAACTATACATCATCCATTTTTCATGCAAAAAATGTTTATATGAAAAAAATATAATTATACATCGTCTTTTTTTCAATTTTTTATGAAAAAATTTTATCGACTATAAATCGTCCGATTCGTGTGCAAATAATTATATAGACTATACATCATCTATTTTAGATGCAAAAAATTAAATAGGCTGACTATATATACAAAATTTAATCGACTATACATCATCCATTTTTAAATTTAAAAAATAAATTAAATTGACTATAATTCGTCAATTTCGTATCTAAAAAATTAAATGGACTATATACGTCGTCTTCTTTTCGTGCAAAGAATTTAATAAACTATACATAATCCATTTTTTATGCAAAATAATTTTTTATGACAAAAATATAATGGACTATACATCGTCTTTTTTTCAACTTTTTATGAAAAAATTTTATCGACTATAAATCGTCCGATTCGTGTGCAAATAATTATATAGACTATACATCATCTATTTTAGATGCAAAAAATTAAATAGACTGACTATATATACAAAATTTAATAAACTATACATCGTCCATTTTTAAATAAAAAAAAAATTAAATTGACTATAATTCGTCCATTTCGTATCTAAAAAATTAGATGGACTATATACGTCGTCTTCTTTTTGTGCAAAGAATTTAATAAACTATACATCATCCATTTTTCATGCAAAAAATTTTTTTATGAAAAAAATATAATCGTCTTTTTTTCAATTTTTTATGAAAAAATTTTATCGACTATAAATCGTCCGATTCGTGTGCAAATAATTATATAGACTATACATCATCTATTTTAGATGCAAAAAATTAAATAGACTGACTATATATACAAAATTTAATAGACTATACATCGTCCATTTTTAAATTTAAAAAATAAATTAAATTGACTATAATTCGTCCATTTCGTATCTAAAAAATTAAATGGACTATATACGTCGTCTTCTTTTATACATCGTCTTTTTTTCAATTTTTTATGAAAAAATTTTATCGACTATAAATCGTCCGATTCGTGTGCAAATAATTATATAGACTATACATCATCTATTTTAGATGCAAAAAAATAAATTGACTGACTATATATACAAAATTTAATAGACTATACATCATCCATTTTTAAATTTAAAAAATAAATTAAATGGACTATAATTCGTCCATTTCGTATCTAAAAAATTAAATGCACTATATACGTCATCGTCTTTTCGTGCAAAGAATTTAATAAAATATACATCATCCATTTTTCATGCAAAAAATTTTTTTATGAAAAAAATATAATGGACTATACATCGTCTTTTTTTCAATTTTTTATGAAAAAATTGTATCGGCTATAAATCGTCCGATTTGTGTGCAAATAATTATATAGACTATACATCATCTATTTTAGATGCAAAAAATTAAATAGACTGACTATATATACAAAATTTAATAGACTATACATCATCCATTTTTAAATTTAAAAAAAAAACTAAACTGACTATAATTCGTCCATTTCGTATCTAAAAAATTAGATGAACTATATACGTCGTCTTCTTTTCGTGCAAAGAATTTAATAAACTATACATTATCCATTTTTCATGCAAAAAATTTTTTTATGAAAAAAATATAATTATACATCGTCTTTTTTTCAATTTTTTATGAAAAAATTTTATCGACTATAAATCGTCCGATTCGTGTGCAAATAATTATATAGACTATACATCATCTATTTTAGATGCAAAAAATTAAATAGGCTGACTATATATACAAAATTTAATAGACTATACATCATCCATTTTTAAATTTAAAAAATAAATTAAATTGACTATAATTCGTCAATTTCGTATCTAAAAAATTAAATGGACTATATACGTCGTCTTCTTTTCGTGCAAAGAATTTAATAAACTATACATCATCCATTTTTTATGCAAAAAATTTTTTTATGACAAAAATATAATGGACTATGCATCGTCTTTTTTTCAACTTTTTATGAAAAAATTTTATCGACTATAAATCGTCCGATTCGTGTGCAAATAATTATATAGACTATACATCATCTATTTTAGATGCAAAAAATTAAATAGACTGACTATATATACAAAATTTAATAAACTATACATCGTCCATTTTTAAATTTAAAAAAAAAATTAAATTGACTATAATTCGTCCATTTCGTATCTAAAAAATTAGATGGACTATATACGTCGTCTTCTTTTCGTGCAAAGAATTTAATAAACTATACATCATCCATTTTTCATGCAAAAAATTTTTTTATGAAAAAAATATAATGGACTATACATCGTCTTTTTTCAATTTTTTATGAAAAAATTTTGTCGACTATAAATCGTCCGATTTGTGTGCAAATAATTATATAGACTATACATCATCTATTTTAGATGCAAAAAATTAAATAGACTGACTATATATACAAAATTTAATAGACTATACATCGTCCATTTTTAAATTTAAAAAATAAATTAAATTGACTATAATTCGTCCATTTCGTATCTAAAAAATTAAATGGACTATATACGTCGTCTTCTTTTCGTGCAAAGAATTTAATAAACTATACATCATCCATTTTCCACGAAAAAAATTTTTTTATGAAAAAAATATAATGGACTATACATCGTCTTTTTTTTCAATTTTTTATGAAAAAATTTTATCGACTATAAATCGTCCGATTTGTGTGCAAATAATTATATAGACTATACATCATCTATTTTAGATGCAAAAAATTAAATAGACTGACTATATATACAAAATTTAATAGACTATACATCGTCCATTTTTAAATTTAAAAAATAAATTAAATTGACTATAATTCGTCCATTTCGTATCTAAAAAATTAAATGGACTATATACGTCGTCTTCTTTTCGTGCAAAGAATTTAATAAACTATACATCATCCATTTTCCACGAAAAAAATTTTTTTATGAAAAAAATATAATGGACTATACATCGTCTTTTTTTCAATTTTTTATGAAAAAATTTTATCGACTATAAATCGTCCGATTCGTGTGCAAATAATTATATAGACTATGCATCATCTATTTTAGATGCAAAAAAATAAATAGACTGACTATATATACATAATTTAATAGACTATACATCGTCCATTTTTAAATTAAAAAAAAAAATTAAATTGACTATAATTCGTCCATTTCATATCTAAAAAATTTGATGAACTATATACGTCGTCTTCTTTTCGTGCAAAGAATTTAATAAACTATACATCATCCATTTTCCATGCAAAAAATTTTTTTATGAAAAAAATATAATGGACTATACATCGTCTTTTTTTAAATTTTTTATGAAAAAATTTTATCGACTATAAAGCGTCCGATTCGTGTGCAAATAATTATATAGACTATACATCGTCTATTTTAGATGCAAAAAATTAAATAGATTGACTATATATACAAAATTTAATAGACTATACATCATCCATTTTTAAATTTAAAAAATAAATTAAATTGACTATAATTCGTCCATTTCGTATCTAAAAAATTAAATTGACTATATACGTCGTCGTCTTTTCGTGCAAAGAATTTAATAAACTATACATCATCCATTTTTCATGCAAAAAAATTTTTTATGAAAAAAATATAATGGACTATACATCGTCTTTTTTTCAATTTTTTATGAAAAAATTTTATCGACTATAAATCGTCCGATTCGTGTGCAAATAATTATATAGACTATACATCATCTATTTTAGATGCAAAAAATTAAATAGACTGACTATATATACATAATTTAATAGACTATACATCGTCCATTTTTAAATTTAAAAAAAAAAATTAAATTGACTATAATTCGTCCATTTCGTATATAAAAAATTAGATGGACTATATACGTCGTCTTCTTTTCGTGCAAAGAATTTAATAAACTATACATCATCCATTTTTCATGCAAAAATTTTTTTTATGAATAAAATATAATGGACTATACATCGTCTTTTTTTCAATTTTTTACGAAAAAATTTTATCGACTATAAATCGTCCCATTCGTGTGCAAATAATTATATAGACTATACATCATCTATTTTAGATGCAAAAAATTAAATAGACTGACTATATATACAAAATTTAATAGACTATACATCGTCCATTTTTAAATTTAAAAAAAAAATTAAATTGACTATAATTCGTCCATTTCGTATCTAAAAAATTAGATGGACTATATACATCGTCTTCTTTTCGTGCAAAGAATTTAATAAACTATACATCATCCATTTTTCATGCAAAAAATTTTTATATGAAAAAAATATAATTATACATCGTCTTTTTTTCAATTTTTTATGAAAAAATTTTATCGACTATAAATCGTCCGATTCGTGTGCAAATAATTATATAGACTATACATCATCTATTTTAGATGCAAAAAATTAAATAGGCTGACTATATATACAAAATTTAATAGACTATACATCATCCATTTTTAAATTTAAAAAATAAATTAAATTGACTATAATTCGTCAATTTCGTATCTAAAAAATTAAATGGACTATATACGTCGTCTTCTTTTCGTGCAAAGAATTTAATAAACTATACATAATCCATTTTTTATGCAAAATAATTTTTTATGACAAAAATATAATGGACTATACATCGTCTTTTTTTCAACTTTTTATGAAAAAATTTTATCGACTATAAATCGTCCGATTCGTGTGCAAATAATTATATAGACTATACATCATCTATTTTAGATGCAAAAAATTAAATAGACTGACTATATATACAAAATTTAATAAACTATACATCGTCCATTTTTAAATAAAAAAAAAAATTAAATTGACTATAATTCGTCCATTTCGTATCTAAAAAATTAGATGGACTATATACGTCGTCTTCTTTTCGTGCAAAGAATTTAATAAACTATACATCATCCATTTTTCATGCAAAAAATTTTTTTATGAAAAAAATATAATCGTCTTTTTTTCAATTTTTTATGAAAAAATTTTATCGACTATAAATCGTCCGATTCGTGTGCAAATAATTATATAGACTATACATCATCTATTTTAGATGCAAAAAATTAAATAGACTGACTATATATACAAAATTTAATAGACTATACATCGTCCATTTTTAAATATAAAAAATAAATTAAATTGACTATAATTCGTCCATTTCGTATCTAAAAAATTAAATGGACTATATACGTCGTCTTCTTTTATACATCGTCTTTTTTTCAATTTTTTATGAAAAAATTTTATCGACTATAAATCGTCCGATTCGTGTGCAAATAATTATATAGACTATACATCATCTATTTTAGATGCAAAAAATAAATTGACTGACTATATATACAAAATTTAATAGACTATACATCATCCATTTTTAAATTTAAAAAATAAATTAAATGGACTATAATTCGTCCATTTCGTATCTAAAAAATTAAATGCACTATATACGTCATCGTCTTTTCGTGCAAAGAATTTAATAAAATATACATCATCCATTTTTCATGCAAAAAATTTTTTTATGAAAAAAATATAATTATACATCGTCTTTTTTTCAATTTTTTATGAAAAAATTTTATCGACTATAAATCGTCCGATTCGTGTGCAAATAATTATATAGACTATACATCATCTATTTTAGATGCAAAAAATTAAATAGACTGACTATATATACAAAATTTAATAGACTATTCATCATCCATTTTTAAATTTAAAAAATAATTAAATTAAATTGACTATAATTCGTCCATTTCGTATCTAAAAAATTAGATGAACTATATACGTCGTCGTCTTTTCGTGCAAATAATTTAATAAACTATACATTATCCATTTTTCATGCAAAAAATTTTTTTATGAAAAAAATATAATTATACATCGTCTTTTTTTCAATTTTTTATGAAAAAATTTTATCGACTATAAATCGTCCGATTCGTGTGCAAATAATTATATAGACTATACATCATCTATTTTAGATGCAAAAAATTAAATAGGCTGACTATATATACAAAATTTAATAGACTATACATCATCCATTTTTAAATTTAAAAAATAAATTAAATTGACTATAATTCGTCAATTTCGTATCTAAAAAATTAAATGGACTATATACGTCGTCTTCTTTTCGTGCAAAGAATTTAATAAACTATACATCATCCATTTTTTATGCAAAAAATTTTTTTATGACAAAAATATAATGGACTATATATACATCGTCTTTTTTTCAACTTTTTATGAAAAAATTTTATCGACTATAAATCGTCCGATTCGTGTGCAAATAATTATATAGACTATACATCATCTATTTTAGATGCAAAAAATTAAATAGACTGACTATATATACAAAATTTAATAAACTATACATCGTCCATTTTTAAATTTAAAAAAAAATTTAAATTGACTATAATTCGTCCATTTCGTATCTAAAAAATTAGATGGACTATATACGTCGTCTTCTTTTCGTGCAAAGAATTTAATAAACTATACATCATCCATTTTTCATGCAAAAAATTTTTTTATGAAAAAAATATAATGGACTATACATCGTCTTTTTTTAAATTTCTTATGAAAAAATTGTATCGACTATAAATCGTCCGATTCGTGTGCAAATAATTATATAGACTATACATCATCTTTTTTAGATGCAAAAAATTAAATAGACTGACTATATATACAAAATTTAATAGACTATACATCGTCCATTTTTAAATTAAAAAAAAAAATTAAATGGACTATAATTCGTCCATTTCGTATCTAAAAAATTAAATGGACTATATACGTCGTCTTCTTTTCGTGCAAAGAATTTAATAAACTATATATCATCCATTTTCCATGCAATAAATTTTTTTATGAAAAAAATATAATGGACTATACATCGTCTTTTTTCAATTTTTTATGAAAAAATTTTGTCGACTATAAATCATCCGATTCGTGTGCAAATAATTATATAGACTATACATCGTCTATTTTAGATGCAAAAAATTAAATAGACTGACTATATATACAAAATTTAATAGACTATACATCATCCATTTTTTAATTTAAAAAATAAATTAAATTGACTATAATTCGTCCATTTCGTATCTAAAAAATTAAATGGACTATATACGTCGTCTTCTTTTCGTGCAAAGAATTTAATAAACTATACATCATCCATTTTTCATGCAAAAAATTTTTTTATGAAAAAAATATAATTATACATCGTCTTTTTTAAAATTTTTTATGAAAAAATTTTATCGACTATAAATCGTCCGATTCATGTGCAAATAATTATATAGACTATACATCATCTATTTTAGATGCAAAAAATTAAATAGACTGACTATATATACAAAATTTAATAGACTATACATCGTCCATTTTTAAATTAAAAAAAAAAATTAAATGGACTATAATTCGTCCATTTCGTATCTAAAAAATTTAATGGACTACATACGTCGTCTTCTTTTCGTGCAAAGAATTTAATAAACTATACATCATCCATTTTTCATGGAAAAAATTTTTTTATGAAAAAAATATAATGGACTATACATCGTCTTTTTTTCAATTTTTTATGAAAAAATTTTGTCGACTATAAATCGTCCGAT
Organism: Tachina lurida; assembly: GCA_944452675.1. Lineage (NCBI taxonomy): Eukaryota > Metazoa > Arthropoda > Insecta > Diptera > Tachinidae > Tachina > Tachina lurida. Next base: position 95,148,388 of record OX101754.1, on the reverse strand, counting down.
TCGTGTGCAAATAATTATATAGACTATACATCATCTATTTTAGATGCAAAAAAATAAATAGACTGACTATATATACATAATTTAATAGACTATACATCGTCCATTTTTAAATTTAAAAAAAAAATTAAATTGACTATAATTCGTCCATTTCGTATCTAAAAAATTAAATGGACTATATACGTCGTCTTCTTTTCGTGCAAAGAATTTAATAAACTATACATCATGCATTTTTCATGCAAAAAATTTTTTTATGAAAAAAATATAATTATACATCGTCTTTTTTAAAATTTTTTATGAAAAAATTTTATCGACTATAAATCGTCCGATTCATGTGCAAATAATTATATAGACTATACATCATCTATTTTAGATGCAAAAAATTAAATAGACTGACTATATATACAAAATTTAATAGACTATACATCGTCCATTTTTAAATTAAAAAAAAAAAATTAAATGGACTATAATTCGTCCATTTCGTATCTAAAAAATTTAATGGACTACATACGTCGTCTTCTTTTCGTGCAAAGAATTTAATAAACTATACATCATCCATTTTTCATGCAAAAAATTTTTTTATGAAAAAAATATAATGGACTATACATCGTCTTTTTTTCAATTTTTTATGAAAAAATTTTATCGACTATAAATCGTCCGATTCGTGTGCAAATAATTATATAGACTATACATCATCTATTTTAGATGCAAAAAATTAAATAGACTGACTATATATACAAAATTTAATAGACTATACATCGTCCATTTTTAAATTAAAAAAAAAAAATTAAATGGACTATAATTCGTCCATTTCGTATCTAAAAAATTAGATGGACTATATACGTCGTCTTCTTTTCGTGCAAAGAATTTAATAAACTATGCATCATCCATTTTTCATGGAAAAAATTTTTTGATGAAAAAAATATAATGGACTATACATCGTCTTTTTTTCAATATTTTATGAAAAAATTTTATCGACTATAAATCGTCCGATTCGTGTGCAAATAATTATATACAATATACATCATCTATTTTAGATGCAAAAAATTAAATAGGCTGACTATATATACAAAATTTAATAGACTATACATCATCCATTTTTAAATTTAAATAATAAATTAAATTGACTATAATTCGTCCATTTCGTATCTAAAAAATTAAATGGACTATATACGTCGTCTTCTTTTCGTGCAAAGAATTTAATAAACTATACATCATCCATTTTTCATGCAAAAAATTTTTTTATGAAAAAAATATAATGGACTATACATCGTCTTTTTTTCAATTTTTTATGAAAAAATTTTATCGACTATAAATCGTCCGATTCGTGTGCAAATAATTATATAGACTATACATCATCTATTTTAGATGCAAAAAAATAAATTGACTGACTATATATACAAAATTTAATAGACTATACACGTGTGCAAATAATTATATAGACTATACATCATCTATTTTAGATGCAAAAAATTAAATAGACTGACTATATATACAAAATTTAATAGACTATACATCGTCCATTTTTAAATTTAAAAAAAAAAATTAAAGTGACTATAATTCGTCCATTTCGTATCTAAAAAATTAGATGGACTATATACATCGTCTTCTTTTCGTGCAAAGAATTTAATAAACTATACATCATCCATTTTTCATGCAAAATTTTTTTTTATGAAAAAAATATAATGGACTATACATCGTCTTTTTTTAAATTTTTTATGAAAAAATTTTATCGACTATAAATCGTCCGATTCGTGTGCAAATAATTATATACACTATACATCATCTATTTTAGATGCAACAAATTAAATAGGCTGACTATATATACAAAATTTAATAGACTATACATCATCCATTTTTAAATTTAAAAAATAAATTAAATTGACTATAATTCGTCCATTTCGTATCTAAAAAATTAAATGGACTATATACGTCGTGTTCTTTTCGTGCAAAGAATTTAATAAACTATACATCATCCATTTTTCATGGAAAAAATTTTTTTATGAAAAAAATATAATGGACTATAACATCGTCTTTTTTCAATTTTTTATGAAAAAATTTTATCGACTATAAATCGTCCGATTCGTGTGCAAATAATTATATAGACTATACATCATCTATTTTAGATGCAAAAAATTAAATAGGCTGACTATATATACAAAATTTAATAGACTATACATCATCCATTTTTAAATTTAAAAAATAAATTAAATTGACTATAATTCGTCAATTTCGTATCTAAAAAATTAAATGGACTATATACGTCGTCTTCTTTTCGTGCAAAGAATTTAATAAACTATACATCATCCATTTTTTATGCAAAAAATTTTTTTATGACAAAAATATAATGGACTATACATCGTCTTTTTTTCAACTTTTTATGAAAAAATTTTATCGACTATAAATCGTCCGATTCGTGTGCAAATAATTATATAGACTATACATCATCTATTTTAGATGCAAAAAATTAAATAGACTGACTATATATACAAAATTTAATAGACTATACATCGTCCATTTTTAAATTTAAAAAAAAAAATTAAATTGACTATAATTCGTCCATTTCGTATCTAAAAAATTAGATGGACTATATACATCGTCTTCTTTTCGTGCAAAGAATTTAATAAACTATACATCATCCATTTTTCATGCAAAAATTTTTATATGAAAAAAATATAATTATACATCGTCTTTTTTTCAATTTTTTATGAAAAAATTTTATCGACTATAAATCGTCCGATTCGTGTGCAAATAATTATATAGACTATACATCATCTATTTTAGATGCAAAAAATTAAATAGGCTGACTATATATACAAAATTTAATAGACTATACATCATCCATTTTTAAATTTAAAAAATAAATTGAATTGACTATAATTCGTCAATTTCGTATCTAAAAAATTAAATGGACTATATACGTCGTCTTCTTTTCGTGCAAAGAATTTAATAAACTATACATCATCCATTTTTTATGCAAAATAATTTTTTATGACAAAAATATAATGGACTATACATCGTCTTTTTTTCAACTTTTTATGAAAAAATTTTATCGACTATAAATCGTCTGATTCGTGTGCAAATAATTATATAGACTATACATCATCTATTTTAGATGCAAAAAATTAAATAGACTGACTATATATACAAAATTTAATAAACTATACATCGTCCATTTTTAAATTAAAAAAAAAAATTAAATTGACTATAATTCGTCCATTTCGTATCTAAAAAATTAGATGGACTATATACGTCGTCTTCTTTTCGTGCAAAGAATTTAATAAACTATACATCATCCATTTTTCATGCAAAAAATTTTTTTATGAAAAAAATATAATCGTCTTTTTTTCAATTTTTTATGAAAAAATTTTATCGACTATAAATCGTCCGATTCGTGTGCAAATAATTATATAGACTATACATCATCTATTTTGGATGCAAAAAATTAAATAGACTGACTATATATACAAAATTTAATAGACTATACATCGTCCATTTTTAAATTTAAAAAATAAATTAAATTGACTATAATTCGTCAATTTCGTATCTAAAAAATTAAATGGACTATATACGTCGTCTTCTTTTCGTGCAAAGAATTTAATAAACTATACATCATCCATTTTTCATGCAAAAATTTTTTTTATGAAAAAAATATAATGGACTATACATCGTCTTTTTTTAAATTTTTTATGAAAAAATTTTATCGACTATAAATCGTCCCATTCGTGTGCAAATAATTATATAGACTATACATCATCTATTTTAGATGCAAAAAATTAAATAGACTGGCTATATATACAAAATTTAATAGACTATACATCGTCCATTTTTAAATTAAAAAAAAAAAATTAAATGGACTATAATTCGTCCATTTCGTATCTAAAAAATTAGATGGACTATATACGTCGTCTTCTTTTCGTGCAAAGAATTTAATAAACTATGCATCATCCATTTTTCATGGAAAAAATTTTTTGATGAAAAAAATATAATGGACTATACATCGTCTTTTTTTCAATATTTTATGAAAAAATTTTATCGACTATAAATCGTCCGATTCGTGTGCAAATAATTATATACAATATACATCATCTATTTTAGATGCAAAAAATTAAATAGGCTGACTATATATACAAAATTTAATAGACTATACATCATCCATTTTTAAATTTAAATAATAAATTAAATTGACTATAATTCGTCCATTTCGTATCTAAAAAATTAAATGGACTATATACGTCGTCTTCTTTTCGTGCAAAGAATTTAATAAACTATACATCATCCATTTTTCATGCAAAAAATTTTTTTATGAAAAAAATATAATGGACTATACATCGTCTTTTTTTCAATTTTTTATGAAAAAATTTTATCGACTATAAATCGTCCGATTCGTGTGCAAATAATTATATAGACTATACATCATCTATTTTAGATGCAAAAAATTAAATAGGCTGACTATATATACAAAATTTAATAGACTATACATCATCCATTTTTAAATTTAAAAAATAAATTAAATTGACTATAATTCGTCAATTTCGTATCTAAAAAATTAAATGGACTATATACGTCGTCTTCTTTTCGTGCAAAGAATTTAATAAACTATACATCATCCATTTTTTATGCAAAAAATTTTTTTATGACAAAAATATAATGGACTATACATCGTCTTTTTTTCAACTTTTTATGAAAAAATTTTATCGACTATAAATCGTCCGATTCGTGTGCAAATAATTATATAGACTATACATCATCTATTTTAGATGCAAAAAATTAAATAGACTGACTATATATACAAAATTTAATAGACTATACATCGTCCATTTTTATATTTAAAAAATAAATTAAATTGACTATAATTCGTCCATTTCGTATCTAAAAAATTAAATGGACTATATACGTCGTCTTCTTTTCGTGCAAAGAATTTAATAAACTATACATCATCCATTTTCCATGAAAAAAATTTTTTTATGAAAAAAATATAATGGACTATACATCGTCTTTTTTTCAATTTTTTATGAAAAAATTTTATCGACTATAAATCGTCCGATTCGTGTGCAAATAATTATATAGACTATACATCATCTATTTTAGATGCAAAAAAATAAATTGACTGACTATATATACAAAATTTAATAGACTATACACGTGTGCAAATAATTATATAGACTATACATCATCTATTTTAGATGCAAAAAATTAAATAGACTGACTATATATACAAAATTTAATAGACTATACATCGTCCATTTTTAAATTTAAAAAAAAAAATTAAAGTGACTATAATTCGTCCATTTCGTATCTAAAAAATTAGATGGACTATATACATCGTCTTCTTTTCGTGCAAAGAATTTAATAAACTATACATCATCCATTTTTCATGCAAAATTTTTTTTTATGAAAAAAATATAATGGACTATACATCGTCTTTTTTTAAATTTTTTATGAAAAAATTTTATCGACTATAAATCGTCCGATTCGTGTGCAAATAATTATATACACTATACATCATCTATTTTAGATGCAACAAATTAAATAGGCTGACTATATATACAAAATTTAATAGACTATACATCATCCATTTTTAAATTTAAAAAATAAATTAAATTGACTATAATTCGTCCATTTCGTATCTAAAAAATTAAATGGACTATATACGTCGTGTTCTTTTCGTGCAAAGAATTTAATAAACTATACATCATCCATTTTTCATGGAAAAAATTTTTTTATGAAAAAAATATAATGGACTATAACATCGTCTTTTTTCAATTTTTTATGAAAAAATTTTATCGACTATAAATCGTCCGATTCGTGTGCAAATAATTATATAGACTATACATCATCTATTTTAGATGCAAAAAATTAAATAGGCTGACTATATATACAAAATTTAATAGACTATACATCATCCATTTTTAAATTTAAAAAATAAATTAAATTGACTATAATTCGTCAATTTCGTATCTAAAAAATTAAATGGACTATATACGTCGTCTTCTTTTCGTGCAAAGAATTTAATAAACTATACATCATCCATTTTTTATGCAAAAAATTTTTTTATGACAAAAATATAATGGACTATACATCGTCTTTTTTTCAACTTTTTATGAAAAAATTTTATCGACTATAAATCGTCCGATTCGTGTGCAAATAATTATATAGACTATACATCATCTATTTTAGATGCAAAAAATTAAATAGACTGACTATATATACAAAATTTAATAGACTATACATCGTCCATTTTTAAATTTAAAAAAAAAAATTAAATTGACTATAATTCGTCCATTTCGTATCTAAAAAATTAGATGGACTATATACATCGTCTTCTTTTCGTGCAAAGAATTTAATAAACTATACATCATCCATTTTTCATGCAAAAATTTTTATATGAAAAAAATATAATTATACATCGTCTTTTTTTCAATTTTTTATGAAAAAATTTTATCGACTATAAATCGTCCGATTCGTGTGCAAATAATTATATAGACTATACATCATCTATTTTAGATGCAAAAAATTAAATAGGCTGACTATATATACAAAATTTAATAGACTATACATCATCCATTTTTAAATTTAAAAAATAAATTAAATTGACTATAATTCGTCAATTTCGTATCTAAAAAATTAAATGGACTATATACGTCGTCTTCTTTTCGTGCAAAGAATTTAATAAACTATACATCATCCATTTTTTATGCAAAATAATTTTTTATGACAAAAATATAATGGACTATACATCGTCTTTTTTTCAACTTTTTATGAAAAAATTTTATCGACTATAAATCGTCTGATTCGTGTGCAAATAATTATATAGACTATACATCATCTATTTTAGATGCAAAAAATTAAATAGACTGACTATATATACAAAATTTAATAAACTATACATCGTCCATTTTTAAATTAAAAAAAAAAATTAAATTGACTATAATTCGTCCATTTCGTATCTAAAAAATTAGATGGACTATATACGTCGTCTTCTTTTCGTGCAAAGAATTTAATAAACTATACATCATCCATTTTTCATGCAAAAAATTTTTTTATGAAAAAAATATAATCGTCTTTTTTTCAATTTTTTATGAAAAAATTTTATCGACTATAAATCGTCCGATTCGTGTGCAAATAATTATATAGACTATACATCATCTATTTTAGATGCAAAAAATTAAATAGACTGACTATATATACAAAATTTAATAGACTATACATCGTCCATTTTTAAATTTAAAAAATAAATTAAATTGACTATAATTCGTCAATTTCGTATCTAAAAAATTAAATGGACTATATACGTCGTCTTCTTTTCGTGCAAAGAATTTAATAAACTATACATCATCCATTTTTCATGCAAAAATTTTTTTTATGAAAAAAATATAATGGACTATACATCGTCTTTTTTTAAATTTTTTATGAAAAAATTTTATCGACTATAAATCGTCCCATTCGTGTGCAAATAATTATATAGACTATACATCATCTATTTTAGATGCAAAAAATTAAATAGACTGACTATATATATAAAATTTAATAGACTATACATCGTCCATTTTTAAATTAAAAAAAAAAATTAAATTGACTATAATTCGTCCATTTCGTATCTAAAAAATTAAATGGACTATATACGTCGTCTTCTTTTTGTGCAAAGAATTTAATAAACTGTACATCATCCATTTTTTATGCAAAAAAATTTTTTATGAAAAAAATATAATGGACTATACATCGTCTTTTTTTCAACTTTTTATGAAAAAATTTTATCGACTATAAATCGTCCGATTCGTGTGCAAATAATTATATAGACTATACATCATCTATTTAAGATGCAAACAATTAAATAGACTGACTATATATACAAAATTTAATAGACTATACATCGTCCATTTTTAAATTTAAAAAATAAATTAAATTGACTATAATTCGTCCATTTCGTATCTAAAAAATTAAATGGACTATATACGTCATCGTCTTTTCGTGCAAAGAATTTAATAAACTATACATCATCCATTTTTCATGCAAAAAATTTTTTTATGAAAAAAATATAATGGACTATACATCGTCTTTTTTTAAATTTTTTATGAAAAAATTTTATCGGCTATAAATCGTCCGATTCGTGTGCAAATAATTATATAGACTATACATCATCTATTTAAGATGCAAACAATTAAATAGACTGACTATATATACAAAATTTAATAGACTATACATCGTCCATTTTTAAATTTAAAAAATAAATTAAATTGACTATAATTCGTCCATTTCGTATCTAAAAAATTAAATGGACTATATACGTCGTCTTCTTTTCGTGCAAAGAATTTAATAAACTATACATCATCCATTTTTCATGCAAAAAATTTTTTTATGAAAAAAATATAATGGACTATACATCGTCTTTTTTTCAATTTTTTATGAAAAAATTTTATCGACTATAAATCGTCCGATTCATGTGCAAATAATTATATAGACTATACATCGTCTATTTTAGATGCAAAAAATTAAATAGACTGACTATATATACAAAATTTAATAGACTATACATCATCCATTTTTAAATTAAAAAAAAAAATTAAATTGACTATAATTCGTCCATTTCGTATCTAAAAAATTAGATGAACTATATACGCCGTCTTCTTTTCGTGCAAAGAATTTAATAAACTATACATCATCCATTTTTCATGGAAAAAATTTTTTTATGAAAAAAATATAATGGACTATACATCGTCTTTTTTTCAATTTTTTATGAAAAAATTTTATCGACTATAAATCGTCCGATTTGTGTGCAAATAATTATATAGACTATACATCATCTATTTTAGATGCAAAAAATTAAATAGACTGACTATATATACAAAATTTAATAGACTATACATCGTCCATTTTTAAATTTAAAAAATAAATTAAATTGACTATAATTCGTCCATTTCGTATCTAAAAAATTAAATGGACTATATACGTCGTCTTCTTTTCGTGCAAAGAATTTAATAAACTATACATCATCCATTTTCCACGAAAAAAATTTTTTTATGAAAAAAATATAATGGACTATACATCGTCTTTTTTTCAATTTTTTATGAAAAAATTTTATCGACTATAAATCGTCCGATTCGTGTGCAAATAATTATATAGACTATACATCATCTATTTTAGATGCAAAAAAATAAATAGACTGACTATATATACATAATTTAATAGACTATACATCGTCCATTTTTAAATTTAAAAAAAAAATTAAATTGACTATAATTCGTCCATTTCGTATCTAAAAAATTAGATGAACTATATACGTCGTCTTCTTTTCGTGCAAAGAATTTAATAAACTATACATCATCCATTTTCCATGCAAAAAATTTTTTTATGAAAAAAATATAATGGACTATACATCGTCTTTTTTTAAATTTTTTATGAAAAAATTTTATCGACTATAAAGCGTCCGATTCGTGTGCAAATAATTATATAGACTATACATCGTCTATTTTAGATGCAAAAAATTAAATAGACTGACTATATATACAAAATTTAATAGACTATACATCATCCATTTTTAAATTTAAAAAATAAATTAAATTGACTATAATTCGTCCATTTCGTATCTAAAAAATTAAATTGACTATATACGTCGTCGTCTTTTCGTGCAAAGAATTTAATAAATTATACATCATCCATTTTTCATCCAAAAAAATTTTTTATGAAAAAAATATAATGGACTGACTATACATCGTCTTTTTTTCAATTTTTTATGAAAAAATTTTATCGACTATAAATCGTCCGATTCGTGTGCAAATAATTATATAGACTATCCATCGTCTATTTTAGATGCAAAAAATTAAATAGGCTGACTATATATACAAAATTTAATAGACTATACATCATCCATTTTTAAATTTAAAAAATAAATTAAATTGACTATAATTCGTCCATTTCGTATCTACAAAATTAAATGGACTATATACGTCATCGTCTTTTCGTGCAAAGAATTTAATAAACTATACATCATCCATTTTTCATGCAAAAAATTTTTTTATGAAAAAAATATAATGGACTATACATCGTCTTTTTTTAAATTTTTTATGAAAAAATTTTATCGGCTATAAATCGTCCGATTCATGTGCAAATATTTATATAGACTATACATCATCTATTTAAGATGCAAAAAATTAAATAGACTGACTATATATACAAAATTTAATAGACTATACATCGTCCATTTTTAAATTTAAAAAATAAATTAAATTGACTATAATTCGTCCATTTCGTATCTAAAAGATAAGATGGACTATATACGTCGTCTTCTTTTCGTGCAAAGAATTTAATAAACTATACATCATCCATTTTTCATGCAAAAAATTTTTTTATGAAAAAAATATAATGGACTATACATCGTCTTTTTTTCAATTTTTTATGAAAAAATTTTATCGACTATAAATCGTCCGATTCGTGTGCAAATAATTATATAGACTATACATCGTCTATTTTAGATGCAAAAAATTAAATAGACTGACTATATATACAAAATTTAATAGACTATACATCATCCATTTTTAAATTTAAAAAAAAAATTAAATTGACTATAATTCGTCCATTTCGTATCTAAAAAATTAGATGAACTATATACGCCGTCTTCTTTTCGTGCAAAGAATTTAATAAACTATACATCATCCATTTTTCATGGAAAACATTTTTTTATGAAAAAAATATAATGGACTATACATCGTCTTTTTTTCAATTTTTTATGAAAAAATTTTATCGACTATAAATCGTCCGATTTGTGTGCAAATAATTATATAGACTATACACCATCTATTTTAGATGCAAAAAATTAAATAGACTGACTATATATACAAAATTTAATAGACTATACATCGTCCATTTTTAAATTTAAAAAATAAATTAAATTGACTATAATTCGTCCATTTCGTATCTAAAAAATTAAATGGACTATATACGTCGTCTTCTTTTCGTGCAAAGAATTTAATAAACTATACATCATCCATTTTCCACGAAAAAAATTTTTTTATGAAAAAAATATAATGGACTATACATCGTCTTTTTTTCAATTTTTTATGAAAAAATTTTATCGACTATAAATCGTCCGATTCGTGTGCAAATAATTATATAGACTATACATCATCTATTTTAGATGCAAAAAAATAAATAGACTGACTATATATACATAATTTAATAGACTATACATCGTCCATTTTTAAATTTAAAAAAAAAATTAAATTGACTATAATTCGTCCATTTCGTATCTAAAAAATTAGATGAACTATATACGTCGTCTTCTTTTCGTGCAAAGAATTTAATAAACTATACATCATCCATTTTCCATGCAAAAAATTTTTTTATGAAAAAAATATAATGGACTATACATCGTCTTTTTTTAAATGAACTATATACGTCGTCTTCTTTTCGTGCAAAGAATTTAATAAACTATACATCATCCATTTTCCATGCAAAAAATTTTTTTATGAAAAAAATATAATGGACTATACATCGTCTTTTTTTAAATTTTTTATGAAAAAATTTTATCGACTATAAAGCGTCCGATTCGTGTGCAAATAATTATATAGACTATACATCGTCTATTTTAGATGCAAAAAATTAAATAGACTGACTATATATACAAAATTTAATAGACTATACATCATCCATTTTTAAATTTAAAAAATAAATTAAATTGACTATAATTCGTCCATTTCGTATCTAAAAAATTAAATTGACTATATACGTCGTCGTCTTTTCGTGCAAAGAATTTAATAAATTATACATCATCCATTTTTCATGCAAAAAAATTTTTTATGAAAAAAATATAATGGACTGACTATACATCGTCTTTTTTTCAATTTTTTATGAAAAAATTTTATCGACTATAAATCGTCCGATTCGTGTGCAAATAATTATATAGACTATCCATCGTCTATTTTAGATGCAAAAAATTAAATAGGCTGACTATATATACAAAATTTAATAGACTATACATCATCCATTTTTAAATTTAAAAAATAAATTAAATTGACTATAATTCGTCCATTTCGTATCTACAAAATTAAATGGACTATATACGTCATCGTCTTTTCGTGCAAAGAATTTAATAAACTATACATCATCCATTTTTCATGCAAAAAAATTTTTTATGAAAAAAATATAATGGACTATACATCGTCTTTTTTTAAATTTTTTATGAAAAAATTTTATCGGCTATAAATCGTCCGATTCGTGTGCAAGTAATTATATAGACTATACATCATCTATTTTAGATGCAAAAAATTAAATAGACTGACTATATATACAAAATTTAATAGACTATACATCGTCCATTTTTAAATTAAAAAAAAAAATTAAATTGACTATAATTCGTCCATTTCGTATCTAAAAAATTAGGTGGACTATATACGTCGTCTTCTTTTCGTGCAAAGAATTTAATAAACTATACATCATCCATTTTTCATGCAAAAAATTTTTTTATGAAAAAAATATAATGGACTATACATCGTCTTTTTTTTAATTTTTTATGAAAAAATTTTATCGGCTATAAATCGTCCGATTCGTGTGCAAATATTTATATAGACTATACATCATCTATTTAAGATGCAAAAAATTAAATAGACTGACTATATATACAAAATTTAATAGACTATACATCGTCCATTTTTAAATTTAAAAAATAAATTAAATTGACTATAATTCGTCCATTTCGTATCTAAAAAATTAAATGGACTATATACGTCGTCTTCTTTTCGTGCAAAGAATTTAATAAACTATACATCATCCATTTTTCATGCAAAAAATTTTTTTATGAAAAAAATATAATGGACTATACATCGTCTTTTTTTCAATTTTTTATGAAAAAATTTTATCGACTATAAATCGTCCGATTCGTGTGCAAATAATTATATAGACTATACATCGTCTATTTTAGATGCAAAAAATTAAATAGACTGACTATATATACAAAATTTAATAGACTATACATCATCCATTTTTAAATTTAAAAAAAAAAATTAAATTGACTATAATTCGTCCATTTCGTATCTAAAAAATTAGATGAACTATATACGCCGTCTTCTTTTCGTGCAAAGAATTTAATAAACTATACATCATCCATTTTTCATGGAAAACATTTTTTTATGAAAAAAATATAATGGACTATACATCGTCTTTTTTTCAATTTTTTATGAAAAAATTTTATCGACTATAAATCGTCCGATTTGTGTGCAAATAATTATATAGACTATACATCATCTATTTTAGATGCAAAAAATTAAATAGACTGACTATATATACAAAATTTAATAGACTATACATCGTCCATTTTTAAATTTAAAAAATAAATTAAATTGACTATAATTCGTCCATTTCGTATCTAAAAAATTAAATGGACTATATACGTCGTCTTCTTTTCGTGCAAAGAATTTAATAAACTATACATCATCCATTTTCCACGAAAAAAATTTTTTTATGAAAAAAATATAATGGACTATACATCGTCTTTTTTTCAATTTTTTATGAAAAAATTTTATCGACTATAAATCGTCCGATTCGTGTGCAAATAATTATATAGACTATACATCATCTATTTTAGATGCAAAAAAATAAATAGACTGACTATATATACATAATTTAATAGACTATACATCGTCCATTTTTAAATTAAAAAAAAAATTAAATTGACTATAATTCGTCCATTTCGTATCTAAAAAATTAGATGAACTATATACGTCGTCTTCTTTTCGTGCAAAGAATTTAATGAACTATACATCATCCATTTTTCATGGAAAAATTTTTTTTATGAATAAAATATAATGGACTATACATCGTCTTTTTTTCAATTTTTTACGAAAAAATTTTATCGACTATAAATCGTCCCATTCGTGTGCAAATAATTATATAGACTATACATCATCTATTTTAGATGCAAAAAATTAAATAGACTGACTATATATACAAAATTTAATAGACTATACATCGTCCATTTTTAAATTTAAAAAAAAAATTAAATTGACTATAATTCGTCCATTTCGTATCTAAAAAATTAGATGAACTATATACGTCGTCTTCTTTTCGTGCAAAGAATTTAATAAACTATACATCATCCATTTTCCATGCAAAAAATTTTTTTATGAAAAAAATATAATGGACTATACATCGTCTTTTTTTCAATTTTTTATGAAAAAATTTTATCGACTATAAATCGTCCGATTCGTGTGCAAATAATTATATAGACTATACATCATCTATTTAAGATGCAAAAAATTAAATAGACTGACTATATATACATAATTTAATAGACTATACATCGTCCATTTTTAAATTAAAAAAAAAATTAAATTGACTATAATTCGTCCATTTCGTATCTAAAAAATTAGATGAACTATATACGTCGTCTTCTTTTCGTGCAAAGAATTTAATAAACTATACATCATCCATTTTCCATGCAAAAAATTTTTTTATGAAAAAAATATAATGGACTATACATCGTCTTTTTTTAAATTTTTTATGAAAAAATTTTATCGACTATAAAGCGTCCGATTCGTGTGCAAATAATTATATAGACTATACATCGTCTATTTTAGATGCAAAAAATTAAATAGACTGACTATATATACAAAATTTAATAGACTATACATCATCCATTTTTAAATTTAAAAAATAAATTAAATTGACTATAATTCGTCCATTTCGTATCTAAAAAATTAAATGGACTATATACGTCATCGTCTTTTCGTGCAAAGAATTTAATAAACTATACATCATCCATTTTTCATGCAAAATTTTTTTTTATGAAAAAAATATAATGGACTATACATCGTCTTTTTTTAAATTTTTTATGAAAAAATTTTATCGACTATAAATCGTCCGATTCGTGTGCAAATAATTATATAGACTATACATCATCTATTTTAGATGCAAAAAATTAAATAGACTGACTATATATACAAAATTTAATAGACTATACATCGTCCATTTTTAAATTAAAAAAAAAAAATTAAATTGACTATAATTCGTCCATTTCGTATCTAAAAAATTAGGTGGACTATATACGTCGTCTTCTTTTCGTGCAAAGAATTTAATAAACTATACATCATCCATTTTTCATGGAAAAAATTTTTTTATGAAAAAAATATAATGGACTATACATCGTCTTTTTTTTCAATTTTTTATGAAAAAATTTTATCGACTATAAATCGTCCGATTTGTGTGCAAATAATTATATAGACTATACATCATCTATTTTAGATGCAAAAAATTAAATAGACTGACTATATATACAAAATTTAATAGACTATACATCGTCCATTTTTAAATTTAAAAAATAAATTAAATTGACTATAATTCGTCCATTTCGTATCTAAAAAATTAACTGGACTATATACGTCGTCTTCTTTTCGTGCAAAGAATTTAATAAACTATACATCATCCATTTTCCACGAAAAAAATTTTTTTATGAAAAAAATATAATGGACTATACAACGTTTTTTTTTAAATTTTTTATGAAAAAATTTTATCGACTATAAATCGTCCGATTCGTGTGCAAATAATTATATAGACTATACATCATCTATTTTAGATGCAAAAAAATAAATAGACTGACTATATATACATAATTTAATAGACTATACATCGTCCATTTTTAAATTAAAAAAAAAAATTAAATTGACTATAATTCGTCCATTTCGTATCTAAAAAATTAGATGAACTATATACGTCGTCTTCTTTTCGTGCAAAGAATTTAATAAACTATACATCATCCATTTTCCATGCAAAAAATTTTTTTATGAAAAAAATATAATGGACTATACATCGTCTTTTTTTAAATTTTTTATGAAAAAATTTTATCGACTATAAAGCGTCCGATTCGTGTGCAAATAATTATATATAGACTATACATCGTCTATTTTAGATGCAAAAAATTAAATAGACTGACTATATATACAAAATTTAATAGACTATACATCATCCATTTTTAAATTTAAAAAAAAAATTAAATTGACTATAATTCGCCCATTTCGTATCTAAAAAATTAGATGAACTATATACGCCATCTTCTTTTCGTGCAAAGAATTTAATAAACTATACATCATCCATTTTTCATGGAAAAAATTTTTTTATGAAAAAAATATAATGGACTATACATCGTCTTTTTTTCAATTTCTTATGAAAAAATTTTATCGACTATAAATCGTCCGATTTGTGTGCAAATAATTATATAGACTATACATCATCTATTTTAGATGCAAAAAATTAAATAGACTGACTATATATACAAAATTTAATAGACTATACATCATCCATTTTTAAATTTAAAAAATAAATTAAATTGACTATAATTCGTCCATTTCGTATCTAAAAAATTAAATTGACTATATACGTCGTCGTCTTTTCGTGCAAAGAATTTAATAAACTATACATCATCCATTTTTCATGCAAAAAAATTTTTTATGGAAAAAATATAATGGACTATACATCGTCTTTTTTTCAATTTTTTATGAAAAAATTTTATCGACTATAAATCGTCCGATTCGTGTGCAAATAATTATATAGACTATACATCATCTATTTTAGATGCAAAAAAATAAATAGACTGACTATATATACATAATTTAATAGACTATACATCGTCCATTTTTAAATTAAAAAAAAAAATTAAATTGACTATAATTCGTCCATTTCGTATATAAAAAATTAGATGGACTATATACGTCGTCTTCTTTTCGTGCAAAGAATTTAATAAACTATACATCATCCATTTTTCATGCAAAAATTTTTTTTATGAAAAAAATATAATGGATATACATCGTCTTTTTTTCAATTTTTTATGAAAAAATTTTATCGACTATAAATCGTCCGATTCGTGTGCAAATAATTATATAGACTATACATCATCTATTTTAGATGCAAAAAATTAAATAGACTGACTATATATACATAATTTAATAGACTATACATCGTCCATTTTTAAATTTAAAAAAAAAATTAAATTGACTATAATTCGTCCATTTCGTATCTAAAAAATTAGATGAACTATATACGTCGTCTTCTTTTCGTGCAAAGAATTTAATAAACTATACATCATCCATTTTCCATACAAAAAATTTTTTTATGAAAAAAATATAATGGACTATACATCGTCTTTTTTTAAATTTTTTATGAAAAAATTTTATCGACTATAAAGCGTCCGATTCGTGTGCAAATAATTATATAGACTATACATCGTCTATTTTAGATGCAAAAAATTAAATAGACTGACTATATATACAAAATTTAATAGACTATACATCATCCATTTTTAAATTTAAAAAAAAAATTAAATTGACTATAATTCGTCCATTTCGTATCTAAAAAATTAGATGAACTATATACGCCGTCTTCTTTTCGTGCAAAGAATTTAATAAACTATACATCATCCATTTTTCATGGAACAAATTTTTTTATGAAAAAAATATAATGGACTATACATCGTCTTTTTTTCAATTTTTTATGAAAAAATTTTATCGACTATAAATCGTCCGATTTGTGTGCAAATAATTATATAGACTATACATCATCTATTTTAGATGCAAAAAATTAAATAGACTGACTATATATACAAAATTTAATAGACTATACATCGTCCATTTTTAAATTTAAAAAATAAATTAAATTGACTATAATTCGTCCATTTCGTATCTAAAAAATTAAATGGACTATATACGTCGTCTTCTTTTCGTGCAAAGAATTTAATAAACTATACATCATCCATTTTCCACGAAAAAAATTTTTTTATGAAAAAAATATAATGGACTATACATCGTCTTTTTTTAAATTTTTTATGAAAAAATTTTATCGACTATAAATCGTCCGATTTGTGTGCAAATAATTATATAGACTATACATCATCTATTTTAGATGCAAAAAATTAAATAGACTGACTATATATACATAATTTAATAGACTATACATCGTCCATTTTTAAATTAAAAAAAAAATTAAATTGACTATAATTCGTCCATTTCGTATCTAAAAAATTAGATGAACTATATACGTCGTCTTCTTTTCGTGCAAAGAATTTAATAAACTATACATCATCCATTTTTCATGCAAAAATTTTTTTTATGAATAAAATATAATGGACTATACATCGTCTTTTTTTCAATTTTTTACGAAAAAATTTTATCGACTATAAATCGTCCCATTCGTGTGCAAATAATTATATAGACTATACATCATCTATTTTAGATGCAAAAAATTAAATAGACTGACTATATATACAAAATTTAATAGACTATACATCGTCCATTTTTAAATTTAAAAAATAAATTAAATTGACTATACTTCGTCCATTTCGTATCTAAAAAATTAGATGAACTATATACGTCGTCTTCTTTTCGTGCAAAGAATTTAATAAACTATACATCATCCATTTTTCATGCAAAAAATTTTTTTATGAAAAAAATATAATGGACTATACATCGTCTTTTTTTCAATTTTTTATGAAAAATTTTTATCGACTATAAATCGTCCGATTCGTGTGCAAATAATTATATAGACTATACATCATCTATTTTAGATGCAAAAAATTAAATAGACTGACTATATATACATAATTTAATACACTATACATCGTCCATTTTTAAATAAAAAAAAAAATTAAATTGACTATAATTCGTCCATTTCGTATCTAAAAAATTAGATGAACTATATACGTCGTCTTCTTTTCGTGCAAAGAATTTAATAAACTATACATCATCCATTTTCCATGCAAAAAAATTTTTTATGAAAAAAATATAATGGACTATACATCGTCTTTTTTTAAATTTTTTATGAAAAAATTTTATCGACTATAAAGCGTCCGATTCATGTGCAAATAATTATATAGACTATACATCGTCTATTTTAGATGCAAAAAATTAAATAGACTGACTATATATACAAAATTTAATAGACTATACATCATCCATTTTTAAATTTAAAAAATAAATTAAATTGACTATAATTCGTCCATTTCGTATCTAAAAAAATAGATGAACTATATACGTCGTCTTCTTTTCGTGCAAAGAATTTAATAAACTATACATCATCCATTTTTCATGCAAAAAATTTTTTTATGAAAAAAATATAATGGACTATACATCGTCTTTTTTTAAATTTTTTATGAAAAAATTTTATCGACTATAAATCGTCCGATTCGTGTGCAAATAATTATATAGACTATACATCGTCTATTTTAGATGCAAAAAATTAAATAGACTGACTATATATACATAATTTAATAGACTATACATCATCCATTTTTAAATTTAAAAAATAAATTAAATTGACTATAATTCGTCCATTTCGTATATAAAAAATTAGATGGACTATATACGTCGTCTTCTTTTCGTGCAAAGAATTTAATAAACTATACATCATCCATTTTCCATGCAAAAAATTTTTTTATGAAAAAAATATAATGATCTATACATCGTCTTTTTTTCAATTTTTTATGAAAAAATTTTATCGACTATAAATCGTCCGATTCGTGTGCAAATAATTATATAGACTATACATCATCTATTTTAGATGCAAAAAAATAAATAGACTGACTATATATACATAATTTAATAGACTATACATCGTCCATTTTTAAATTTAAAAAAAAAAATTAAATTGACTATAATTCGTCCATTTCGTATCTAAAAAATTAGATGAACTATATACGTCGTCTTCTTTTCGTGCAAAGAATTTAATAAACTATACATCATCCATTTTCCACGAAAAAAATTTTTTTATGAAAAAAATATAATGGACTATACATCGTCTTTTTTTAAATTTTTTATGAAAAAATTTTATCGACTATAAAGCGTCCGATTCGTGTGCAAATAATTATATAGACTATACATCGTCTATTTTAGATGCAAAAAATTAAATAGACTGACTATATATACAAAATTTAATAGACTATACATCATCCATTTTTAAATTAAAAAAAAAAATTAAATTGACTATAATTCGTCCATTTCGTATCTAAAAAATTAGATGAACTATATACGCCGTCTTCTTTTCGTGCAAAGAATTTAATAAACTATACATCATCCATTTTTCATGGAAAAAATTTTTTTATGAAAAAAATATAATGGACTATACATCGTCTTTTTTTCAATTTTTTATGAAAAAATTTTATCGACTATAAATCGTCCGATTTGTGTGCAAATAATTATATAGACTATACATCATCTATTTTAGATGCAAAAAATTAAATAGACTGACTATATATACAAAATTTAATAGACTATACATCGTCCATTTTTAAATTTAAAAAATAAATTAAATTGACTATAATTCGTCCATTTCGTATCTAAAAAATTAAATGGACTATATACGTCGTCTTCTTTTCGTGCAAAGAATTTAATAAACTATACATCATCCATTTTCCACGAAAAAAATTTTTTTATGAAAAAAATATAATGGACTATACATCGTCTTTTTTTCAATTTTTTATGAAAAAATTTTATCGACTATAAATCGTCCGATTCGTGTGCAAATAATTATATAGACTATACATCATCTATTTTAGATGCAAAAAAATAAATAGACTGACTATATATACATAATTTAATAGACTATACATCGTCCATTTTTAAATTAAAAAAAAAATTAAATTGACTATAATTCGTCCATTTCGTATCTAAAAAATTAGATGAACTATATACGTCGTCTTATTTTCGTGCAAAGAATTTAATAAACTATACATCATCCATTTTCCATGCAAAAAATTTTTTTATGAAAAAAATATAATGGACTATACATCGTCTTTTTTTAAATTTTTTATGAAAAAATTTTATCGACTATAAAGCGTCCGATTCGTGTGCAAATAATTATATAGACTATACATCGTCTATTTTAGATGCAAAAAATTAAATAGACTGACTATATATACAAAATTTAATAGACTATACATCATCCATTTTTAAATTTAAAAAATAAATTAAATTGACTATAATTCGTCCATTTCGTATCTAAAAAATTAGATGGACTATATAAGTCGTCTTCTTTTCGTGCAAAGAATTTAATAAACTATACATCATCCATTTTTCATACAAAAAATTTTTTTATGAAAAAAATATAATGGACTATATATACATCGTCTTTTTTTCAATTTCTTATGAAAAAATTTTATCGACTATAAATCGTCCGATTCGTGTGCAAATAATTATATAGACTATACATCGTCTATTTTAGATGCAAAAAATTAAATAGGCTGACTATATATACAAAATTTAATAGACTATACATCATCCATTTTTAAATTTAAAAATAAATTAAATTGACTATAATTCGTCCATTTCGTATCTAAAAAATTAAATGGACTATATATGTCATCGTCTTTTCGTGCAAAGAATTTAATAAACTATACATCATCCATTTTTCATGCAAAAAATTTTTTTATGAAAAAAATATAATGGACTATACATCGTCTTTTTTTCAATTTTTTATGAAAAAATTTTATCGACTATAAATCGTCCGATTTGTGTGCAAATAATTATATAGAATATACATCATCTATTTTAGATGCAAAAAATTAAATAGACTGACTATATATACAAAATTTAATAGACTATACATCGTCCATTTTTAAATTAAAAAAAAAAAATTAAATTGACTATAATTCGTCCATTTCGTATCTAAAAAATTAGGTGGACTATATACGTCGTCTTCTTTTCGTGCAAAGAATTTAATAAACTATACATCATCCATTTTTCATGCAAAAAATTTTTTTATGAAAAAAATATAATGGACTATACATCGTCTTTTTTTCAATTTTTTATGAAAAAATTTTATCGACTATAAATCGTCCGATTCGTGTGCAAATAATTATATAGACTATACATCGTCTATTTTAGATGCAAAAAATTAAATAGACTGACTATATATACAAAATTTAATAGACTATACATCGTCCATTTTTAAATTTAAAAAAAAAATTAAATTGACTATAATTCGTCCATTTCGTATCTAAAAAATTAAATGGACTATATACGTCATCTTCTTTTCGTGCAAAGAATTTAATAAACTATATATCATCCATTTTCCATGCAATAAATTTTTTTATGAAAAAAATATAATGGACTATACATCGTCTTTTTTTCAATTTTTTATGAAAAAATTTTGTCGACTATAAATCGTCCGATTCGTGTGCAAATAATTATATAGACTATACATCATCTATTTTAGATGCAAAAAATTAAATAGACTGACTATATATACAAAATTTAATAGACTATACATCATCCATTTTTAAATTTAAAAAATAAATTAAATTGACTATAATTCGTACATTTCGTATTTAAAAAATTAAATTGACTATATACGTCGTCGTCTTTTCGTGCAAAGAATTTAATAAACTATACATCATCCATTTTTCATGCAAAAAAATTTTTTATGAAAAAAATATAATGGACTATACATCGTCTTTTTTTCATTTTTTTATGAAAAAATTTTATCGACTATAAATCGTCCGATTCGTGTGCAAATAATTATATAGACTATACATCATCTATTTTAGATGCAAAAAAATAAATAGACTGACTATATATACATAATTTAATAGACTATACATCGTCCATTTTTAAATTTAAAAAATAAATTAAATTGACTATAATTCGTCCATTTCGTATCTAAAAAATTAAATTGACTATATACGTCGTCGTCTTTTCGTGCAAAGAATTTAATAAACTATACATCATCCATTTTTCATGCAAAAATTTTTTTTATGAATAAAATATAATGGACTATACATCGTCTTTTTTTCAATTTTTTACGAAAAAATTTTATCGACTATAAATCGTCCCATTCGTGTGCAAATAATTATATAGACTATACATCATCTATTTTAGATGCAAAAAATTAAATAGACTGACTATATATACAAAATTTAATAGACTATACATCGTCCATTTTTAAATTAAAAAAAAAAATTAAATTGACTATAATTCGTCCATTTCGTATCTAAAAAATTAGATGAACTATATACGTCGTCTTCTTTTCGTGCAAAGAATTTAATAAACTATACATCATCCATTTTTCATACAAAAAATTTTTTTATGAAAAAAATATAATGGACTATATATACATCGTCTTTTTTTCAATTTCTTATGAAAAAATTTTATCGACTATAAATCGTCCGATTCGTGTGCAAATAATTATATAGACTATACATCGTCTATTTTAGATGCAAAAAATTAAATAGGCTGACTATATATACAAAATTTAATAGACTATACATCATCCATTTTTAAATTTAAAAATAAATTAAATTGACTATAATTCGTCCATTTCGTATCTAAAAAATTAAATGGACTATATATGTCATCGTCTTTTCGTGCAAAGAATTTAATAAACTATACATCATCCATTTTTCATGCAAAAAATTTTTTTATGAAAAAAATATAATGGACTATACATCGTCTTTTTTTAAATTTTTTATGAAAAAATTTTATCGGCTATAAATCGTCCGATTCGTGTGCAAATAATTATATAGACTATACATCATCTATTTTAGATGCAAAAAATTAAATAGACTGACTATATATACAAAATTTAATAGACTATACATCGTCCATTTTTAAATTTAAAAAATAAATTAAATTGACTATAATTCGTCCATTTCGTATCTAAAAAATTAAATGGACTATATACGTCGTCTTCTTTTCGTGCAAAGAATTTAATAAACTATACATCATCCATTTTTCATGCAAAAAATTTTTTTATGAAAAAAATATAATGGACTATATATACATCGTCTTTTTTTCAATTTTTTATGAAAAAATTTTATCGACTATAAATCGTCCGATTTGTGTGCAAATAATTATATAGAATATACATCATCTATTTTAGATGCAAAAAATTAAATAGACTGACTATATATACAAAATTTAATAGACTATACATCGTCCATTTTTAAATTAAAAAAAAAAATTAAATTGACTATAATTCGTCCATTTCGTATCTAAAAAATTAGGTGGACTATATACGTCGTCTTCTTTTCGTGCAAAGAATTTAATAAACTATACATCATCCATTTTTCATGCAAAAAATTTTTTTATGAAAAAAATATAATGGACTATACATCGTCTTTTTTTCAATTTTTTATGAAAAAATTTTATCGACTATAAATCGTCCGATTCGTGTGCAAATAATTATATAGACTATACATCGTCTATTTTAGATGCAAAAAATTAAATAGACTGACTATATATACAAAATTTAATAGACTATACATCGTCCATTTTTAAATTTAAAAAAAAAATTAAATTGACTATAATTCGTCCATTTCGTATCTAAAAAATTAAATGGACTATATACGTCATCTTCTTTTCGTGCAAAGAATTTAATAAACTATATATCATCCATTTTCCATGCAATAAATTTTTTTATGAAAAAAATATAATGGACTATACATCGTCTTTTTTTCAATTTTTTATGAAAAAATTTTGTCGACTATAAATCGTCCGATTCGTGTGCAAATAATTATATAGACTATACATCATCTATTTTAGATGCAAAAAATTAAATAGACTGACTATATATACAAAATTTAATAGACTATACATCATCCATTTTTAAATTTAAAAAATAAATTAAATTGACTATAATTCGTACATTTCGTATTTAAAAAATTAAATTGACTATATACGTCGTCGTCTTTTCGTGCAAAGAATTTAATAAACTATACATCATCCATTTTTCATGCAAAAAAATTTTTTATGAAAAAAATATAATGGACTATACATCGTCTTTTTTTCATTTTTTTATGAAAAAATTTTATCGACTATAAATCGTCCGATTCGTGTGCAAATAATTATATAGACTATACATCATCTATTTTAGATGCAAAAAAATAAATAGACTGACTATATATACATAATTTAATAGACTATACATCGTCCATTTTTAAATTTAAAAAATAAATTAAATTGACTATAATTCGTCCATTTCGTATCTAAAAAATTAAATTGACTATATACGTCGTCGTCTTTTCGTGCAAAGAATTTAATAAACTATACATCATCCATTTTTCATGCAAAAATTTTTTTTATGAATAAAATATAATGGACTATACATCGTCTTTTTTTCAATTTTTTACGAAAAAATTTTATCGACTATAAATCGTCCCATTCGTGTGCAAATAATTATATAGACTATACATCATCTATTTTAGATGCAAAAAATTAAATAGACTGACTATATATACAAAATTTAATAGACTATACATCGTCCATTTTTAAATTTAAAAAAAAAATTAAATTGACTATAATTCGTCCATTTCGTATCTAAAAATTAGATGAACTATATACGTCGTCTTCTTTTCGTGCAAAGAATTTAATAAACTATACATCATCCATTTTTCATACAAAAAATTTTTTTATGAAAAAAATATAATGGACTATATATACATCGTCTTTTTTTCAATTTCTTATGAAAAAATTTTATCGACTATAAATCGTCCGATTCGTGTGCAAATAATTATATAGACTATACATCGTCTATTTTAGATGCAAAAAATTAAATAGGCTGACTATATATACAAAATTTAATAGACTATACATCATCCATTTTTAAATTTAAAAATAAATTAAATTGACTATAATTCGTCCATTTCGTATCTAAAAAATTAAATGGACTATATATGTCATCGTCTTTTCGTGCAAAGAATTTAATAAACTATACATCATCCATTTTTCATGCAAAAAATTTTTTTATGAAAAAAATATAATGGACTATACATCGTCTTTTTTTAAATTTTTTATGAAAAAATTTTATCGGCTATAAATCGTCCGATTCGTGTGCAAATAATTATATAGACTATACATCATCTATTTTAGATGCAAAAAATTAAATAGACTGACTATATATACAAAATTTAATAGACTATACATCGTCCATTTTTAAATTTAAAAAATAAATTAAATTGACTATAATTCGTCCATTTCGTATCTAAAAAATTAAATGGACTATATACGTCGTCTTCTTTTCGTGCAAAGAATTTAATAAACTATACATCATCCATTTTTCATGCAAAAAATTTTTTTATGAAAAAAATATAATGGACTATACATCGTCTTTTTTTCAATTTTTTATGAAAAAATTTTATCGACTATAAATCGTCCGATTTGTGTGCAAATAATTATATAGACTATACATCATCTATTTTAGATGCAAAAAATTAAATAGACTGACTATATATACAAAATTTAATAGACTATACATCGTCCATTTATAAATTAAAAAAAAAAAATTAAATTGACTATAATTCGTCCATTTCGTATCTAAAAAATTAGGTGGACTATATACGTCGTCTTCTTTTCGTGCAAAGAATTTAATAAACTATACATCATCCATTTTTCATGCAAAAAATTTTTTTATGAAAAAAATATAATGGACTATACATCGTCTTTTTTTCAATTTTTTATGAAAAAATTTTATCGACTATAAATCGTCCGATTCGTGTGCAAATAATTATATAGACTATACATCGTCTATTTTAGATGCAAAAAATTAAATAGACTGACTATATATACAAAATTTAATAGACTATACATCGTCCATTTTTAAATTTAAAAAAAAAATTAAATTGACTATAATTCGTCCATTTCGTATCTAAAAAATTAAATGGACTATATACGTCATCTTCTTTTCGTGCAAAGAATTTAATAAACTATATATCATCCATTTTCCATGCAATAAATTTTTTTATGAAAAAAATATAATGGACTATACATCGTCTTTTTTCAATTTTTATGAAAAAATTTTGTCGACTATAAATCGTCCGATTTGTGTGCAAATAATTATATAGACTATACATCATCTATTTTAGATGCAAAAAATTAAATAGACTGACTATATATACAAAATTTAATAGACTATACATCATCCATTTTTAAATTTAAAAAATAAATTAAATTGACTATAATTCGTACATTTCGTATTTAAAAAATTAAATTGACTATATACGTCGTCGTCTTTTCGTGCAAAGAATTTAATAAACTATACATCATCCATTTTTCATGCAAAAAAATTTTTTATGAAAAAAATATAATGGACTATACATCGTCTTTTTTTCATTTTTTTATGAAAAAATTTTATCGACTATAAATCGTCCGATTCGTGTGCAAATAATTATATAGACTATACATCATCTATTTTAGATGCAAAAAAATAAATAGACTGACTATATATACATAATTTAATAGACTATACATCGTCCATTTTTAAATTTAAAAAATAAATTAAATTGACTATAATTCGTCCATTTCGTATCTAAAAAATTAAATTGACTATATACGTCGTCGTCTTTTCGTGCAAAGAATTTAATAAACTATACATCATCCATTTTTCATGCAAAGAAATTTTTTATGAAAAAAATATAATGGACTGACTATACATCGTCTTTTTTTCAATTTTTTATGAAAAAATTTTATCGACTATAAATCGTCCGATTCGTGTGCAAATAATTATATAGACTATACATCATCTATTTTAGATGCAAAAAATTAAATAGACTGACTATATATACAAAATTTAATAGACTATACATCGTCCATTTTTAAATTTAAAAAATAAATTAAATTGACTATAATTCGTCCATTTCGTATCTAAAAAATTAAATGGACTATATACGTCGTCTTCTTTTCGTGCAAAGAATTTAATAAACTATACATCATCCATTTTCCACGAAAAAAATTTTTTTATGAAAAAAATATAATGGACTATACATCGTCTTTTTTTCAATTTTTTATGAAAAAATTTTATCGACTATAAATCGTCCGATTCGTGTGCAAATAATTATATAGACTATACATCATCTATTTTAGATGCAAAAAATTAAATAGACTGACTATATATACAAAATTTAATAGACTATACATCGTCCATTTTTAAATTTAAAAAAAAATTAAATTGACTATAATTCGTCCATTTCGTATCTAAAAAATTAGATGAACTATATACGTCGTCTTCTTTTCGTGCAAAGAATTTAATAAACTATACATCATCCATTTTTCATGCAAAAAATTTTTTTATGAAAAAAATATAATGGACTATACATCGTCTTTTTTTCAATTTTTTATGAAAAAATTTTATCGACTATAAATCGTCCGATTCGTGTGCAAATAATTATATAGACTATACATCATCTATTTTAGATGCAAAAAATTAAATAGACTGACTATATATACATAATTTAATAGACTATAAATCGTCCATTTTTAAATTAAAAAAAAATTAAATTGACTATAATTCGTCCATTTCGTATCTAAAAAATTAGATGAACTATATACGTCGTCTTCTTTTCGTGCAAAGAATTTAATAAACTATACATCATCCATTTTCCATGCAAAAAATTTTTTTATGAAAAAAATATAATGGACTATACATCGTCTTTTTTTAAATTTTTTATGAAAAAATTTTATCGACTATAAAGCGTCCGATTCGTGTGCAAATAATTATATAGACTATACATCGTCTATTTTAGATGCAAAAAATTAAATAGACTGACTATATATACAAAATTTAATAGACTATACATCATCCATTTTTAAATTTAAAAAATAAATTAAATTGACTATAATTCGTCCATTTCGTATCTAAAAAATTAAATGGACTATATACGTCATCGTCTTTTCGTGCAAAGAATTTAATATACTATACATCATCCATTTTTCATGCAAAAAATTTTTTTATGAAAAAAATATAATGGACTATACATCGTCTTTTTTTAAATTTTTTATGAAAAAATTTTATCGGCTATAAATCGTCCGATTCGTGTGCAAATAATTATATAGACTATACATCATCTATTTAAGATGCAAAAAATTAAATAGACTGACTATATATACAAAATTTAATAGACTATACATCGTCCATTTTTAAATTTAAAAAAAAAATTAAATTGACTATAATTCGTCCATTTCGTATCTAAAAAATTAAATGGACTATATACGTCGTCTTCTTTTCGTGCAAAGAATTTAATAAACTATACATCATCCATTTTTCATGCAAAAAATTTTTTTATGAAAAAAATATAATGGACTATATACATCGTCTTTTTTTCAATTTTTTATGAAAAAATTTTATCGACTATAAATCGTCCGATTCGTGTGCAAATAATTATATAGACTATACATCGTCTATTTAAGATGCAAAAAATTAAATAGACTGACTATATATACAAAATTTAATAGACTATACATCATCCATTTTTAAATTAAAAAAAAAAATTAAATTGACTATAATTCGTCCATTTCGTATCTAAAAAATTAGATGAACTATATACGCCGTCTTCTTTTCGTGCAAAGAATTTAATAAACTATACATCATCCATTTTTCATGGAAAAAATTTTTTTATGAAAAAAATATAATGGACTATACATCGTCTTTTTTTTAAATTTTTTATGAAAAAATTTTATCGACTATAAATCGTCCGATTTGTGTGCAAATAATTATATAGAATATACATCATCTATTTTAGATGCAAAAAATTAAATAGACTGACTATATATACAAAATTTAATAGACTATACATCGTCCATTTTTAAATTTAAAAAATAAATTAAATTGACTATAATTCGTCCATTTCGTATCTAAAAAATTAGATGAACTATATACGTCGTCTTCTTTTCGTGCAAAGAATTTAATAAACTATACATCATCCATTTTCCACGAAAAAAATTTTTTTATGAAAAAAATATAATGGACTATACATCGTCTTTTTTTCAATTTTTTATGAAAAAATTTTATCGTCCGATTTGTGTGCAAATAATTATATAGACTATACATCATCTATTTTAGATGCAAAAAAATAAATAGACTGACTATATATACATAATTTAATAGACTATACATCGTCCATTTTTAAATTAAAAAAAAAATTAAATTGACTATAATTCGTCCATTTCGTATCTAAAAAATTAGATGAACTATATACGCCGTCTTCTTTTCGTGCAAAGAATTTAATAAACTATACATCATCCATTTTTCATGGAAAAAATTTTTTTATGAAAAAAATATAATGGACTATACATCGTCTTTTTTTCAATTTTTTATGAAAAAATTTTATCGACTATAAATTGTCCGATTTGTGTGCAAATAATTATATAGACTATACATCATCTATTTTAGATGCAAAAAATTAAATAGACTGACTATATATACAAAATTTAATAGACTATACATCGTCCATTTTTAAATTTAAAAAATAAATTAAATTGACTATAATTCGTCCATTTCGTATCTAAAAAATTAAATGGACTATATACGTCGTCTTCTTTTCGTGCAAAGAATTTAATAAACTATACATC